>OY986987.1:16653110-17168452 GCA_963920545.1 Lepidium didymum
TATTTACTGAAAAAAACTAGATTTTATTTTTATTTTTTGTCAATAATTATATTGACAAAACTAGATTTATAATAAAAAAAGTTTAAACCAATAATAATAATATAATATCATGTGGACGAATCTAAAATCAAACTTTGATTGGAAACTAGCTGTAGTATTCAACTATTTCATTAAAAATAACTTTTTTATAAATACATACAATATATGTGCATATATATATAAAAAGCACTCAACATATATATAGTATTTTTTTGGTTATTATATATTATCATTTTCAGTGTAAATTGTCATTGTGCAAGTTATGGAATTCGGGATAAAGACCAACACAATCGAAAATTACAAAACTGAAAAGTAAAGAAATTAAATTGTGAGAATTTTGCTTTTGCTTTTATAACTTACAGATATACATAGCTTTTTCTTTATAGCTTCTCTATGTCAGCGACCACTGAGGTAAAAAGAAAAGCAGTACTTTGGCCTTTGTTAAAAGATGTGACAGAATCTTAATTTTAATGCTAACATTCATAAATTATAAGAAAACAAAATCAAACCAAAATGAGATGGCAAAAGAAAAGGAAAATATTCGTAAAATAAGAAAACGACAATTAATTTAAAGTGGTCCATGTGTCCTTAGTGGGCCCACATTTCATACCAAACGGCCCATTATAAGTGGGCCCACTTACCTGATTTCTTCGCGGACTTAAAAATAATCGAAACTTCACAACATTTTCTCATGTTTTCTTTTGACTATCTCTTTTACTTTCTTTTAGACTTTTACTTTGATTTTAACAAAATTGATTCTTTAGTAACAGAAATAAAAAATAAAAAAAACATTGTGGAGCCAGAAGAAAGATTGTCGAACTGATGAAGAACCAGTGAAACTGCTTTATTTGGGAGACAACAATTGGTAATGGATTATGCAATTATAGCTATTGTTATGTTGCACATTGATTTTACTGATAGTGATGTGAAATGGACTGTAATATTAGACCAATCAATGTTATTAAATTAATAATATCAATGTTTACTGTTGAATACTTTTCGATATTCTGCATTGGATCCAAGCTTTTGTACATGTCGTGAGCTTTAACACTTTTCATAGTAAAGGATTTTATGTTGTAACGGCTAAATTATACCGAACCGAACCAAAAGAAAAGGAAAACTTAAAGGAAAACAAAATAGATGGGCCGTAGTAGAAATAACCAATAAGCCCATTTAGGGCCTACTCAAGTTATTACAGTTGAGGAAATTAACCAAATTACAAATTTACCTGGATTGTTGACTGAGTCAATTATTTGCATCTTGAGAATATTGTCAGACTGAATAATGAAAATATCAAAAGCTACACATTGCTTCACATGTTTTGTTAATTTCTATCAAGTTCAATCTTCCTTCGTCCACTTTTTTTATTTTCGAGATCTAAAAGTTGATATATTTTCTCATATTAAAAAAATAAATTACATAATAATTTTTTTCGTAAAGTGATTAAATATCTGTTTTTGGGGATTTTTCATTTGGATTATGTAGTGTTTTTTTTATATGCATTGTCATGCGTAGTATTGTTAATGATAAAAAATTTGAATTATATATCAATTTTTGTGGATCAGAGCTAAACCAACAAAAAAAAAAAAACAAACTTAGAGACATTAGAACGCACTAGTGTATCAGCAGCTTTGTTACCGCTCCCACGAACCCAATGAAACTGAGCATCTACAAACTTAGATTTCCAGTAAAGAATTTCCTGGACGAAAATTAAATTACAGTTTATTCAATTAAATTACATAAATTATACATGAAATTTTAAACAAATTAAAATTTACGGAGGAGAAACACAAGAAGAAAGAAGAAAATTGAAATAAAGAAAAATCACATCTTCGGTTAATCAACAAGATCTTGTTGTAGGAATATTCATAGCAGATAAAATCCGACAAAACATCTTCTTCTTGTTCTTCTTTCTCTTCCACCACTTGGTCTGAAATACACCACAGAATAATTTACCAGTCGTGGAATCAGATGAACAACAGAGATCCACGACGGAGCTGGCCGTGAGAGTCTTCTTCTCTCTCAAATCAGACGGTGTACGAGAACAACACACTTTTCCAGAGCCAAAGAGAGAAGGGATCAACATGAAATGGCGTTCGATGATATGAGTGAGAGAAACAAGCTCATAAGAATCATAAAGTGGACTTCCACAATCCCATAATACTTGATCATTATTGTGATCATCGACCATTTTCTCTGTAGTGTTTAAGTGAGTTTCTCGATGTAGATCTCTGCCAGTGAGAGTGTGGATGTGTGTTTTATCTAAAGTGTTTTTAAGGTTTTTGTTTTCTTCCTTTGCTTTGTTGGTTTTGGTCGTATGGATTTATAACATGCAAGCTGGCAAGATTTGTTTCTGTTTTTGACGACTACTTATTGTGAAATTTATTTAAGCATTTAAGTTTTATTGGGAGTCTCTTAAGTCTTAACGTCTCAAAGCATTGTTCGTAATCTCTATTAACTATACTTTATCCACATGTCATTTGATTGTCAACCAAACAATCTGTAGGTGTTATTTGTTCTTCATCATAGTCTGGTCATTTTAAACATCGGCACTGCTATAGGAGATAATGTATGGCCCAAACAGTACTACTAACACAACTCACGCCCAGCAATCTAGGTGTTATTTAACTATAGTTTTTTTTTATTTCAACAAATAACTATTGAATCAACAACAAAGTCCGATCTATAGTCTAAGTTCTCCAAATAGAGTAGGATAAGATTTAAACTCACCACCTCGTGTCTAGCTAAATCATGGGCAAGCCAACTGAGCCACCATATTTTTGACTATTTAAATATTTTTTATTAATAGTTTATTGTAAATTTTAGTATCGTTTTTTTTTTTTAAACAATTAGATCCTAATTTCAATTCATAATTAAAATTCTTTCCAAATCTTTAAATAATATCAACTCTCTAAATTCAACCACTTCACTAAAAAAAATTATCTGATAAATAAATCTAAATTTCATAGGAATTTTTTTTTAAAAATATAAATTTTACTATTGAAATTGCAAAGAGAAGCAAATGGTACAAAGCCTATAGGCCCATTAACTTATACGTACATGAAAAAGTAGCGCATTACTCAAAGGCCCAATTTGTCTTCCATCTTATCTCTGCAGAACGAAAGGAAGATTCCAGAAATGTTGATTCGATTAACGAACAGCAACAGAACTATAGAGTGATAGTAGAGTCAATTTGTGATGAAATCTAAGCAAAATCTGGTCGATTAAGCCTGGAGCTTGCGATACGATTACGGAGTATAAGGTCAGTCTCACGTTCAATGGTGCTTTGAGAACGGAATGTTTGCCTGCGGAGCCTATGATTTCGTAATTGACTGCTAATTTCGAATCATAGGTACAAATTTCTGTCATCTGGATCCTACTAACGATTGTTTATCTCTCATTCGAAGTTTTGTGAAGATTTACTCAGCTTGCTATCTGAGTATATGCTTTGAGGATTTCTTCTGGGTTCAATGTTTGCTATGCAGATGAAATGGATAGGTAGAAAGAAACGTGTTGGTGTCAAAAGATCGAGTAAAGTTGACTGGCTAAGCAATTTGCCAGAGTCATTGCTATGTAAGGTTCTCTTGAATCTTCCTACGAAGGATGTGGTTAAAACTAGTGTTTTGTCCAAAAGATGGAGAAATCTTTGGAAACACATACCAGCATTGGACTTGGAGATTTTTGATTTTCGAAAGCACATAACATTCGTCAGTTTTGTCGATGCCTTCTTGGATTTCAACAGTGAGTCGTACTTAGAAAGTTTTCAGTTGAAATACTTTTGGTATGATGAAGATGAGGATAAAGATGATGATTATGATTATGAGCCTGAAATTGGTCTTGTCAATCGTTGGATCGACACTGTTGTGGGTCGAAAGGTTAAGCATCTTGTTGTTGTGGACAGTTCAGTCTGGTGTTCGTATATTTGGGATATTCAGATGCCTCCAACTCTTTACACTTGTGAGAGCTTAGTATCCTTAAAGCTTGAAGGAGTAAAATTGGCTAGTCCCATGTTTGTTTCTTTACCATGTCAAATTCATGGATTTAACTATCGTTCACTTTGCCAACGCTTTGGATTTAGAAACGCTCATCTCAAGCTGCCCAGTTCTTGAAAGCTTATATATAATGAGGGATATCGATGATAATATTGAAGTTTTACGTGTGTGTTCTCAGTCTCTGTTGAGATTCACTCATTTATCCACCGTTTTTGAGGAGTTGGTTGAAGATGAACATGTAGTTGCAGTTAATGCTCCTAGACTTCAACATGTGAGGCTCGGTGATGATAGCATTTCAAGTTACATACTAAATGATACGAGTTCTATAGTAGAGGCCTATATCGATACTGTCTTTAACTTTAATTTCAAAAACAAGTTCGAAAATGATCTACAAAGGAGAAAGATGATTCGTAGTTTGCTCGAGGGACTCTCTCGTGTCAAAGATATGACCATCACGTCCAAAACTCTTGAGGTAAACTTATGTTAATGCTTAACTCTATCTATAAGTTTTTCCCGATACATTTTTTTGTTCTCTTTGCAGGTCGTCTATCATTACTCAAGATGTGAACAGCTACCCTTATTGCGTAACCTATCCTTCTTGCGTGTTGACTTCTGCGGCTTCAGATGGGAAAGGTTGCCCATCTTTCTTGAGAGCTGTCCAAACATAAAATCTCTCGTCGTGGTTAGGATTGTTTACTTAACACTTACTTCTTTTATAGTGCAAATGGTGAAAGTATGATATACTCAATTTTGTTCCTTTCTTATATTTTCAGGCATCTGATATATATGATAGATGGCTTAAGGCTCCGGAACTTGGTATTTTATCGGTACCAAGATGTTTATTATCATCTCTCGAGTTTGTTGATATAGAATCACCTCATATAACACAGATAGAGGAGATTCAACTAGTGAGATACTTTCTTGAGAATTCAGCAACTCTTAAGAAACTAACATTACGTTTCCATGCTTACATAAGGACAAAAGAATCTGCTGCAATCTTCAAAGAACTCCTTACCATTCCAAGACTCTCTAGCTCATGCCAAGTTGTAGTTCTCTGATCCTCATAGACATCGACAATTACCTTACAAGATTGTCTTCAAGTTTGTAGTCACTCTGATTGTGCTTGTTTTTTATTTGTTTGTGATAACATTTGATGTTCTTATTTATTTCTTTGCTTAGTTATTTTGGTAACCAATGACTTGAGTTTTTGCTTGTTTTGTTTTTTGGTCGTATGGACTTATAACGTAGAAGCTGGCAAGATTTGTTTCTGTTTTTGACGACTACTTACTGTAAAATTCAATTCAACAATCAGGTTTTATTAATTGGAATCTCTTAACATCTCCAAGCATTATTCCTTGTCTCCTTTAGGGTTTTAACTTTACTTTATCTAAATGTCACAAACATATGAATCGACGTGCTATTTATGTATCGTAGTTTAAGATCATTTTGGTAGTTCATAAAGCAAACTCAGATTTAACATGTTTATAAAAATTTTAAAAGTAAAGAATATTGTAGAATCGGCGATGTTTTCGACATCATTTTATTAAACATTGACCTAAAATGGAGAATCAAAACATGTACTTATATGAAAATAAAAGAATCTCTTCACAAAATGCCCAACTCATATACAAATTCTATAGAGGATGTAGTGTTTAGATCCTTGTCGGTTTCTCCAATATTCTTAGTTTATAGGTACTTCGTTTCTCTGAATTATGTTGGTGTTGCTTCTCAGATGGTGTGGGAAGAATAAGTATAGAAGCTCAAGAATTAAATGCATTAATGGCGATAAACTGTTCAGAAACCGTAAAAATAATCTAAATAATTAGGTAAGTAGACTGCTTTTCTACCTTATATAAAAGATTTGGCACATCTTCAGAGTTTGTTCAACTATTTTTCATTGTCTCTAATCTCTAAAATATTAAATTACAAAATTGAGTTTTTTGGCCTGCCAAATAATAACCTTTTCTAGAATATCTTTTTTGTTGTTGTAAATTCCCTATTACTATAATATGGATGGGCATTTTGGTTTAGTTTCATATATGGTTTGGTTTTGGTTTGGTTCGGCTATTTTGGTTACATAAAAAACTCTAACCAAATCCAACTAGATTTAGTGTGGTTTGGTTTTACTTCGGATTAGTCTATGTTAGGTTTAATTTTATTTCGGTTTGGTTTTAATTTGATTAAATAAATATATGAATAATTCTTTGACAAGAATAATTGTTTTATCACACCAATGGGCTATTTAGAATTAATGTTATATAAAATTTTAGAAATTATAAAATTGTAAAATATTTAAGATGAATAATAAAAAAAATGAAAAGAACAACAATTTAAACTAAACATCATTAGATGTTAATCTTTTTTATGTATCAAAATTTCAGATGGCTTCAAACGTGTTAACATAAATATAGGCTGGTAATATTAAAATATATAATATAATATTATTAATAATATGACAAGATAAATACATTGTTTTATTGGTTTGATTTGGTTTTAAATCAAACTAAACTGTATCACATTCAAATTGAGAAGAATCATAACCAAATGGTTTGGTTTGGTTCAATTTGGTTCAGTTAGGTTAAAATTGCCAAACCCCTAGGGCCAGTCTTTATAAGAGCCCATTAAACACTTTTTTGTTTTGTCAAACTAAATGTGGATAATAAACGTTTAAAAAACGACTTAACATTAAAGTTAACGAGATTCAACTATATTTCCCGTTTAGTGGTCCCTAGATTGACTTACTGGATAACTGTGAACCATTCAATCAACAACATTGATCCAACGGCTCACATTTCGACTGATGGATGGATTGCCACGTGTCAAAACCAAAGAAGCAAGTATAAATGATTAAGGATTAAATCGTTTGTTTTCTCAGGAGTTAATCTCACTTTCAGTTGCGAAGAGCCGTCACTGACAGACATAACAAAATAACCTTAAAAACAACAGCAATGAGATTGGTCGATTAGTTGCCGGAGCTTAGATTTGTTTCCATTTGAGATTGGTTAGCTTCCAAATACCCGATTTGAATCCAGTTTTACAGTGGTTTTTTAAGGGTTTAGAGATACTTAGCTTTTTTTTCTTTTTTTTAATGGCATCGGAAGATGTGAATTCGAGCAAATCTGCGGTATCGACAATTGTAAATCTGGCCGAGGAAGCTAAATTAGCTAGTGAAGGGGTTAAATCTCCGAGCTATGCCATTATTGGGATCTGCAAGTCTTTAATCGCCGGTGGAGTTGCTGGTAAGTCAAATCGTAAGTAAAATCTCTCTCTCTTTTCTTCATACTCATACTGTGTCTTTTCAAATTTCTGAATTGTTTTACATTACATCTGCATTTTGGTTGGATTAGGTCGAGAACTGCAGTGGCTCCATTAGAGAGATTGAAGTTTTTGTTGCAGGTGTTGTGGTATTTTCTATTGTTGACTTACTGACATTAATGATCTAGAACTGGAGTATGAGAATGTTCCTTTAATTAGTTAAATGTGTGTTTGCAATATTAGGTTCAAAATCCACAGAGTATAAAATACAATGGAACAGTTCAAGGCTTGAAATATATTTGGAGAACTGAAGGTTTTCGTGGCTTGTTCAAAGGAAATGGCGCTAATTGTGCTCGTATTGTTCCAAACTCGGCAGTCAAGTTTTTCAGCTACGAGCAGGCTTCAAAGTATGAATTTTGCCTTCTTTATTTGTTGTTTATCCACTCAAATTCATCTCCTTTTAATGATTAGATCCTTAAAATATTGTGTTAGTGTTCATGTCTTGATGTATTTGTTTCACTGTTCGATTTAACCTTTTAGATGTTATGATTTTGATGCACTCTCTTACAACGTCGCTTTATGACAGGGGGATACTCTACTCCTACCGGCAGCAAACAGGGAACGGTATGTTATCTTTTGACGAGTACTTTGATCAGGCAATAGTTACGAGTTCAATCTGTGGGAGTAGCTGTTAATGTCTATTATCACTAGGGATATATTTTGAGCTTGTGATATGTGTCTGTCTGAGTCAACCAGTGTAATTCCTTCTGAGAAATGCTATAGTTGTGTATAATATATGAAGATCTTTTTTGCTGTGAACATTGCTAACTGTTCATCTGTGGTGCTACCTTTGGACAGATGAGGCTCAGCTCACACCTCTTTTACGGCTTGGAGCGGGAGCTTGTGCTGGAATAATTGCCATTCAGCAGTTTACCCGCTGGATATGGTGCGGGGTAGGCTCACTGTCCAGGTAAAGCATCTTTGAGTCCTTTATCTATTCGCATAAGGGATCTGTATGTGATAGAGATAATAGGTTCTGAGGCTTTTTGTCTGCCTGGTAATTTGTTTGAGGAATGATCTCTTATTCAAATTTTATATCTCTTATCTGTTCAGACAGACAAATCTCCTTATCAGTACAGAGGCATGGTCCATGCCTTATCGACTGTGCTGCGTCAAGAAGGACCAAAAGCGTTGTACAGGGGCTGGCTTCCATCAGTTATTAGAGTTGTGAGAATCATACTCTGCACTTTGACCATTTCATATACAATTGATTACATGATGCATCAAAACTAAACGCTTTGATTTCAAAACTAAACGCTTTGATTTCAGGTTCCATATGTGGGCCTTAACTTTGCAGTCTACGAATCTCTAAAAGACTGGCTGGTCAAATCAAAACCTTTTGGGATTATTGACAACAATAACTCTGAGCTTACAGTGATAACAAGACTGGCATGTGGAGGAGTTGCTGGAACTATTGGCCAAACAGTTGCTTACCCTCTAGATGTTGTTCGTAGAAGAATGCAAAATGGTTGGTTGGAAAGACGCTTCTTCTGTTGTCACAGGTGATGGTAGAGGCAAAGCTCCAATCGAGTATTCTGGAATGATCGATGCGTTCAAGAAAACTATCCAACATGAAGGTGTTGGTGCACTGTATAAGGGTTTAGTCCCTAACTCCGTTAAGGTATGTCTATAAGAAGAATCCTCCCAATTCTCTGTTTGTAATGAAAATCAGATATGTTCATCAATGGCTGTCTTTGTGTTTCAGGTTGTCCCATCCATAGCTATTGTGTTTGTGACATACGAGAAGGTCAAAGACATTCTAGGAGTCGAGTTCAGGATATCAGATTGAAGAAGAAACTAAGAAGAATAATGGAGTTCACGATTTGTCTTAATCCTAGTTAAGCTCCTCAATTACGTTTTGCACTAATAAGTACTACACTAATCTGAGTGAAAGAGCAAATAAAAATACTCTCAGAGCCAATCAAAGATTATTCCCTGACAAAATACGAGAATGGGCCAACAATAGGCCCACAGGTACACTTTAGCTTATAGCGCGAGAGGTTGGCGTAAATTAGCATGATTAATGTTAACACGATTAATCTACGCCGCCGATTCGGGGAGGTTTCTCTATTATCGCAGTAAGTAAAATTTATAATCTCCGCTCGCAAAAAATTAATTTTAATCTTTCGACTTTTAAAAAGACATCCGCGCCAGAGCTAATTTTAATCATTCTTCATCATCATCCATTTTCCTCCGTCTCTCGAAACCCTAGTTTTGTTTTTCCCCAAACTACTAACTTTCTGGGACTAGAGATAGAGAGAGGGGACGATGCCGAGGGAGATTATTACTCTGCAGGTTGGACAATGTGGGAACCAGATCGGGATGGAGTTCTGGAAACAGCTTTGCCTTGAGCACGGCATTAGTAAAGATGGTATTCTCGAGGACTTCGCTACTCAGGTCTTCTTCTACTTCACTGTCTTTTTTGCTGTTTTGTAATTCATTGCTTATTTGAACTGTTAGGTTGTTTACAGTCTTATTGCTTTGAAAATGTTTCTACTCAGTTAATCTAATCGATAGATGAATACCATTTTGCAATTCGGTTTTCTAAATTCACGTGTTTATCCTTTAAATTCGGATTCCACTCATGGTTCTAAATAGTTGTTTGATATTACAAAAATGATGTGCTGAGTAAAGCAATTAAGATTTCTTGTGTCACTGACTGATAAGAGTTTGGGGCTGTGGAGTGATTGACACATATCTAGTTTTTGAATTTCTGTAGGGAGGTGATAGAAAAGATGTGTTTTTTTACCAAGCTGATGACCAGCACTACATACCACGAGCTCTACTCATTGATTTAGAGCCTAGAGTCATCAATGGCATTCAGAATGGTGAATACCGCAATCTTTATAATCACGAGAATATCTTCGTTTCAGACCATGGCGGTGGTGCTGGTAATAACTGGGCCAGTGGTTATCACCAGGTTTGTTACACTCTTTATATTCGCTTCTTCTTTCATTTCCATTATTCTTCTCCATAATTATGTCTCAATAGATGTGTATCACGAGACCAATATAGTCACAGGACATCTTATCCTTTTCTTACACTTGCTAAATATGGCCAGGGGAAGGGTGTTGAAGAGGAAATCATGGACATGATAGATCGAGAAGCTGATGGAAGTGACAGTCTTGAGGGATTTGTTCTTTGCCATTCTATTGCTGGAGGAACTGGCTCAGGTTTTCAGCTCTTTGGCAATCCCTATAATAATTTAGCTTTTTTTCCTCTGTGGTCTCTTTTCTGAAACACGTTTTCTAAATTATAAGTGATGTTACGCGATTAGGGATGTAGGCTTTACGAGTTAACACTCATGTTTATTCACTGCTTCTTGTGATGTGAATGACACTTTTTCCCACATGAAGGTATGGGGTCCTATTTATTGGAAACTTTGAATGACCGCTATAGCAAGAAGTTGGTTCAGACATACAGTGTATTTCCCAATCAGATGGAAACGAGTGATGTAGTTGTCCAGCCGTATAACTCACTGTTGACGTTGAAGCGACTTACATTAAATGCTGATTGTGTTGTTGTCCTTGACAACACTGCATTAAATAGAATAGCTGTGGAGCGTCTACATCTGACCAATCCTACCTTTGCTCAAACAAATTCTCTAGTGTCAACTGTGATGTCTGCTAGCACAACAACACTGCGGTATCCAGGATACATGAATAATGACTTAGTTGGTTTACTTGCATCTTTGATCCCAACACCAAGGTGTCACTTTCTCATGACAGGATATACGCCATTGACTGTTGAGCGCCAGGTAAGATATCTTACTGACTTTAATAACTGAGACCATCAATCACAAAATAGATCTATGCGAAGCTACTGTTGTACCTTGAACATGAATTTTGAATCTTATCTTTGGCATTTTTAAAGCCAACGTGTGCAAGGTTCCATTTTATTGAATTCCTTCTCTCTTAACTGAATTTTTCTTTGGCAGGCAAATGTCATTCGTAAAACTACTGTGCTAGATGTCATGAGAAGACTTCTACAGGTATAGTATCTGCTTTCTCCATTTTTTTTTTTTTGAACTTGAAATCAGATTCTTTTCTAACATGATCGTATTCGCAGACAAAAAATATCATGGTTTCGTCTTATGCTAGAAACAAAGAAGCTAGTCAGGCAAAGTACATATCCATACTGAATATAATTCAAGGAGAAGTTGATCCCACTCAGGTTCCTTTACCTATCTGTCCTTTTGGTCGACATTTTGAGGATAAATTGGTTAATACTTCCTTATTGACGTGACCTGCTCTGTTGTTTCACTACTTACTGGTAGGTGCATGAGAGTTTGCAGAGGATACGAGAAAGAAAACTTGTCAATTTCATTGAGTGGGGACCTGCAAGTATACAGGTTCTAACTGAATTGCCTCTGCAAATTAATTATTGCTTTTGGCTTGACCATGGACTTGCATCACAATTATCTCCATATCTTACAGGTTGCGCTATCCAAGAAGTCCCCTTATGTTCAAACTGCGCATAGGGTAATTTTATATCCTTCTATATATATAACTGTCATGCTGAGAGTTGGAACTCCTTACACACAATGTTTTTGGGAGCTGGTTCCAGCTTGAGAAGATACAACGAAGACTCTTACTTCGGTGGTGTAATGGTGTATTTGATATTTCAGGTCAGTGGTCTTATGTTAGCAAGCCACACTAGCATCAGACACCTTTTCAGCAAATGTTTAAGCCAGTATGAAAAATTGAGGAAGAAGCAAGCTTTTCTTGACAATTACCGAAAGTTTCCCATGTTTGCTGTACGTTGAGCGTTCAAATATATTGCCTTTGTTTAGTGCAACCCACCCAGCTTTGATAGTTAGATGGTAAAAATCATAATGAGAATCGACATGTTGATATGGACAGGACAATGATCTTTCAGAGTTTGATGAATCAAGGGACATAATTGAGAGTTTGGTAGATGAATATAAGGCCTGTGAGTCTCCAGATTACATAAAATGGGGAATGGAGGTATACAAACTTTTCCCCATCCATAGTCGCACTTATGTAGGAATTCAAACGATAATTGTATTTATGTCTCTCTCAGGATCCTGAACAGCTTATGACTGGTGAAGGCAATGCTTCAGGAGTTGTGGATCCTAAGTTGGCGTTCTAAACAAACAAACAACGTAAAAAGAAGAAAAGAACAGCGTAAGTCATATGATGTTTCACTTATAACTGAGATCTAATCAGGTCATCATCCAAGGTTTTAATAATGGGTTTTGGTAGGAGCAGTAGTAAAAGTGTTGGCACGTAAACCTTGAATAGTGTTATGATGTGGATGAGTTTCAATCTTTGAGATGAAAGTGTGTTTTGTGGGTATTATCTAGATGAAGGGCACATTAAGTTGCATCTCTGTAGGATCAGGAATCATGAAATTGTATCTTTTTATGAGTGTTTTAGCTTTCATTCAGTCAGAGCCTCATGTTCTTCATGTGTGATGTTATGGTCAAAAGACTCAGAAACCTAAGAAAGCTTGTGTTGATTGAGGAATGGGTTCAATAGATGATTACATGTTTTTTTGTGTGTATATATAAAAAAAACTACACTTCTGCTTGTGTATGAATCATATCTTGTCGTCTTCCTGGTCAACCTTCATTGGACTGTTATCGTTACGACGCCGTTTTTGAAGCTAATCAAACTTGACCAAACCAAATAATCTTGGAATCCTAAGCAAAATTTTAAAGTTCATGGACCCCATTGTCAGCTTAGCTACGAGAAAACATGTGCCAATAATAGATTTCTTTTGTTTTAAAGTGATATAAATAATGCAAAAGATGTTGACAAAGCAACCCAATTTAAACGGCCCGTTAACAAATCCGACATACACTGCGAGTAAATTCATTTTTTATAACCAAAACTCAATTTATAATCTAATTTTTTTTTTAAACCAAAACTCAATTTATAATCTAAAGTTTTTTTTAGTGAAAATAAAATAAAAGACAACATAATTTTCTAGCGTTGAATTCGAATTAAAATTGTAAAGTAAAACATTTAACCATTTATCAAAAATAATTCCCCAATTTGAACTTGAAATACAAGTTGTTAAACTTTTTGTATAAATAATAAACCAAAAAAGGACAAAAAGCTTATCTTACTTATTAGAGATTTACAGTCTGGAAGGGTGCTCCACCGAAACAAACACATTATTATTTATTTTAAATTTATATTATTATATCTTAATAAATATTTTAAAAACCAGAAAAGGAGAAATCTCATCACATGCTGCTTCACTGCCTACGTATTATCATTCCACCATAAGATATACATTTTTTGTTGTTTCGTAAATTTATATAAAATTTCCAAAATTATAGACTAATTTTGTTGACCACAAAAATTAATCATTTTTATTAATTTAGAAAGTCCTCACCTAATTCATTAATATATATCTTACTATTTATATGATAACGTGTCTTTTTGTGGATAGTGTCAAAGCTGTAATAACTTAGTTTATACTGTAAACTAGTGCTTGCTTTTCTATTTAATTTACATATCTCAAACTATTTCATTTTGAAATAAAAGAATATGTATAATAAAATCATATTCAAATTTGGTACAATTCACATTTCCAGAATAATAATTTTTTCTTCTAAATAAAATTCCATTTCCTATCTTGATGGACTAAAAAGAATTTATACAAACCAGGGTCAAATAATAAAAATTTAGTTGGTAAATAAACACGTGTTAGTAAGTTATTTGAATAAGTAAAAATAAATTCTCCAAGTAATTGCTAGCTGTGGACACAGAACAAATACTTTTAATATTTTTAGTATCCATGATCCACTCATTTTAAACTGGATATTTAATTTTGTGATTTGCTTTGGCCTTCTATTTACGTTATTTACCGTAACATAAATATATATAGTGTATAACATTGTTTATTCTTTAACATATGTATATACATAATTAATAGTTTAATACATGTTTATTACTAAACAAGGATATCCGGTATTTTTTTAAATAATATTTATGATTTGCTTCATTTCGAACAAATATTATATTTATTATTTGGTTTGTTCTAAAAATTTTAGATCAAATTAAAGTAAATACCGAATCTAATCGGATGTTACGAATATTTCATCCACCCCAGTAATTACTGGTTATAGCCGGTTAACCGTCAACTTGTTTTTGCTCTATAAAAACGCGTTGGCTATTTCTTCTTATCACTCTCTTTCCTCTCCATAGGGTTTTCTCGTTCGTCGTCTCTGTATCCGTTACCCTCGCCGTCGCAGAGTTTCGTCTCTCTTGTTGTTTTCTGTAAACATAATCAGTCTGTTGAAAACAATCTAAAGAGAAAACCAGAGATGGCGTCGAGGAACTCCGTTGCCGTTGCTTTCTTCGCTTTCGTTTTCGCCGTCATCTCTCCATTCGCCGGCGCTCAATCCGTAGCTCCTGCTCCTTCTCCAACAAGCGATGGTTAATCTTTCGATTCACATTCTCTCTCTAGATCTGAAATATAGAATTCCTCCAAATTGAATTATCGCAAACACGTTTTCTTCTATTTCTCATTTTCACATTGCGATTCAGATTCGATTAACGGTCAATTATTTTTTTGGGGGAAATCAAAATTGAATAAATCAATGTTTTGATGATGAACAGGAACATCGATTGATCAAGGAATCGCGTATTTGCTAATGGTGGTTGCGCTTGTGCTTACGTATCTCATCCATCCTCTAGATGCATCTTCATCCTTGAGTTTCCTCTGATCTTCGTTTTTTGTAAATCAAAATTTGAGTTCTTATTGAGAGAGTAAAAATCGTTTCGAAGTGATAAGTTTCACCTTTTACCATTTTCAGTGAACAGAAGAAACCTATGTTGCTAATATTCGAAATTAGATATCTCTTATTGTTATTTTATTATTATTAATATGTTCATCGTTTCTCTGTTTATTTTTAGATTCGGCCTAAATATTTGTTTATTACTATTCATATATTTTTTCTATAAACTTTGTTTATTGTATATATCACCCCTTTACAGATCAAAACGCTTTGTTGTTAGTTATTCTATTAATAAAACGCCGTGTAGTTATTGATGCTTTCGTCGAACTTCAAATTCTTGTCTCGGCATGAGATTCGCCTTTGATTTTGATGTCACCAGTCTAAATCACAATAAGGCATGTGAGTGGCTTCTCCACCACAATTTCCCGTGAAAAATGCCGCGTTATTCGTAATTTGGGCCTTATTTGGGCCAAAACTTTAAGCCCGGTTAATATAAGCCCATTTTCAAAGGTCACTTGTCAATGATGATATTATGAAAAAGAACTCTCTTGTTTTATGGGCTTCACACTAAAACTTGACACCCAAAGCTGTAGGGTTGTGCGTTCTTTTTGGGAAATCGGTTTTGTTTTTGGTCAAATGCTGTGTAGTGTAGTTAGAGAATCTATTTTGGTCAAATGATTAAGTTTATTTATGTTATCTTTTTAATTATTAGATACTTGGATGTAATATATTTAGATTTTTAATTATTATATACTTGGATGTAATATATTTAGAGTTTATAAAGTGAATTTGTACTATTAATCAAGTTTTGTCGATTTAATTGCTGATAAAAATAAAAGTTAATCCAAGTTTTTATATTAATTTGGGATTGTTTATCTCTAATATTTTGTTATGAAGAGAAAAGATTTCTATTCGACGAGATTGAAGACGAACCTAGCAAAATAATTCATTGTTTTATACTTTGTAGTCTTTTATCATTGACCTAGTTTCAAACATAGAGAGTGACACATGCTTTATAAAGGCGTCTTGAGAGGGTTGAAAAATCTAGTTGGGGCCAATAGAAGATCAGATTTGTGGGCAGTGGCCAACTTGCTTTGTGGCCCAATCTCTGACAGTTTTTGTGCACTGTATATGGGCTCAAGATTGTAAACCATCTCGACCAAATTGTAGCATCCATCCATTGAGTTTGAATTGAATTTATTTTATAATTCGTTTTGTTTTCTCGAATCTAGTTTCTATTTCATATGTGGTCGGTCCAAGCTGCAGGCATTAAATGTTCCGATACTTTACATCTGTGTTGTTGCAAGTGGTTCAGAGTATCTATGTGATTCTCTAGGTTTTGTTTTTGTGCGTATTCGTTGGGATTCCACAAGTTTACTTGTGTAATCAGGATTTAATGTTCATGAATAGGAAGCTTCTGAATGAGAGTACTCGAGAAGCCAATCTTTGAGGTCCAATTTGAAATGATACAAAAGATTTCGTCAACATGTTAACCTTGAAAAGACCAAAAATGTTATAGATAATGATCTACTTCCCATAAAAACTATCATTTACCACTAACATACGTCAAGCTAATATGCCGTGCTATATGTTTCCGATAAATTCAAAACTTTATTTCAGGGATATTTACATCTTTAACTCCATTATTAGGGACACATAGTACGATCTTACTTTTGGTGAAGGTATATGATAGTTGTCGTACAAAATAGATGGTGTCCTAACTGTTTGTGTAACTCTTCCTCGCTTTTCTTTTTTTAACTTGATTAGTCAAACCATTAAGTTAAGAATTAGGATGACCGATTTTAAAAGCTTAAGAAAACAAAAGAATTTAAACAAACTATTAACCAAACCATTAAGTTAAGAATTAATCAAATTATTATATATTACCAGATGCATCAAACTAAGATGTCTTGCTATTCAATAAGTTCATAATTTTTCTTTTGGAAATATTTAGATTCTTAACTCTATTATTGGAGACATATATCATGAGATCTTGGTTTATGGTGTATTTGATGCTATATGATAATTCTCGTGGGAAAATATATCGTTTTTCCAACTATTTAGGTTATTCTTTCTAGGTTTTATTTGTTTAACCAAACTATTTAGTTAAGAATTAATGACCGATGTTGATAGCTTAAGAGAAACAAAAGTCTTAACTTAAAAAGGTTTTTTATTGAAGCAAATTTTGAAGACAAAAGCCATAGATCATTAGAAATCTGTCCGACCCACTTGGAGTGGACCATGGAACAAAACAGAAAACAGCCATTTGATTAGAAGACAACACACTTTGTCCGTTCAAAATTGATATATACCAAACTCAATTGTCTTTGTATACGTAGCCCTCGACCAATTTTGTGTATATATATGTGAAAAAGGTAGAAGAAGTACTTGGTTCCTTGGTAAAATTGAAAACGTGAAGGTTGTTTAAATGAGTGAAGACAGAAATGGTAGGGAAAAAACATAGGATTCAATGGTTTGGTTCATCACATGAATGGGCTTTGTTACTTAAGTGGAAAACAACAACAACAGACACGAGAACATGTCTCTCGGCTATTCCTTCAATCTTCACCCACTCAATCTATACTATGATTCATCATATCACATCATCTTCATTTTTGAACTTTGTATTTTTTTTGTCAACCAGAACTTTACATCAGTTTAAATATTTTAATAACAATTAGATCCACAATAACTAAATTATAATTTAAATTTTAGATTCTACAATACAAGGTAACGAGATTACTTAAAATCAAATTCCAAATAAAAAAATATAAATATTTAATCAGTTGGGCAAATACATTTTTTCTCTCATTTAATTAATACTTGTTACATTTAATAAAAAGAACTTTTCTCTAATGAAAATCACAACACTTAACAATTGCAAATGTCATAATTAGCCAAAGGCATAAAAACCGAAATCGAAATACCAAACTAAAAACATGTATTTGGTCGGTTTTGATTCATAACAAATAACTATTCAATTCCAATATTTAGGTAATTTTAGTTTTCGGTGTGGTTCGGCTATTAGCCGAAAACCGAATAGAAAAAAATAAGAACCAAACCTATTTGTACTAGAAATATTTTTTTGTTACTTTTAGTTACATATAATCATATTTTCGTGTACGTTATTATTTTTAATTATAAATAACTATTCGAAATCGAACTAATATTATTTATGGTCTAATTCGATTTTACATATTTGGAATTGATAATTTCAATGAGTCTATATTGATTACCATAATTACAAAACCGAAAAATCAACCTGGACAAATTAAACTAAATGCTCATAACTAGTGGTAATTATTATAGATTTATAAGACTTATGAATTTAGAATAGAGTACGAATAAGCAATACTAAGACCCCGATTGACAATTGTTTTTGTTGCTTTGAAAAACAAAATTTTTTGTAAGAGATTGAAGTTAAATTAATTATATTCTAATTTGTTTTTGACTCTAAAATATGATTGATTTAATTTTAATCTTTTGCAAAAAATTTTGTTTTTTAAAACAACGAAAGCAATTACGGGACTGGCGAAAAGAGAAACTAATGAAAACAATATAAGAAGCTAATAAGACTTGTCATATCAAATTAGAAAGCAATACATGAGATTTAATAAAATTATAAATAAAGACATTTATAAACACATGTTATACTGGTTCCAACCATTGAGACAATCTTAGAGAGAGGAAACAAATAACAGAAATTGTTGTCTTAAAATAGCAAAAAGGAAAGACCTTTATATACATTAACATTTTCTCTTAACTTAAATATTTAACTGACGACAAAAAAAACTAAAATATTTAAATTAAAATCATAAATAAACAAAAAGAATACAAAATTCTTTTTTTTTCTGCGCTTCACTTAAATCGAACAGTCTACATCAGTTGGCTTAATGGACGGTCAAGATGCATCCACGTCATCACCAAAAAACTAATGATCATCATAAGAACCCAGAAAAACAGATTTTGCTTAATCGGAAGTCTGATGATGATCTTAGTAGAAATTATCCATATCCCATAAAGATGAATCAAAATCTTCTATCAAACCAAACGAGAAATCATCAGATACGAATTTATCTTTCGAAATTTCAATATTTTGTTGGATTTTGATTCCCTCGTCTAGAAACAAAAGGTCAGGGGCAAATTCGGAATCCAAACAACAGTCGCCGGCGAGAGAAAAATCCGGCAAGAGATACGGATCCGAGAAAATCAAACTCGATACGGATTCTTCTTCTTCTACAACGGTTTCCGGAGATAGCTTATTCGGTTCGATCTCAATCTCTGTTTTATACTCTGCTTCTTCGTTATCTCCACCTCTGAGGACAGAAGTCGGAGAATGAAGACCATGGCGAGATTCTTCACCGGAATCACATCGAGAAACCGTTTCGAGCGGCGGAGTAGGAGGAGTTAGAAAATTCGTGAGAGCGTTATGTCCTCTTAAATCAATCGCAGCTCGATCATAAGCCAAAGCAGCTTCTTTCCCTGTAAGAAAAGTACCAAGCCATTTCCGAGAACCAGTCGTCGGATCTCTAATCTCCGCCGCAAATTTTCCCCACTGTCTCCGTCTAACACCTCTATACTTCACAGGCTTCTCCGACGAAAACACATCATCACAACAACCAGTTTTCTCCCCCTTGAATTTAGCTTTCCTCGCCATGGATTTAGATTCACCTTCACAGTATCTAATCTCCTCCACGAATCGTTTCACTCTTGGAACCATATCGTCGTCATCGCTAGATGAATCAGTAGCGAAAGGATCAGTAACAATGATTCGAACCACCTTCGGATAATCGTTAGATTGCTTAACTGGTACGTTTGTGACCGTACGATGCTCAGTGAATTTAACTCTTCTTGTTCTTCTCTCCATTTTCTCTGTTTTGAGTTGCAGAGAAAAGAGAAGAAGAGTCAAAAAGGTTTAAAGAAGAATCGCCGTTTCATAGGAACAAACTCTCTTATATATTACCATTTAATTCATTAATTAATTAATTTACTTTTTTGTGGAGATTTTTTAATTTTAATCAAACGTGATTTTCGATATGTAATTAACTGTGTCTTTTGTTTGACTGTTATTGAGAAATTTATGGTGAAAACGGCCAATTTCAAAGCGAACTTTTCCCGTTGTGCCGATTTTAAATCGAATTATAGGATAGTGTGTAAACCTAATTTAAAAGATTAAATATTCAAATTTCCTACATGAACTTAACTCCGTTTGCCGTTTTCTTATTTGACAGTTAGAGGCGTTAATTGACCGTTAGTTGATCGTTAACATGTTTCGAAAACAGCCTATTTCAAAGTGAATTTTCTCTATCAAGCCGATTTCAAAGCGAACTTTTCCTGCCGTGCTGATTTCAAAACGAATCATAGGATTGTACGTAAACCTAATTTAAAAGCTTAAAAACTTAAATTTCCTACATGAACTTAACTTCGTTTGCTGTTTTCTTAATTGACTGTTAGAGGTGTTAGTCAACCGTTAATTACATGTTAATTGACCAATATTGTCTAGTGATGGTCTAATTATGTAGTTCATGTGATCTTGTTAATTACACTGAAGATCATTAAAATATTATTTTATTCTTGTTATTAATATGATTAATATAGGCCATGTTCCGACAGTATCAAGCGATTAAAAATTGTTCATCAACTTAAGTAAAAGATAATAATAAAGAAAGTAAAATATGTTGCAGCGATTACACTAATGAATGTTAATAGTGATGTTTGATCACAGAAGAAAACATGGGTCGCTGCGACCATATTTATAGGTTACCCGTGTTATTTTTGTATAATTGAATTTTATTTGAGTCATAATTATTGTGTCGCTCAGCGACCTTAACAATGAACAAGGCTTAAGTATCAAAAAATTTATAATGTCTAATTTTGTAATTTTAATACTAAATGTTCATTACTATTTTAATCATGTATCAGTGAAATTAACAAAGATCACGTATTAGTGTAATTAACAAGATCACATGAACTACATAATTAGACCATCACTAGACAGTATTGGTCAATTAACATATAATTAACGGTTGACTAACAGTTCTAACAGTCAATTAAGAAAACAGCAAATGGAGTTAAGTTCATGTAGGAAATTTAAGTTTTTAAGCTTTTAAATTAGGTTTACGCACAATCCTATAATTCACTTTGATATCAGCACGGCAGGAAAAGTTTGCTTTGAAATCGGCATGACATGAAAAGTTTGCTTTGAAATAGGCCGTTTTCGCAACATGTTAACGGTCAACTAACGGTCAATTAACACCTCTAACTGTCAAATAAGAAAACGGCAAACGAAGTAAAGTTCATGTAGGAAATTTGAATTTTTAAGCTTTTAAATTAGGTTTACGCACGGTCGTATAGTTCGGTTTGAAATCGGCATGGCAGAGAAAGTTCGCTTTGAAATTGGACATTTTCCTGAAATTTATGCATGTTTAACCGGTTTAATAGTAAACCGGAGATTAATTAGGAGAAATTAAGGCGGTTTTGTGGATCTAAACGGCTTTCCGCATCTCAGATTGAGACGTTAGATTTCTGACACGTGGCTAGTTACCGTACCAAAGGTAGAGCCAATTGTCCTTCTCTTTAGCTTGGTCTCCAAGCAATAACTCTCTTGTAGGTCCCTTAGGTCAACTCCTTGCATTGACTCCAAAATGGAAATTATTACCAAAGGTTGTGAAAGAATCACTGCGGATGACTTTGGCATTAATCAATCTAGCTCTTGAAGATTAAGCCGAAACTAACTTGCTTTTGCGATTGATTCTTTGCAGGTTTTTTTAGCGAATCGAGTTGACAGAGATTGAGATTAGAAAGAAGATGAAGACGATGCAAGCAAGATTATAGAGTTCCCCATAACTCTGGGTACATCTCCTCAGAATCTACATTACCATCTTCCTCAGCTTTCCTTTTGCCATCTTCTTCATGTTTATCATTTTTTCCATTTGCAGTAATCTTTGAATTCTCCTTTTCATCAATTTCTGCAACTCTATTAATTGGCTGATTTAGAGCATGGATTCTGCCTGTAACTGAGCCTCGTAGCTGAGAATTAGACATTTTCTTTGATCCACCACCGCTAGTCAAAAATCCTAAAATCTTGCCAGATTTTTCAGTCTTTGAAGTTGGAAAGACAGAAAACGTATTTGGGCTCTTCAAGCCATCTTCTATGGTTCCTCAGCTTCAACCTCTCTTGTATTGTTTACTTGCATTAGAAGCTACACTATTTACAACAAGATATTAACAATATAAGCAAAATCACCTTTAGCTGGGATTCTGCTTTAGATTTAGATTTTTTTTTTTTATTCATTGAGTTTCCTAGCATACTCAAACCTTCCTTTTATTAGTATAGATTTCTCTAATTTTATAATTAAAATAATGCATTTAAATATTTATCAGAAAAATAAAATAATAATAATGCATTAAAATATACCAAAATATACCAAATGTCTAATCAAATTTATGGTTACAATTTGAATTTTGTTTATTGAGTCGTTGCTAATTACATAATTAAGGTCCAAAGAGTAAACAGATAATTTCGCTTTGAATGATTTGACGGTTATACCCTTAAAATCTCACTTAATTCACAAAAATAAACCAAAACCACTTTGTCTTAGGTTTTCGGTCTTTCTGCTCTCTCGTCGACGCCGTCCATCAACCTTATCGCCGCCGCAAATATTGGCAGTGGTAAATCAGCAAGTTTCAAACTTGTTCCTTTTTCTCTGCTCTAGTCTTTGATCTCTTTATCTAGAGCTTCGTGAATTCACAACAATGGAGTATGTTAACCCCGAAGGTCTTAGACTAGATGGTCGCCGATTCAATGAGGTAAGCTTGCATCTCTGTTCCTTGTCTTTGCTTGCTGATTTCACAAGTTAAATCATAATATTCTTATTGCTTGTATAGATGAGGCAAATCGTAGCTGAAGTTGGAGTCGTATCTAAAGCTGACGGGTACACTTAAATCCTCCTCCTATCTTTTCATCTCAGTTCTAATTTGGCACTTATATGAACAAAGTTTCCTACTTTTTGTTCAGTTCTGCTGTTTTCGAGATGGGTAATACCAAAGTAATTGCAGCTGTTTATGGTCCAAGAGAGGTACTCAATTACTCCTTTTTTCGACATATCAAGATTGATGCGTTATAATAGTACACTTCAGTCAATACAGCAAATTGGTTTACTTGTCTTCTTTTTGATTGTATCTCTGTGCTACCTTCAGATTCAAAACAAGACCCAACAAAAGAAAAACGACCATGCATTGGTATGTATATGCTCTGATCTTGTTTGGTATTCTTCTTGGAGAAAAGCTTCGTGAATGTGAAATGCTTATGGCTTATGTGCTCCAATTTTATATTTTGGTAGGTGCTGTGTGAGTATAGTATGGCTCACTTTAGTACTGGTGATCGTAGAAGACAGAAATTTGACAGGTTATATTTTACTATCTAGCTGAATGACACTTGCTTGTTCTTACAGAAATCATAAAAATTGAATTTGCTGTGTATTATGATTGTTAGGCGATCAACAGAGCTATCTCTAGTTATCCGTCAGACAATGGAAGCGTGCATATTAACCGAATTGATGCCTCATTCTCAGGTTTACCTTTTACTTATCTGAGGAATTAAACTCAAATCTTACATTCTTTTCCTTGTTTCTGAATAGATTGCTTTCTCTATGCAGATTGACATTTTCCTTCAGGTTCTACAAGCTGATGGAGGTAAAAACTAACTAAACTCTCTGTTCTGCAAACCAGCATTTGAGCTCTTTAAATCTCTTATTCGCCATTAGTGTCACGTTATGTAATCAGGAACTAGATCAGCTTGTATCAATGCCGCAACTCTAGCTCTAGCAGATGCTGGAATTCCAATGCGTGACCTCGCTGTTTCCTGTAGTGCTGGATACTTAAACAGTACTCCTCTTCTTGATCTGAACTATGTCGAAGATAGTGCTGGAGGAGCTGATGTAACTGTTGGTATTCTACCTAAATTAGACAAAGTCACACTCCTCCAGGTTCATATTCTTCTTCTTCTTTCCATAATATATCGACATTCACAATTGTATGATTCTAGACGTTCATGTATTGGGCTACAAATGTAGATGGATGCAAAGTTAGCGATGGAAATATTTGAAACGGTGTTTGCATTGGCTTCTGAAGGTTGTACGGCGATTGCAGCGAGAATACGCGAGGTAACAATAAGAGTTCTGAATCTCTCTCAGGTTTACCTGTTTCACCATTGAAGAGTGTTCTTTGTATTCTAAATCTTATGTTCTTCTTTCGTTGTGAAGGTACTTCACGAAAATACCAAACAGCTAGAGTATCGCCGATCTGCATAGACTAAGAGTTAGAGAGAAGAAACATTAAACTCCAAGATTTTTGTCAATTAGATGTTGCTGCTAAACTCAATGCTCGAAGTGCAAAGTTCTGTTCTTTTTTGGTTAAAAGGGTTTGGATAAAATGAGACCAACTAATACAGATTTAGTTTCATTCTAGTTACAAATTTGTTGTAATGAATCGAATATCAGATTGAACACACTTTGTTTCATATTCATTACATATAAGCCGAGGGAAAAAAGACCAGGGCCTTTTTCTGTCACTACATCACGAGACCGGTCTGGAAATCACCAGCTCATAAGCTCTACCGAGAAAACGTGAATCAAGAAAATAAAAGCAAAATAAAAACGGTGCTTCTGCTTTTCCAAAGTTGCAGTACAAAAAAGCTGCAAAAACTTGCAATGGAATGAGCATAAAATCTCCCTAGGATGTGGTTCAGAAAGATTGAGAATCAGAATCCTTTGCTCTGTAATTCAAGTTGATCAAAGCAGAAACTGGACTTAACCGCCGTTAACATAAGCCGACCAGTCCATTCTTCTCCTGGCTTCAAAGTGATTGGTCTTTCAACTGCAGCACCATTTACACAAAGCATGCTTTTGTACTCATCATCTCCAAAATCCGCCATTGTTTTTGATTTCTTCTCCCATGGATTCCATACCACTGCATCATCCATAATACTTTATGAATATTATCACTTAGTACGAACAAGTAATTGCAAAACAAGAGTCTTACCTGTGTCTGGAAGTCCATCTTTTCCAATAACATATGTTCTTTTGCGTTCATGATCAAGAACTGCAACTACCTTTGGTGATCTAAGGTAAGTCCGGTCAATCTAAATCAAATAAAACACCTGATCTGAGACAACAGAGCAAGGATACTTGTTTGATATCGATAGTTGCAGTATCTTTTCAATGTTTACCTCGGATTCAAAGGTTATAGCATCGCCTTGTTCTGTCAGAAGCTCTCTTTTGCTGAGGTTGTCTAAGTAATCCAATGTCTCTAACCCTTCAATTCTCACTTCACTGTAGACAAGAAACATAAGTTATGATGATTCACCAAAACATAGAAACTCTTGCTGATTAGTTGTGTAACTGTAATACCTTATGTCTGAGACAGAGAGGTATGTGTGATAAGCGAATGAGAAGCTAAAAGGCTTGCCATTGATGTTTCTAATCCGAGAAACTAAGGTTAAGTCGCCATCTACAGCAAGTGAAACCCTAAGACGGAACTCGAAACTGCAAAACAAAGATTTGAGTTTTAGAATCTATCAATAGAAAAATGATGAAAACAAGTGATGTGATAACCTGTGAGGCCATTGCTTTAAGTCCTCTTCTGATGGTTTCAAAAGAAGATCAACAAAGGATTTTCCAGTGGATTCGTTTGAGTGAAGAGGAGGTGGATCCTCATCGATTACCCAAATTTTGTTCCTTGCAAATCCATGTTGATCCAGTAATCCACAATCCCCAAACTTTAAAACACACACAAAATTCAATTACAACATTGATCAATAAAAGTTGTGAGGAAGAACAATAAGCTCAATCAAAATTACCTGAGGATAACAAATCTGAATCCCTCCACGCATTGATTTTGGAGGTTTGAATATAGCCTAACAATTTCACAACAAAATAAAAATCAGAATTTTTCTTATAAAATTGTTGCAAGTTTCAGGCTTTTGTCTGTGTATACCTTGTTGCTAGTGAAAAGAAGCTCTTCTCCTAACTCATTCCTCCATGAAATCACTTGTCCTCCATGTAAACTAATCTGGAAAACCAAAATCAAACCCAGAATACAAAAATCAATTAAACAATAATGAAAAAGCTCGATTTTTGAAACAAACAAATTGAAAAAAAAAGCTATGACCTTGGCTGAAGCACCATGTGGGTTTCTGAGAACGACTTGGTCAATGCCATTCCAATCTTTGATAATCTCAGTAGCTGATTTTTGATCCCACTCTGTTGCGTAATGACCCATTTTGATTTTAATCTTCTTCTTCGAATGTTTGAAAACTCTAAGAACTTACCGACAAGTTCACTCTGATTTTACAGACAAAAAAGACAAAAATCGACAAAAGTTCTCATGACCACGACGTTGATAGATCTGGAAATTTAAAGCTCATTAAGTATTCTCTTCACTCAGAAGAAAAAAAAAAAAAAATGAGAGAGAGGGAAGAAGAAGAAGAAGAAGAACACATGGCAATAGAAAGAGCAAAACAGCTATCTTCGTTTATAATTATAAATTATAAAACCCAGATAAGTCTCATTTTTTACGAAAATTCTCAATTTTTAATAAATATAAATTAAAATAGTTTGGGATCTAATGAAGTTCAACCAAAAAAAAAACCCCAGAAAAGAGATTGTGAAATGACTGTGAATTTATTGGAATTTAAGGAAGAGGGAGGCTAAGTGCATTGCTTCAGATAGACATGGCGGAAACAGAACTGAACTTTCTTCTTTTTTTTTTTTTTTTTTTTGTCAACGTTGAATCGACAATGCCCGATACATAGCCTAAAACCCACTCCCAATAATCCTTTTTTTAAGCTACCATAATGCAGCGGATAGGAACTGAAATTTATTCACAAAGTCTTTATTTTCAGATTTATTTAAGATATTTATTGGTATATTTTAATTAGGGATACCAATTTATTAATTTTGTTAAAGTTCCAACCTGTAATTAATTAAAATTTAATTAGATACAGACATAATTTGAGGTTAGAGGAGAAGAATTGTACCATAATTAGTGGACTACATTCTTAGTGCACGAAGATACCGGAGAGAAAAAGTTATTAACTTTTATTAAACACAAATAAATGTTCGATTCATTTCTATATCTTTTAAATTTATCTAAGACTTGTGTAAGTAGTTTAGACTACCTTTCATTTTCATTCGAGTTTCAATCTTATCGACTTCTAATAGTTAAAAGGTTAGATCTCTGGCACACCGTAGAAATTTCCATCCCTTCACCCTTTAGAATATTAATATGGCGTAAATGACATTTAAAAAATAATCATTTTTCATTATATGTATATAGTATTTTGGAACATTAAAATCATTTGTCTACAGATTAGACCACTCATCATCAAAAACTCTCTTCTCTCCTAAAGCATGAGTTCGCCCTAGCCGCAAGCACCAGATATGAGTTTGGTGACCGGCGGTCGATGGCTCAACCGGCATCATCGCCGGTCACCTATTCTCTTTGATCAGCGAATAAGGTTTTTTCCGACGTATAAAGGAATGTGATTAATGGAAGATTATTCCATGATTGAAGACTGTTGTATCTAGAGTTTACCAATCTCTCCTCCTCTTTCTGGCAATAGTGAACGGGTTTTTGCTCTGGCTGGTCTGAACCACCGTCGAGGGTGACGCCGGCTTCTTCTCTTTCCAGTTTTTCGTACTCTAGTGACCTCTTCTCTTGTTTCACTGGCCAGTTTGATTTTAACTGGTTTTGGTTCTTTCTAATTGTATTTAAGTTAAGTTTGGTTTTAATTTGTGGTTTTAGCTCTGATAAGGGGTTTAGCTAGGTTTTTAGTCAGTTTTTTGGTTATCTCCTGCCCTAGATTGATCGTTAGTTTTTTTCTCTTTGGTTTGAGCGGATATTGTGCTCTAGTAAGGTTCGGTTGTTTCTGTGTAGAGGAAAGTTTCGCTCCTTGTCTATACTTTATAGAACAGTTCGAGGTCTTCTTTTATCAAGGATTCTATTAAGGTGTCAATCTGTCGGCCTTCGTTCGGTTTTGCTTTCACCATACCCGAGAGTAGTGGCTTAATTCTCGCCGGTGTAGTTTCTTGATCTTCATCCTTGCGGTACATCTATTCGCTATAGGATGATTCATCATCGCTTCAAGCTTCATTATGCTAGGTAGTGTCCTCAATCTTCAATCTTTTTTTTCGGGGTAGCAGTCTCTTGAATTTCTATATTAGAGTTTAGCATTGTTTTTTTGGGACTAGTCTTAAAAAGTTTTTTTCGTTTGAGTTTTAATTTTTTTTTTCGAATTTTGTTTTCAGAAATATTCTTACTTTTCTGTTGACTTATGTTTATCTTTGTTGTAATTTCATAACATTACGTTCAATTTATATAATTTCAGTGAAAAAATTGTTACCAAAATGTAACATGACAATTCATGTAATATAGTACATATTTTGTGTGATGAATGATTGCTTGATAAAGAAAGGAATTTGAACAGTAGATTATATATATTTGTGAGAAAGTAGCACGTGTACGGTAATATTTGTGAGAAAGTAGCACGTGTACGGTATAAAACAAACGGTCTCAATATGATTTGAAAATATTTGAAATATAGTGGAGTGGAATTTAAATAATTCAAACACTCCAACAGAGCATGGCTCAAACAAGATTACTATGATATAATGATGAGTCATGACAACATGTGACAAATCCAATGGCGTTTTAAAACATTTGTTGCTTTCTGTAAAATATAGAGGCTGCTTCACGTTCGCAGAATCTTTTTATCTACCTCTTCGCATTTACATCTTACCAAGAAAGCATAGGACAAAGTCTCTGCATTCATATCAGAATTTTCGGGTTTGGCAATATAAAATTTATTTGGGTATTCTAAAATTTTGAATAGAATTCGGTACAATAAATTTTGGGTTCAAATCGTGTTCGGATTTAAAAAAAATGTTTATTCCGGATTAGATTCACTTTACGTTCGAATACTTTTATCTAAATTTTATTTTTTTAAAAAATTGATAGTTAGATCGACAAGTCTAATTCTTAGTCAAAAACCACTTCCTAAAATTCTTTTTGTCTTCCACTTGTACGAAGAAGAATCGAATCTCGGTGTCTGAGAATTGTAAAGTGAATGCTACCACTAACTCACTAGTTCTCAATGAAAAATTTAAAATACCTAGATAAATTATAATTCAATTGTCGGCTTTTTTTTTATGGAGTGATAAAAATAATCCAATTAATAACTCTGCTAACAAAACTTCGAGCAGATTATAAAAGAAATAAAGGGTTGAAATCAGATTACGTACAAAGCTAGCAAAAGTCTTACCTGAATTTAATTTTTATGTTTCAGCTGATTGATAATACATACGCCGAGTCAATTATCACAAAACCGGTTGTGTCGTTGACACGTAACCGGTTTATTCATCGAGATGATACGTTATAAGCCCAAGTGTTGTAGGAAGCATAAAACAGAATATGATCAAATCCAAACGCATTTACATCCTTCTCAAAAGTCTTGGCTTGCGGAACTGTACTTTTATTATAAGGTCAAGTCTTCGTCAAGCCCTTTATGTAAACGAACAGAAGTTAAGACAGTTAGAGAAGAGAGCTTGTGGCATGAACAAAGAAACGGTCACTGAGGATTTGTAGACCTTTTGATGGTAAGTTCTGCTCTGAGATGGAGAATGCCATTTATGAAGTATAAACTATCTTCTGCAATAAAAGATGTCCATGGAATTCCAAACAGGTTTCTGTAACCAACTGCTTTGCCTCCTGTGAATGTGTAGTTCCCTTTGTATTTGCTTATGAAATCCTCTGCTGGCTTTGACCTTGCTGAGAATTCATAGTCCACTCCGAAACTCACTGACCCTTTCTCCTGCATTCCTAGGAACAGCCCGAAACAGTGGAACGAGCTTTGTTGGTCCATATTACAGTGAGCTGACAGGAAAAATCCTTGACCTCCTAAGTGGAAGGCTTGAGAATACACTCTACCAGAGCTGAATAGTCCTGCACATTCTTCTCTTTTCAGGTCTAGGTAGACTACGCACTGCGGTCTAGGAAGCTCAAATTCGACGACTTTAACGGGTCTGTACTTGTAAGCCCTCTCTATGAACCGAGGGTTAATGGATGCGGATTCTTCAGCAGCTAGGCTACGTTGTCTATGTGGGGCCTCTGCTTTGAAGAAAAGTGCTTCTAGAACAAGCTTTGATGCTACTTCATGCTCAAAGTCACTGCAAGTCAGTACCTTCTTCAGCTTTCGGCATGTCATGAATGGGAAGCGGATGGAGAGTGCAAGGCGTGACCCAAGAATTTCTCTTCTCTCCTCCAAACAAGGGTATTGCGCCCTTGCCCACTTCAAGATAAAATCATAAACTGCATCCTCTGATGCAATTTGGAGATCATCACTTGATAGAATTGCCTCAATTCCTGCCAAAGGTAGAGACATAACCTCCTCCTGAAACCTGAAGAAAAAAAACAGTTGACCATGACTTGTAAGAACCGACCCCATCTCGTGCGCTCCATGATTCTTGATTAGAGCTATATCATAAAATGCATCCAAAACTGTTATAAGTAGTTTTTGGGGTCTTACTTGGTAATATCTTTGTAGCGAGCAGCAAGGAACTGTTTCGCAGCATCAGTTAAAGGCTGAACAGCTTTAGCCATAAGAACACTAGAGGGAAGGTCAAGATAGAGAAGTGCGGACTCAGGAGTCATAGGCATATGGCGGAGAAGTCTACTGCAGTACCTCATGCAAGAGGCAACTTCAAATTTATCAGCAGCCATCAGCACATCTAATAAGGCAGGTGCTGTGGTGACAGATACCGCATTGCTATACATAAAGTTTAAAAGCTCCATCAAAGCAGCTTCCTCTGTAGCAAATGAGGGTAAGAATGTAAATCAATTAAATGCAATAGACCTCCAATGTAAATATAAAGCAAAGGATTCAGTATAAACACGTTCAGATATGCTCATCTAAGCCGCATGCCAATAGCTTCGGTTGCAATGGCGTACCTGATGCATTGATTCTAAGGGTGACATGTCTTTGCTCAGATTCCCTCATTCCATTCGAGAATAACTAGTAACGGAGCCAAAGAACGAAGAGTGAGATACAAATGAGAAACGAAAGTAACGTCAATCAAGAACCACTAATTTGATACCTTGTAAAAGAAAGGGCTTTTCGCAGCTAATATAGGGGAACTAATATGAAGTTCTTTAACTCTGATAACAGTAGAACATTCCATTCCCCAATTTGGCTCACTAGATGTTTCCTCTTCATCACCTAAAGATAAAAAAAACAAAAACCTTCTTAGAACAAAATAAAGTATTCTTCTGAATCTAACAATAAACCTAAAGGACGTTGCTTTGAGTACCTGATAGACCCTCTTGGCCCTCTTCAACCATTGCCTCTCCTTCATCATCTAGATTCTCACCACCAGGACATCCATCAATGTCAGGTTGCTCATCAGTTAAAATCTGCTCCTCAGGACATGCCACAATGTCTGAAATCGTGACTGCAAACAAAACGACAAAATTTACAATACATTTAGGGTTCTATAGAAGTGAAAACCCCCAAAAAATAAGACTTTTGAGTCCTAAGTTCAATAATAAGAACCCAAAACAACCAATCTATAACAAGCAAGCAGCAATAGTAACAAGTACATACTACCAGATTCCTTTTTGAAATCCTCTCTTCTTCTCTTCCGATGACGAGCCCAATCGGCGATACTCGTACACCCGTCGCCGTCAGACCTAGAATCCGAAGGTCCACCCATAATCTCGATCCGAAGCAATCGATCAGAGAAGTTACAATCATTAAACGCGAATCCAAAATCTCCGTCGGAGGAAGAAGCATGACGAGAGACATCTGAATCCAATTGGGTTTTCGGATCGAACAGATCCGTATTTTCAGTACCTCTCATCCCTCCTCTTCTATATTCCTCAGCCGCAAAACCTAATCGGAGAGGAATCAGTTAAAAAGAGAAAAACTTTAAATCGTAGCCGGAAGTTGGAAAGAGAAAGTTCAACGGTTTCGAGTCAGAGGTAGAGAGACGAAAGACTACGAGAAGAAGTATACTATTCAATACTAGTAACTATTAAATATTGTATAAGGTTCTTCTTATCTTTATTAGAACCGGTTAAAATCCGGTTCCGTTTCGTCGTGCTGGTAAACCAATCAATTTCCGGTTTACTCTTAACATTTTCCTTGTGCTTATGGTTTTGAAGAATTCGTTTAGTGGACACTATGAGTGGGCCAATTTCAGCCCAACATAATTTTAAGAGTTTTCAATTTTATTTTGTTAATGTTCTAATTCATAATTTTACTTCATCCATTTCATTTTATTTGGTATTTTACATTTTTCACACAAATTAAAAAATTATTAAATTTTATATTTGATTTAAATAAAATATATTTTATTACAAATTTTAAAACAACCAATTACAAATTAATATATAGAATTCAAAGAGTTAAAAGCACTAAAAACGTAATAAATTTTGTAGAATTTTAAAATATCAATTAAAATATTTTTTTTGCTAAATATAATGAAGCAAAGGGACTATTTAAAAACTGGTTTTAGAAAAATCACAACACTAAGGTGTTAAAATCGTGTTTGACTTCTAATCGTTGAAAACTTTACTACAAAAAATTTGAGAGACTTACATTTAAAATCCTTCTTCCAAGGTTTCAGTTATAATAAAAATAAAAAACGCGATAGAAGTTTTGTTTATTGAGATGTCATTTAGCTTAGGTTTTGATTAGTAAGGTTTTTGGTGGAATATAATATTTTTTAAAAAATTAATTATATTTATTAATTTAAATTATTTCAAATATGATTAGTTTTTTAAAAAATATTATGCTCCACCAAATATCTTACCAATCAAGATTTTACTATACAAATTTGAATAAGTAAATCTTTCTTATCTAAGCTTCGAAATCATTTTCCGGTTCCATTCTTATAAAAGGAATACACTTCTTTTTTTGCTTGGCAATTTTGGGCTGATACCAAAGCTTTTAGTGGACGGAAATCCAATTCGACTATGTTGGTCGAAGAAGATTTGAGAACACAACATAAGAGATTTTTTTTTTGGGTCAAAAAATATCTATTTTTACTGGAACTGACTTCAAATTATAACACCGCATAATAAAATTTTGAATTAAAATTATAGATGAAATTTTGTTATTTAATTGTAGAAAAACAAATAATACAAAATTGCGGGTTAAATTTTTTGATATATTAAATCAAAGCTGATTTGATGTGTCAGAGTACTTGTCTAAAAAAATCTTTTTTCTCGTTTGTCTAATTTTCTTTTACATTCACATAATAATAGTAGCAGTGACACAGTGATTGTTTAATTTTTTTAATATGTGGAATCCACTCTATATTATTTAGTCAACTTTTAGACGAATTTATCAATGGAGAGACATTTAAAAAAAAGAAATGAAAATTGAAAATAAGTGACCTATATATGTATAAAAAATTCAACAAAATAGCTGTTATCCATTACTCGTCAACCTAACACTGCCAAACCTGACAAATCCCATCACGAAAATAGTTCTCAATTTTATACAAGTACAAAAACATAAATCTTTTAATAATATTTTACAGCTATAATGGCTAAATATTTATTAATAGTAATTGTAAAAAACAAAGAAACAAAATCATTGTATTATCCTCAGGAACAGCAACAAGACAACCACCAGTTTCAGAATCCGACCCATTTCATGAGATATTGTGGGCCACATGTTAAAGGACTTGATTGATTAAACAAAAGTATCTGGGGCATATTTAAATAAAATTAGAGTACCAAATTGCATATAACAATACTCATGGGAAACATTTCCAATAATAAAAAACATCACCGTATCTTCTTCTTCAAGCCGCCAAGCGATTTCTCTGTGCAAAAACAATCCAGTAGAGAAATTTCAATAGAAAAAAAAATCCAAAAGACCAAAACTTTGGCTTCAACTATGGAGAAATTTCGAGTCTTGGTTCGAAGCTAAAGCCAGTAAAGAGCTGAAGAGGGAACTTCTTCGTAACAGGACATTTCTGAGACCATTTCCAATACATAAGATTCATGTCGAATGTTAAAAGCGCGGGAGATCCATAGCTTTGAATGTAAACCAAATCATCAGTACCACTGCTTGCGAAAACATCGTCGAATTCACCAAAACCTTGGAAGAATCTTTGAGGCATTTTCGCCATTTCAATCCATTCTCTACCTTTCAAAACCCAAATCCCAATTCCTTTAATAACTTCTGGTCGATCATGTTTCCCGATTCCTCCAACAATCACAAGCCTTTCTCTTAGGTTCATCAATCTTCCACAGGTTAATGAGCATGGCATTGGTATGAAACTCCTCATTAACATTCCGCAAGACGATGATCCGATCGATGATAGATTGGAAGCAACCAAGCCGTGGCGATGATCAGAGCCTCCTGTGGAGTAAATCATGAAGTATAAAACACCATCACAGATCACACTCTCGTTTCCTCCTCTCCATCCAGTTAAGACATCATTAACAGATGTTGTCCAAGTCATTGTTTCAGAGCTGTAGAGATGAATAGAGAGATCCCATTGGAAGAAATTCCCTGGAACTTGCTTCGATTTCACTATCGAAACTAAGTAATTCCGGTTTGCTCGATTTATAGCTCGGTTTGCTTGGTTTACTCGGTTCACAGAGGTAGTCATTGCAGTGTAATCAGTTGATTTGTGACCAGGAGGTTCAGTAAGCCTCCTCCATTGTTTGGTAATTGGATTGGAAACATAGATTTTGTTTCTGCAATCATTATCCATGAAACAAACCAATCCACAAGAGGAAGCAACAAACCAATTCGATGTTTCGATACAAGGGAGATCAAAACTATACCATTTCCGGATAATAGGGTCGTAAGCATAACCAGATGGATCATCAGTGCTAGTGAACATGAAGTACCAAGGCCTTTGAGAAACAGAATTGTTTGAGAAATTCCATAAGAACCTTCGAGAAGATACAATCTCGTTCCATCTTTTGCAAACAGTACCAGCTCTAAAGATGCTTGCAATAGGAAGAAACGAGAGGATTCTTTCTAATAAATCGTCCGGAAGAAGTGAATCCATCGAAAAGGTTTCGACTTTAGCTTCATCATCGCTTTGCTCAGAGTAAGATTCAGCTTCAGGGACATATGTAGTAATATAGCTGTACGACGGATAATCAGTCCAAGACGTTTCTGCTTCCATTTCACAAAAACCACTGAAACAAACACCAATCAATAACCTCAGATTCAAAGCTTATGAATATAAATCCCAGATTCTAACATACACAAAACACATAACCTCTCAAAAGTCAAAGAACAACAATAAGAATCAAGATAAAACCTTTTGAATCAGATTAGAGTTAAGAGACATGCATAGAGGCCAATCGAAAATGCAGAAGAGAGATAATAGTTTAAGACTTGGTCTAATATTGCAAATACACTTTTCAAAGAGAAAAACAAAAGAAAAGGAAAAGCTTGTGTCATCCTTTCAACGCCAAGATTCCACTGATGAGAGTTGATACAAAAATTTATGTTAGGTATACCAAAAAAAAAAAAACGTTTGCTTTTTTGTTGCTTCTCGAATATGAAATTAGGCTATACAGATACATCAATCCAACATCTGGTAATAGCATACATCATAAATACCAAACCCCATCATCAATCATAGATTACGAACACGGAACACATATCAAAAAAGCGAAATCAGAGAAAGAGACAGTGAAATCTAACAGAAACCCATCTCGATTCACTACGCACCTTTCAACTACGAAGACTCTGAAATCTGAATCTTCCGAATTCTCGAGATTTAAACCGATAAAGTTATTAGATTTGAGAGAGGAAATGCCAGTTTTGTGGATCTAGGTTATTGAAAAGACCTGAAAGATGAGATTTTGTTAAAGATAAGCGACTGAAATGAAATGGGTTACTTGGGATTTCGGATTTGTGAAGAGTGAAAATGAGGGAAAAGGGATCTTCATAAAAGAAAAAGAGAGACTCAGAAAATTTTGGTTTTTGAAAGAGAGAAAGAGAGAAAGAGAAGAAGAGACGTTTTGGGTTCAATTGCAAAGAAGAATGATACAGACAGAAGAGAAGAGAGCAAGCGCGAGAGGAAGAGAGAAGAGAAGACGTTTTTGCTGTTTTTTTCTCTATATTTTGAGAGGAAAGGGTTTAAATAAATAAATTGGAATACACTATGGCGCGTGTCCGCGCGTGTTATTTAATTAATTTGATTATATATATATATAAAATATGTAACTATTTGAAGAATACAAAAATGAAATAAAAATACTTTATGGGAACTTACAAAATACAGAAACAATGAAATATCATAACACCAATAATAATGCTGTCTTAGTCATCAACTCAAACTTTTCTTTTAATAATTTAGTTTTCTTTTAAGTGGCGTTTTGTAACATTATTTAAGTGCAAAATCATCATTTTTAACTTATAAATGAATATCTATAATAAAAATATATGAATGTATACATTTGGTCAAGTTGTCTTTTCTTTCTACAATTTCTATAATCTAACTTTTGATTTCGGTTAGTTGCATAATGATGATATTTTAGTTTCGTCTATTTAATTAAATAGTTACAAATTTGTTTTTTGTTATTAGATTTTGATTTCAAATAGTAATATAATTTCATATGAAATTTTTTTTTTGTAGTTTTTTTTAATAATTATATCGACAAAAAAATCTAATATATATTTCAAACTTATAGTGGAAACATTTTTAATTTGGTTAAAAGTTTGAATATCTAAAACTATAGCCAATTAGTTGGGTTTATAATTTGGTTTTTTCATTTCAGTTATTGAAAAATATTAACGAAAAATATTTATTTGATATGGTGTTTAGTCTGTCAACCATAATTAGCTGAAAATGACATACCACATGAGGTAACCTTTTGTCTTCTTTTTTCATTTGCTTTGAAAATATTTAAAATTTGAATATAGTATAATTATTTTAAATTAGTCAAAAATAATAGAAATATAATTTCCATAAGTAATAATAGTTTGCTTTTGAAAGAGTGAAAGGTCTGTCTCTCGACTACTTTCCTTAGCCTTGACTTCTCTCAGTTTCTCAGTGGCCTGTCCTTTACCTAATACACTCACTCGTTACAAAATTACAAATATGTATTTAAATCAATTTTGATTTTTAAAATTTTATAATATAAAAACTTTAAATTTCCGTCATGTGCACTAAGTAGATTTAACGTGTAAAGGGATAGATTGAGCTCAGCTTCATACGCATTACTTTCTGTTTTCTTATTTCGATCATTTGCACTTGCCCTTTATGGTTATTTAACCACTCCTAATTTTTATACTCTTTTCATTTCATATTGTTAGTATTTTTTTCGTAGTAGCCTCTATGAACTAATTTGGATCTGTTCTTTATGGTTTTTAGATCTAATTTCAGTTGTTAATTATTTGCATGTAAATCAATAAACCTATACTCAATATCTACTCTTGCTAAAAAGTGGTAACTAAAATAATTAAACAAATTCGAATTTGAAAACTTTGCCAATTTACACCTTAATATAATATATATTAAGTTAGTAACATAAATTGTTGAAACTTATAATATTTTTTGCACTTTTTGATTCTATATTTTTTTTATCATAGCTCAAATTCACCTATATATTTCTATATTTTAATACTAAAGTTCGTCGAACTCCAAATATTTGAGTCATTAGTTGAAATATATAACTATTAAACTGAAAAGATTTTGGCTTAGGTACTAGTTTCAATTTAAATTTTGTTTTGATGTGGTGGAAATATCCAAAAGAATATACCAATTAAAGTTTAAAATTTTATAAATCCAAAGATCCAAGCATATACTACCTAATTATATTATGGAATGTAGTGATGCACTGTCTTAATTCTTTCTATTGTTTCCTACTTAAAGGATCACGAATCTCTGCGTATGTGTCACATTGTGAAATCCATAATGCCAAAATAAATTTTGAAAATTCGAGACAAACTTATTTTATTTTATTATTGACTACGACAACTTCTTTTATCTCCTTTTATATATTTCTTATTAGAAGAACAAAAGAATTCGAGGATTATTTACTGTTTTTGAAAGCCGACGTTAGTTTTACAAAACACAAAACTAAGGGTGTCAAAATCGTATTTGTTTTCTAATGGTTGAAAACATTCTAACACTAGAAAAACAAACAATAATACTCCAATCAAGTTGTGCTTTGAACAATATCTTACATAATTCATATGCATATTTTGAAAATAGATTTCGCTACAAACAGTTCAGAAATCATGAAAATTGTGGCGTACACAAGAGACTTACTAATTTTCTCTTTATATATGGAAGATTTCATGGAAACTTAAAAAGTCTATTTCTAGTATTTACGATCAATTTGATATCAAGTATTTTAAATTTCAAAGTTGACTATCTGCTCATGTTAAAAGGTTTGCTCGTGATTTGGGTTTTTTAAGACACAACTCTGCTTTAACATATTATCGAATGATTTCGAGTTAGAGAGAAAAAAACGTTCTTAAAATACCTCAAAACAGTGTGAAAGTCATGTTCATACGTTGATTTACACAAAGGAGTCAAGAGGTTTTTTGGGTATGAAGAGGTTAGGTTTTACTAGTTCATAAGTATGACTTTGAATTTTGGCTTATAGATGCTCATCGTTTAAACACATGACTGTTTTAGAAACATTTAGAAATGTTTTAGCAAAATTTGACATTAGTGGGCACCTTTTTTGCATCGATTATGCAAAAGCATCTAAAGTCAAATCGTGTTTAGTGAATAGGAGTTAATAGTATGAAAACAACACTTGTTCTTTTGGTTCTTAAAAGAAGAAAGATTATGAAGTGAAGATTGTGGAAAGATCTAAGAAGATCAAAATGCACTAACTAATCAATTTGGCCCATTTGGTGGTCCGTGAACAGATTTATAAACTAATAAAGTAAGAAGAATAGATAGTCGTAAATATTAATTAATCACTTACGGTTCTCGTCCTTATGGACCGGCCTTTGGTCTTTCTGCCAAATGTACCTTTGTGCACATTAAGTCACTTCTCACTTCATTTACAATATGGAAGCTACCACACTCTCACATCCATACTTTTTTTCTATTCTTTTTCCTAAAAGTTTACTCACTCATGCACACATATACTATCTTTTCTTAAAATAATCGTTTGATTTTATAACTCGCATAGTTCTAATTCTGGTAGAATTAACAATTCTGTCAAATTCGGCCCAATTTTTTTAATGGTAGTTAGCGATAACGACAATGACCAGTGACTAGTAACAGCGATCAACGATTTAATTTTTTATTTTTTTCGCAGTTGCTGCGACTGGTCGCACGTTCAATCAGCAACTGACAAAAGAATAGTCGCAACAACCAAAAAAAATATTTTTTCAACTCTTTTTTCAAAAATTCTAATATATATATATTTTTTACTTTTGAATTCCTTACATTATATTTTTAAATATTATATAATTTTATTTATTTATTTGTTAGTTGATATATATATATATATATATTTAAAATTGATATATAAATATTTACACACAACTATTAATAACTACCAAGACAATTTTTATGAATTTAAAGTTTTATGTATTTCATTTTTAGTTTAGTTAAAATATTTTTGTTGTTTTTATATATTAGTTTTGTTTTTTTAGAAGTTTTTGTTAGAAAAAAATTTGAAAAAAAAATAAATAAAAAGTGAAAAATAAATTTTGGTCACTGCGATGTTCTTTTGGCAGTCGCCGGACGTTAGCTACTGTTCCCTAAATTTTTTTGCGATTGAAAAAAGTGGTTACTAAACCAACAACTGCCAAAAAACATAATTTGGTCGTTGTTGTTAGCGACTCCCAGAAGAACAAAGAACTTAGTATATATCTTAAGTTATATATGGTGTGATTAGTTTTAAGGGGGTTCGCATTTAAGTAACTTACTATGTTGTTCCTATTATTTTCCTTCAAACCATTCGACTACGATTATGTGGGTTGATCGACTTTTTTCTGGATAAAATAGTTTTAAATAAAATAGATCAACAAAATCTAATTTATAAAACTCAATAGTGGTTTAGTGGTTTCTATTTGTGGAAAAAATTCCACTTAGTCAATGGCATTTATATACTTTTTTTCCATACCCAATAAAATTATGAGTTTTGACCTGAAATCTAGAAAAAAAAATTAATTCATAATACAACATCTTCAAGTTTGGGATTTTATTTGTTACTTAAATTTTTGGATTCAAACTCTTGTGGAAAAAGTTGCGGAAAATAATCAAAATATTCCCATATCTTTTTCAATTATAAACTAAACTTTTATCTATACGAAGACTACATATCAAATACACTAATATGAAAGTAGTAAATGTCTTGGAGAAATGTAAAACTTGAACACACGATGAGTACTTAAGACTCAAATTAAATAGGCTTGATTAAACTAATTAGGCGTTGTAACGTAGTTTCGACAAAAAAGACAAAACAATTTCATCGAAGTGAACAAGAATCAAAAAGAGAAATGATTGTGGAAATGGACTTTGTTGTTTTGTTCCTCCAAAGGACTAAAGTTAAAAGTCAAACTTAAACATGATGGTTTACTTCCACATTTTCTGCTCAATTTCTTTTATACTGTTTCTTTGCCACGTTTCTCTATATCTCAGAAAACTACAGTAATTTTAAATAGTATTTTTTTCATATCTATTTTAAATCTAACACTTAAATCATAATATTTTTGTACAGTTAAAAATAAATTAAATATCAAAAAATGTATGGGAAGAACACGTCTTGGGCTTAGCCGTAATGGTATTTCCTGCGACGGAATTCAGATTTCAGACCAGACCATGTATTTACAATATTGGGCCTAGAGAAAGAAGTGCTCAGAAAGCCCATTATATTACCGGATATAAATAGAGAGGCCCATTAAATACAAGGCCCATATCTTTACAACGCTATTAGTGTTTTACATCTCAAACAGCAATTACAAGACCGTTTGATCTTTTAAAAATCCTTTTTAAGTGTCAAGTAGCATTTCTACACGTAAGTAACCCGACAAAACATCGGAAACGGCAAATCACAGGCCACACAAAAAGAGAGCCATGTTATTCATATTCAGTATGACAACGAGAACACCAGTGTCGTGATGACCTTATCGGAGGCCTAGGCCAAATTGTAATATATAATATTTAATATAATAATTTTTTTAAATAATAAATATGTTTTTATACTAAAAGACTATCTTAAGTATTATTAACCCTAATGTATAATGATATAATATATTTATACTTGTAAAATAATATAAATTGGAATTAATTTAACTAACAAAGTGAAACAATTTGTATAAAAATGTAGCCTTAAAAGTTCAAAAAAATTTGGAGGCCTAAGACTAATGCCCTTTCCAATACATGGTAGGCACGGCCCTGGAGAGCACAATAGAAGCTTCAAGCTTGAGAACGAAACTAGTAGTAGTGTCTCTGGCTCATGTATGAACATTACATTGGTTAACAATATTGATCTGTTGGCCTGAAAAAGCTGAGTACTACCATCAATGCTGTGAATATCACAACTCACAAGTGTTTTGAACTAACCTGTGCGTAAGTTGTATATTACTGCTGATACTAAATATTGAGCAATATGAAACTAAATTGATTCTAGTAGCGTGGACCCTCTTGGTCTAATTTGACAGGCGCCTTGAGAGAGATCCCTTTCATCTGAAGTGTACCTAATGAGCAATTTGGTGAAAGACTATCCTTAAAGACACAACATATAAAAGAAAAAGCGAACAACAACGATCCAGCTTTCGTGATCTGTCATCGCTTTTAAATGAACATGTCATTGTACAATCCTCTTTCTGTTAGGTTTTGTCTGAGAAAAGCAAAACGGCTTTGCAGAATCTGAGACTTGACTAATGAACTGTTTCCACGTAGTTTCTCGACTTAAAGAGATCACTACATAATCTGATTATTCATCAAATGTGCATTAGCTATTTACTCGTGTTTGCATTAAAGAACCTGTATCTTTGAGTGAAAAGAAGTCAATACTAAATCTTAAGCCAAACGTAAGATTTTCTTACGACTTACAGAAGCAGAACATCAGATGTCATCACAAACGAACAAACCAAAAGCAAAGTATTAACAGTAACTACAACCTTAAGACTTATACGTTTATAGTCGATGACAATGAGGATCAGAGAACAACAACTTGGCATGACCTAGAGAGTCTTGGAATGGTAGAGAGTTCTGTGAGGATTGCAGATTTTTTTAGTGTCTCCATGGAAGCATCGAAGCAGACGGTTAGTTTCTTAAGGATTGTTGAGTACTCAAGAATGTAACTCAGTACCTTCATTTCCATTGCTTCCCCTTTCAGAGATCTTTCTATATCAACATACTCTAGAGATGATAGTAAACATCGTGGTCCCGATAAAAACATACTAATTCCTGTCCTTATTGGAAAGTCAGTAGATGCCTGAAAGTACAATCGAAAAGAAGAAACTGAGTATATAATTCTTTCATCATTTGCACTATAAAAGAAGAGCTTTAAGTAAACAACCCGAACCACGACAAGAGATTTTAGGTTTGGACAGCCTTCAAGAAAGAGTGGCAACATTTCCCATCTGTAGTTGGCGAATCTAACACGCAAGAAAGATAGGCCATGGAATAAGGGTAGCTGTTCACATCTTGAGTAATGATAGATGACCTGTAAAGAGAACAAAAAAACATATGAGGAAAAATTATAATATATTTAAGCATTAACATAGGTTTACCTCAAGAGTTTTGGAAGAAATGGTCATATCTTTGACACAAGAGATTCCCTCAAGAAAACTTTGAATCATCTTTCTCTTTTGTAGATCATTTTCTAACTTGCCTTCGAATCTCCACCAGTTAAAGACAGTATCGATATCAGCCTCTACGAGAGAGCTTGTATTATTTCGTATGAAACTTCCAATGACATGATCACCGAGCCTCAGATATTGAAGCTTAGGAGCATCAATTGCAACTACAAGAACATCTGTATCCCGATAATTCCAAGGTCTGTTGGAAACATGAGTGAAGCTTAATAAAGACTGAGAGCACACACGTAAAACTTCAAGAAAATCACCAAGACCCCTCTCTATAAACAAGCTTTCAAGAACTGGGCAGCGTGAGATGAGCGTCTCTAATTCCAAATCATTCTCAAAGTGAGCTTTAGTTAGATCCATAACTTTGAGAGAAGGCAAAGAAACAAGCTTGGGACTACCCAAGTTTACATAACCAGTAAGCTTTAAGGATACCAAGCTCTCACAAGTGAAAAGATTCGGAGGCATCTGAATTTCCTCACGCACGTTCGAACCGCACGAAACATGGAGATGTTTAACCCTCTGATCAACAACAGTTTTGATCCAACGAGTGACAAGACCATTTTCAGGAGGTTTACCATAAGCATAATACCCATCGTATTTCAACTTAAAACTTTCCAAGTGCACCTCACTGTTGAAACCCAAGAAGGCATCCACAAAACTAACGAATGTTTTGTAGTCTGGAAAATTACGCTGGTCCAAGTCCAATACTGGTACGTATTCCCAGAGATTTCTCCATCTTTTGGACAATACACTACTTTTAACCACATCCTTCGTAGGAAGATTTATGAGAATCTTACATAGCAATGATTCTGGCAAACTGCTTAGCCAGTCAATTTTACTCGATACTTCCACATCAACATGCTTCTTTTTATCTTTATTCATTTACTCTGCCTAGCAAACATTAAACCCATAAGAAACCCTCAATACATAAATTCGTCTAACGAACCGAATAAATCTTCACAAAACTTTGCACGAGAGAAATTTGTACCTACAATATGGACTCAAAGAAACAACACACTGGACATGAAACAATCAAAACCAGCAGCTCAATTGAACATGCAAATCGATTTAAGAATCAGAAGTACAGCTTCGAGTTTCAGACTGCAAAATCCTTACCTAGCCTCGTCGTTGCTTCAGATGTGGTTCGAAACTGAGCCTGGGAGTGTCGCTGGTTAATCACGTGAAGAAAATTGATCGCAATCTCACCTGATTATGTGCAAATGCATGCGATTCTACTTTCAGCAAACAGTTAACGGGAAGCTGCTCTGCACATTCTAGAAGGAAATTGGTTTTCGTTTTTCTCAAACCTTTCGACTCCAAATCGTAATTATGCGCGTCCGTTCGAATTCAATAGAACAATTCACTTGTGATCTTATGGGCCGAATATTAATGAGCGTAAGCCCATAACTAATGAGTTGCAGTATTAAGCCTGGTAAATAATGGTCTAATGGCCCAAACGTTATGAGAATGTGATTATAAGATCAAATATAAATAGACAAGCCCATTAAAAACAAAGCCCATATTTACAACGCTTAGTGGTTTTAGTCTTTTATATCTCATACAAGAATTACAAAACCGTTGATCTTTTAAAAGACCTTTCTAAGTCTCAAGTAGCATTTCTACACGGTTAGTAAACCCTACAAAACATTGGAAAACGGCAAATCACAGGCCACACAAAAAGAGAGCCATGTGACTTTAACAAAAATTGACAATAACAAAGATTAATTCAAAATATAATAATATCAGTACCATATGAAGGTACGAAGAGTTATATCTAATCAAATAAAATTGAAACGAAATTTAAAAATATTCAAAAACATTATAAATAAAAACATGAGAAATAATCAAACAAAAAGCTTCTGTTTGATGAATTGATGATTAGCCATGAGTATTCAAAGCTTCCCAAACCAAGTTTTTAACCACTGGATTAGCCACATCTCTAGCTTGTAAAGCTGCTTTCTTCAAAGTATTAATGGTCAACACATTTGCTTCCCACCATGAAAGACTTCTATAAGGCAAATTATGCTTCTTACAAAGCTCTTGAACCACCGGAGCAACTTTCCGAAGATGACAACGAGGCATACGAGGAAACAAATGATGTTCTAACTGAAACTGTAATCCACCAAAGAACCAATCCATGTACGATTCACAAGAGATATCAATTGTTCCTGCAGCTTGTTTCTCAAACCAATCACTACCAGTTGGTGGACCAATGTAGACATCAGCAGCAAAATGGTTTAATGTGAATTGAATGTGTTGAAGAGCTGTGACTGTGAAGCTTGTGAAGACGAAGAAGAAACGTTCAGGCCAAGTTGGTAGGCATGAGACTAAGAGAGGAAACCAAGTCCAGAAGATTAAGATTCCTGCAAAGTTAAGAGCACGATCTGGTACTTCACGTTTGGAGAAGAGTAAGAGGAATGTTTGGATGAAAAGATTGATTCTTCCAAAGCACATAACTGGATAGTATGTGAAGTGTTGGTAGCTAACAAGGAATCTAGCGATTGGATCGAATGTGAGTTTTCGATCATAGAATCTGGAGGTTAAGGAGGTGAAGAATTTGGTTGAGACTGCAAAAACAGGAATGTGTTGCAGATCTGGATCATAGTCTAGACTGTTACAAGCGATGTGATGAGCATTGTGAGTCCATTTCCACCAAGCGATTGAGATTCCAGTAAGACAATTACCAGACAGAAGCTGAGCAACTCTGTTGTAAGATTTGTTTGTCATGATGACGTAATGACCTGAATCATGACCAATGTAAGCACTTTGGATCCAGAGAAGTCCTAGCAAAGCAGCAGCTAATTGATGAGCCAAAATCGAAGTACAAGCCAAAACACCATAGAGAACACCAATGAACATAGCAGCAATGAAAGCTAAAGAGTAGATTGTGACATGTCCTTTGTTTTCAAAGAGACCAAGTTTACGAAACTCAGCAGCCATACGACGATAATCTCGTGAAACTTCAGACACTTCGAAATCTCTAATGTAATAACCAGTGAAGAGATTCTCCAAATGATGCCAAGCAGTTCCAGGATGAAATGCAATGAAAGCATCAGTAACATCTTGACCAACGAGATTTAGAATCACTGTATCACCACCTGGATGAGATTTAATCCAATCGGAGACATTATAAACCTTACCTTGAATTGCAATCCATAGATCTCCAGATTTGTTGTGTTTTTTCAGATCTTCATTTGTAATGTACTTTTTCTCCGTCACTTCCGCCATTGATGACGAAACACAAAACCTTGAAGGAGATCCGAAACAGAGAAAGAGAAGACTCCGATTGACACAAAATCTAGGAGAGAAAAGCTTCCGATTAAAGAAAAAGCAGAGCTTTTAATCTCCACAAGAAAAAAGGATCTCAAAATCGAATATTTGAAATGAATCCTTCTCTGCTCTTTATCTCTTCGACTCCTTATCCTCCTTATATTATGGTATCTTTTTCTTTTACTGTTTTTTTTTTCCGAATTAATTTCAATTACGATTTTTTTCTTTTTGGATTTTCTGAAAATATTCCCCTAATTATTATTTTTTACAACTTTAACCTAAATTTCTAAAAATATATTTTGAACCCATAAAATTAAAAATAACATATGAGAGAAGTTATTTTGTAAGTAATCAATGTCTATTTCTACAATTTTTCTTACCAGAATTAGATTCCAAATACATGTATAATTCAACATAATAGAGTTTTAAGATTAGATTATTGGTCAGATTTTGATCTAATCATTGATTTTTTATAGAAAATAATATGCAATACAGTTTTTATATAAATTTTTTGCATTCATATATGTTATTTTAAAATATTAAATAGTAAATGTAAGTTTTTATCAATAAAATTTTTGATTTGATAATGGTGACAAAAAATTATATTACCTAATTTTTTAAAGTTTTGTAGGACTTGCAATTTTTAAAAGTTGAAGCTAAAACTGTGGTTTTTTTTCTCTTTCATACAAACTTTTTTTGTTTAGTTTTGCTTGGATTCAGAAATTAAGAATTTATATTTATTTTTTGGTTTGAATTACTGAGTTGGTGAAATGGTGATAATTAAGGAAAGAAGGACAATAATTGTTTGATAAAGAAATGGTTTAGTTATGGTAATTAAAATTATAAAATAATAATACAAAACTTAGTGTTGTCCCTCGTATTTGGTAGACAGACCACGTGTTCTCTTATATATTTTTCTCTACCTCTGTCATTGGTTGCTGTCCACCAATTTTCTTTTTTATTTATTTATAAATGGTAATAATGTCAACTTAAAGAAGTGTATCACCAAAAGCCAAAAACAGAAGTAAGTTAAAAACTTTAAAAGGGTATACTATCATTGTATTTAATTTATTCTTATCTCTATGAATTACAAATTTCTACTTTTTTGTCCTTTTACATATTAAAATTTAGTCAATTAAAGCAAATAGAGAAACATATCATAGAAATATATATATATATATATATATATATATATATATATATATATATATATATATATATTTTTACAGATTGAGATTGACATGACCCGATCCATATCACAAATTTCATCCTTATAATCTCTTTTTAAACTATTATAATATAGCATGTAGAAATTAAATTTTGATATCAAATTATTAACTGGATCATCCTAGAGCAATTCGGCGAAATATATTGTTTTTTCTGAATAAAAAATTATCTTTTTACAGAATAATATTAATTAATTAAAGAAAACAGAAAAATATCATAAAAATCTTCAATTTTCAAAAACAATTGAAAAAACCCTTTAATTTAATTACAAAGTTTTGTTAATTTATATTTAAATCGCAAAATTTTGTGAATTGAGTCATTTTTATACCATTGGTAATTTTGTAGTAATAAATAAAAGTTAAAAAATATTAATGACAAGGTAAATACTAATTTGATTAACAAAAGTTTGGGATTTAATGTTATTAAGTCAATAAAAGTTTACAATTTAATTGATAAATAAAAAGAAATTTGCAATTAAATTCAACTGTTCATTAATTCAAATTTTTTTTCAACAGTTTTTGAAAGTTAACAAAATTTTTTTTTTTTGTAGATGACCAAAAAACAATTTTGTTTGTCAGTTTCCCAAAGCAAATATCAGAAAGGATTCATGAATTTGGCATATTCCATTTTTTGTGAAAAAAAAAGAATGAATTAATAATACACATGCGTCACGGTCTCTAACTGCCTTAAACTAATGACTTGGTCATGAAGATAAACAGCTGTTTCTCTTTCATATCTTTTTCTGATTTATCGTTAGCTCATCCTTTACATATTTTTCTTTCAGATCTATTTTTTATTGTCTTTTACCTCAACCACACCATTATTGTTTTGTTTTTTTTTTTGTTAATTATTTTATTCGGTGAGGGATAGCAGCAGGTTTGTAGGCTCCATCTTGCAAAAAGTTCACAAGTTTTTTTTAGATCTGCATCCATCTCAGAAAAACGTGAGTTTTTAATCCGAAATTTGAATTTGTCCCGCCTAAATCTGCAGACTTACAGTCATTCATAAAGAAAAAATAAAATTCATTATGAATCTGTGCAAAACCCGCAGGCCCAGCGGGTCAAACCCGTAATTAACCCCAATTCAAATATCGTGCTCTTTTTTTTAACAAAAAGTATCACAATGTTCATTCATTTGTAATTCAAACGTCATATTGTTTACAAAAAATAATATGTTTTTTTTGCGGGTACCCGCGGGATCCGTGGATTAAACCCGCAAAACTTAAAAAAATTCGAACCCATCCTGTGAAATCCACATAAAAATGGATTCTGATTCACAAACTCGAATTGTCCCACGCAGACCAAAACCCGTTAAATTTACGGGCTGCAGATCCAATTATCACCCCTAGTGAGAAACAAACAACATAAAAAGTCAGATATACGTAATTATATCATTTAATTTTAGTTGTAATTAAATACAAATCAAATGGGAAATGAGAGGTAAATTCCTCAACTTGGAAACTCAAAGGAGACTTTTTTTTTTTTGTAAAGGAGACTTAGCATGGTAGTGAAGATCGCTATTAACTTTAATATAAAGGAGATATTTTTATTTTTTTAATGCTTTTGTTTTCACTTACATTTATAATTGTATAATTAGTCGTGTTATCGACGTTTGAAAAATAGGTAGACGCATTAATTATGTACTTTATAAGTTTTTTAATATTTGAAAACGGTACTTCACATACCAATTTCGCATTTTATTATTGTTAGTTACATTTTTCTAAAAAAACCAATAATGATATGTATGGACCCACGTAGTGGATTAAGAATGGGCCTTGAGCTGGGCCTTTGGAAAGATGGTTATTTTGATTCAACTTTATTTACTGGGCCTTTGTGTTTAAAGCCCATCTATTAAGACTCTGACAGAACCTTCAAGCCATCTTTGTTTTCTCTCCAACTCTCTCTTCTTACAGCAAAAACATAATGGGATTATTACAGGATCAGATTTCCAGATTGAATCAGGAGAATGAATCATTAAAACAAAATCTGACCTCAAAACTAGTGCCTCTTTTAGGACATTTCCAGGGAATCAAACAACAATGCTATCAATGTTTTAGTCTTGTGTTGTAATTATGAACCAATACATTTTTACCATTTCAATGAGCTAACGACCATATCCTTCATATCTGTTTCCAGATTTCATCAACTTACCAATTTAATCAACAAGTAGTCAAAATGAAAGAAATAGCCGCAAGTGAAGAAAGCAAGAGTAAAATAAAACAAAAATGCCCCAAGACACAAAGCAAAAGGTCAAGGGGAGAGTAGTGAATAAAGACAGAGAGAGGTTAATAGTTCAAACTCCTAAAGTTTCTAACCCAACTTTGCCTTAAGGGAAGAAGCAATAGGATATTTAGAAAGAACCTTCTCATCAAACACCATGTAATGTTTCTTCAGTTCCTTCAATGTTTTCTCTGCCATTGGATCTACCTTATCCTCATGTTTCTCATACAACATTGGTACTGTATGCAACAACACAAAACCTGTTTTTTCCACACACATCAATGTAGATTCAGATTCAACAATGGAAAAAGACGAATACTTAGTGCAACTAAAACCTTTCTTATCGGTACAAATACTTACAGATGTATACAAGAGTCAAGAAGTTGAACCAGTTTCCTACAACAGAGATTACCCACAGTCCAACAACCACCTGACACAACAAATAGATACGACCTCTTCTCAGGAAATCATGGAGGATTCATCTAGATTGAACAAGCTCTTAACATAGAACATACCATCAGAAATTTCTTTAAGTCCCTTCCTAAGGCAATGCTCCTTATGATAACAAAAGCCTGATTCAGCTCATTCCTCAAAGCAGAAGCAATCAAAAGGAAATGTTCCTCTTTAATATGAATTTCAGGAATTTTTGGTGGAGTCCTGAAAACAAAGAGTGTAAGAACATTTAGGGCAAATCAAAGGTAGTAACTTGAAACATGATTAAGGCTCCAAAAAAAGCTTACTTGTTCATAAAGGCATGAGCATTTGACAACAGAAACAAGGCTGAGATTGAGAATATCAAAATGTGACACACAAGACTCAATAAATAATACTCAACCAATTCAAACAGAAACCATATCACTGTAGCTACACCAAGAACAGCAGCTGAGAGTTTTTTGTCCCTCCATAAGAACACATCAGCCGCTGCAATAGAGACATTAAAACACCAATTAGAATACTAAAACTTGCAAACTAGAAGATTGTTGCATCATATACAAGAGTGATTAATCCAATGCGAGATCAAGCATCTGATGCAGAGGGACAAATTTACAGAACAGAAAAATGGAGATTTAGAAGAGAACGTACGTAATCCACCACCGAGAACCTCATGAACAGGCTTCTCTCTCCCAAACAAACGAAAAATCTTCGCCTTTAAAGCTAACGGAGACTTTAGTTTCTCGTGCTCAGAATCAGACGACGATGAAGAATCGTGATCGTGGATTTTCTCAGCCATCTTCTCCATCAGAGATTCTTCCGTCGAGATAGATTTCTCCGATTCTTCCGCCATTATCGTTTATTGTCTTCGATTTCAATCCGACGTGAAGAGAAAAAAATGAAGCGAGAGAGAGAACGAGAGATGCAGTAAGCTAGGCTACGTTAACGGCGTTAAAGTTTACTGCTTTGAACGTGCAGGCAACAAAAGCTAGTGACTTTGTGCGTTGTGTAAGTTTGTCTTAACCTTTCATAAAGTAACTTAAAGAGAGTGAAGCAAAAGCAAGTGCACAAGATGCACATTTGCTCGTGAATCAAAGGCAATCAAAGGAGGTAGAAGGTAAAGTGTCTGCAGAAGAAAATGAAGGAAACAGAGCTATGTTCACAGCAACAATAACAACAAGAAATAGATTCGATGTTCTTGAGTTTACAGAGTGAATAAGATAGTGACACGTGGCCTTGTAATGTCGGTGTATTGAGTCTGCTGTTGATCTATATATACTCTGTATTATGACTGTTATTGATCAAGAAAGATAATAAAGTTTTTCTGTTAAATTCTGTTTAGTTTTTCAAATCTCTTTATAACTGACAAGGCTAAGGCTATTCTGGACACATGTCAAAAATCGGATCACTGACAAATAATATCAACGGCTCATTTATTTTAAAAACACGGTGGATAAAAACGACGTCGTATTTACATTTCGGAGGTGAGAAGGAAAGTATCTAGATGAGTTAGAGACTTCTTACTAGACCAATCAAACGCTAGATTTCTTTACATTCTTTGACTTTTTTACCCTACTTTAACAATTTAGAGTCAACGTTACCAAAACTTAGGGACATTTTTGTTCAAATCTCAAGTTCCAACTATATTGTTCCCATCTTTGGAGACATTTATCTTTGAATATTATTAATCTAATCTAATTTGATAATCTACATATACGACTTTATCGTCCTCAATATCTCGATTAGCTCAAATACAAGAAAATAGAAATTCTATATATAGTGATCTCTCTGAACGATTGGTGGATGTTAATTTCGTACTTTCGAAGAATTGTAAGAATAAAGAGTTTGTTCAAGATATGAAAATGGATGCAACAATGATAATTTATCTATGTTTGATACAAACTTTAACAAATACAAACTGTCTCTAAAGCAAATCAATCAATCATGTATATTATACGAAGAAAAATAAGATATTATAATAAATTTCACTAAACAAACAAAAAAATGAAGAAGAAACGTTTTATGTTCTGGTTCTCCTCCGATCAGCGGCGTATTGAGACAACGGCACAACTTCCGACAAAGGAGTCGACTGTGGAGTAGATTGTGGTGTCGGAAATGGAGAATTCCGACAAACAGGACAAGAACCATTAAGTTTAAGCCAAGCATCAAGACAATAAACATGAAAGTAATGTTTACACTCAGGCATCATTCTTAACATCTCTTCTTCTTCATATTCACAAAGACAAATCGAACAAGTCGTTTCTCCATCTCCGCCGTTAGATTCATCGGCGATATCATTAGTAAAATGGAACTTAGGGTAAGAATTGATGATTACTTGATCAAGTCCTCCAACAACAGTAGTAGCAGACTGATCAAGATCATCATCTTCAGCTACAAATATGATTCTAGGGACGATTACACTACTGTTTCCGAACGAAGCGTTTACGTTTGCGTTTGCGTTTGCGTTTGCGTTTGAGGCTGAAAAGCGGAGGCGAGAAGCGCGACAACAGATGTAAGAAGAGAGGATGATTGTGGAGATAAGAACAAGGAAACCAAGAGCTATGGCTATGGAGTAACCAAGGCCAAGGCTAGTGATGTAAGTAGGGATTGGGACAGGAGGAGGAGGAGGAGGAGAAGGAAAGACGGCGGAGGAAGCGGTGGTGGTTGACATTTAGTGGAGGAGAAAGAGGTTGAGGCCATGTGAGATTGGTGACTAGAGAGAAGAGAAAACGAGTGATTGAAGATTATTAGAATTATTATTTATTTATTTTTTAATTTTGGGTTTTTGTTTTTTTTGAGAGGTGGGTGGGAAATGTAGATACTGCATTGAAGACAATGTTTTGGAAATATTGATTGTAACGCATTTATTAGGGTTCTTGTTATAGGTTTAGTGAATAGTGTGTCTGACTCAAGTGTGGCCCAAGAATGGTCAATTTTTTGTATTCTATTTTATTTAGGTGCTTGAACTACATGACATTGACATGTGTGATGTTTCTTTTGGGGTTTTTATCTTTAGCTAAAATCAATTTCGTTTCATCAATCATGAACCGAAATAGATATTTGGTTTGATTTAGGATTCTATCAAATAATTGAATACTTGTAGATTTTTAGTAATTTTGGTTTAGATTTATTTCACTTGACAACCGAAAACTGAAAAATAACCATATGATAGAAATCAAGTTAAGCATATACTAATTATATTAATAATATCTAATAGTCATGATATAATATTTGGCTACGAGTAACTACTCAAAACTAACCATTCAGTTATTTATGATTATATTTTAGTGTTTGGTTACTTTTGGTTCCAAGTAATATTTGGAACATATTTTGGTACATATTTCAAAAATTTATTCATGACCGAAACCGAAGAAAATCAAACCAAATAGAATTTTAGTAGGTATCTATATGATTATTGCATATCAAAACCAAATACCCAAAAAAAAAAGAGACAAAACAAAAATTCTCCATTGCTGGGACTCAAACCCGGGTCAGAGCCGATTATCCTAACCAGCTAGACTACAACAGATTTTGATTAGCATACAATATACTACATAAACAGTCTTCATTATTATAAAATTTCACTATCTTTCTCTTACCAATCTCTAGATGCTGACATCAACATTAGATGGAAAGTAAGCTAAAAATTGAAAGACTATTTTATTCATGATCTTTATTACTATTTTTATTGACTTAATTCTCAAAGAGGGTATACAGAAAAAAGCCACAAGTCATGAAGCATTGACCACAACAGGAATCAGAACTTAGAAGAGAGGCTTTTTTCCATTGATCATTCTCAACAAATGATCAAGAACTTGTCTTCCAGCATCACGAAGGCCCGAATGCATAAACTCATTCGTTACCGAAAGCCTAATACCCAAAATCTGAGAAGCTGTCTCTGTTACTAGCTTGAAGTTCACATACATATCTTCATAGTATACAGCTGCAGCAACAGGCACCTACCAAAAGGGAAATTAAGAGAAAACAGAGTAAGTTTTCTATCTTTAAGAAGAAAAGTACAGTTTGACCTTCTTTGACTGCTTTCACAGCATCCTATTTGCGCTCGAAGTTTTCTCGTATTCTATGAGCAGACCATCTCGATGAAGCACCCTGACAAGTTCTTCCTTTGAGACATTGCGCGAAAAAGAAGGAAGACAATGAAGAGACTTTTGTATACCTCACAGTATATGGACTCGTGTAGAAGAGCATAGAGTGGGTTTGTATCAAAAGAATGCCAATTATCAAACTGCAGAAAAGATAAACATCTCAGAGACTCAGACTATAGATTCCATCTTTGAACAGATACTCAATAACAACAAACTTTTGTGGGTCTCTGACAGCGTTTAAGAAGTATTGACTAATACGCTTTGGTGATCCAGTAACTAAAACAGGATCCCATACTCTCTCCGACCTATGGTTGATTAAAAAGCCAATACTTAACATAGAACATGTGAGGTGATGGATGAAAATTAACCAAGTTAAACTCTTATATATAATGCAGTCGCTCAAAGCCAGTACTTGATCCTAAACCAGATAGACCAAGAGTTTGAAGACCCTTAGGAGTGAGAATGCCTCCAGATGGAAGAGGAGCCTAAAGACAAAGAAACAAAGAAAAGTAAGGAACTAAACTCTATTGTTCAATAGATTTGGTTAATGTTGTAATCCCTCATCCCGCCACCTTCAGATTCAGCTAAGTATTTTACGATTTCGCGAACAATATCAATGTCTTCAGGGAATCTCTTGTAGTATTTTTCATTTTGGCGAGCAACTTGTTCAAATCAGGCTTCATACACATCGTCTGCTGTGCATGCTTTGCCAATTGGTGGTATTCCTCCAGTTATTAGCACTTGTTTGAGTCCTTCAGGTGCAAAGCTCATATATGTAAGTGCACAGAAGCCACCAAAACTCTGCAGAGAAAAAAGAAAGGAAGAACTCAAATGACAAGAACTGAAGTAAAGTGACTAATAGACAATACAGAGACATATTACCTGACCCAAAATTGTCCAAGGATCAGCATTAGGAACAAGAAAAACTCTAATAAACTCAGCATCTTTAACTATATTATCAGCTCAAAAGTGAACCAAATAATCAGCTAATTCCTTTGCTGATTTGAATTGAAGCATAGAAGAAGATGTTAAAGGAGTTGATAAGCCTGTTCCTCTCTGCAGGACCAACACAATTAGAGCAACACAAAGACTAAGAAATTTGTCTGAGAAGAAAATTAAACTATAAATGATCATACTTGGTCAAGTAAGATAACACGAAACTCTTCGCAAGCTCTTTGAATCCATCCACTAGCTTCACTTGGTTGTGGACCTTCAAATCCTGGACCACCTTGTAAATACAATAAATACGGCATAGCTTGTTCTCTTTCCCCACTGCAGAAATCATTTCAAACTTAAATCAAATTAAATTTGAGATCTTTTTATCTCCATATCAGTTTCATAGTGATCATAGAAAGAGTTCTTAATCGAAAAGCCTCGTTTTTCAAGTTACCCGCAACGATTTCTCGAGCAAAGACGGTGATTTTGGGAGAAGGTTTCGATTCAAGGGAATAATCAAGAGGGACTATGAATCGATGATTACGCAATCGGAGCTCCGGCACCGAAAACCACTTCCCTGTTACATGCTCCGACTTTGCATCCCCAGCTATATCGATGGAAACCGATCCTGCCCCAGCCATGGAAGTGATTACACGATAAAATCTCCAGCGACGATAAGAATTAAGTACACCTGGAACTGGAATCGATCTCGATGAAATAGTAGATAGAGAGAATACGAAAGCAGTCAACTTTGGAATCGGAGTCACCAGCGCGTGAGTCGTCAACATCATTTTTATTCAATTTTCTAAAAAAAGCAATAAATCGTGAAAAAGGATTTATCTTTTATCAAATAAATTTAAATTATTTTCGTATCGAATTTCGAAATTCATTTTCATCAGCAATGGCTTCTTCACTCGTCAGGAGTTACTCTCGTGCCTCGAGGGTCATCACCACCGTCCGGTATATGAGCAACGTGCCGGAGAATAGTGTTTATGGAGGACCGAAACCGCAAAACCCGAATCAGAGAGTGACTTTGACGCAATTAAGGCAGAAACACCGGAAAGGTGAGCCGATATCAGTCGTCACTGCTTACGATTATCCTTCCGCTGTTCATATTGATTCAGCCGGAATAGATGTTTGTCTCGTCGGAGATTCAGCTTCAATGGTTGTTCATGGTCATGACACAACCCTTCCTATCACCTTAGACGAGATGCTTGTTCACTGTCGCGCCGTTGCTAGGGGAGCTAAAAGACCACTTCTCGTTGGAGATCTGCCATTTGGTACTTATGAGTCCAGCGCAATTCAGGTGAATACTAATCAATTTTCCATGAAAATTTTGAATCTTTTGTTTGAAATTAAGCATATTGTACTATTGTAGTGCAAAGTTTACAAACCCAGATGATCCAGTTTCTTCCATTTTCACCAACTTAGGTTATTTTTCATATTTTTCGAGTTATATTGCTTTGTAGCAGCAGGACTTGTGGTTTTTTGTTTCAAACTAAACACAATTGATCCATTTTCAATTTGGTTGATTATTTATAATTTGAATGATGTTCAGGCGGTGGATACTGCAGTTAGAGTGTTGAAAGAAGGAGGAATGGATGCAATTAAACTTGAAGGAGGATCACCTTCAAGGATAACTGCTGCAAAATCCATTGTAGAAGCAGGAATTGCGGTTATGGGCCATGTTGGGTTAACTCCTCAAGCTATTAGTGTTCTTGGTGGTTTCAGGCCACAGGGGAAAAACATAGCTAGTGCTGTCAAGGTCTGAAATCTAAGGCTCATATCTGTGTAATCTTATTTTATGGTTAGTTTTTACAGTTAGGAAATGATTCTCTCTTAATTTGTGGAAATAGGTTGTAGAAACTGCCATGGCTTTACAAGAAGTAGGATGTTTTTCGGTTGTTTTAGAATGTGTTCCACCTCCTGTGGCTGCTGCTGCAACCTCTGCTCTTCATATCCCAACCATTGGTATAGGAGCTGGCCCTTTCTGCAGTGGACAGGTTTGTTTTAACACTCTTTCTTTAGATTTATCTTATCGAGCAAAATTTGGCTTTTCTTTCGGTTGTGGGTGCTTATATGATTGGCCTTTTTGAATGATAAAAGAAAAAAACTAGCACAAAAAGAGTGAGTCTTCTACTTATTATTATTAAGAAGTATGTCACACTATTTCTATGGATGCAGGTTTTAGTCTACCATGATCTTTTGGGAATGATGCAGCATCCACATCATGCTAAGGTCAAATCTTGTGCCAGTCATTGATCATAACAATTATCATGCTTCTTCGTGTTTCTATGAATTATTGTCTAAATGTTTTTTGCGGTGTTAGATGTTAACCCTTTTTCATTTCAGGTTACTCCAAAGTTTTGCAAACAGTACGCTCAAGTAGGAGAAGTGATCAACAAAGCCCTGTTAGAATACAGGGAAGAAGTATCTAAACACACTTTTCCAGGTCCTTCTCACAGCCCTTATAAGATCGCCTCAAGCGACCTTGACGGATTCTTAAGCGAGTTACAGAAAATGGGACTAGATAAGGCTGCTTCTGCTGCAGCAGCATCAGCTGAGAAGATGGAACATTCGTTGTAACCATCTTCTCATTGACAAAGCTGTGGCTATTTTTGTAGCTAGGCTCTTCATTTTGACTCGGCCGGTATGGTTAAAGAAATAAAAATCCTTTGATAGGACTTAATAGTTTTTTTGCGGGTAATGTTCTCTATAGAAGTTATTTCAGAGTTCAGGGTGCTGTTTTCCTCCATTTAATAAACTTCAGGGATAGTTTTATGAAAAAAAAACAAAGATTTGTCCTCGTTCTGTAATAATGTGACCCCTTCAAATTCAGCATGAGTGCAAATTTGGGCCCATTAAGTGCTGCCTTAAACCCATTAGTTGAAATGGCCCAAAGTTTTTGTTTGTTGAGTGTCACTCCCAGTTCTCCGAACAGAGTTCATCGTCTCACTTTTTTCAGTGGCCGCATTTTTTCAAACCTCGAAAATGAGTATTGTGCAATCAATTTCCCGACGAAGGAACTTCTATAAGCAACTCAATCATCCTCGATTCCTCCGGAGATTTTCTGTTAATGTTGATCCACCGCCGGAAATCAAATCGGAGAGCCAGGAATCGGTGGTCGTCCGATTCGTGGAGGATCTACGGAAAATCCCGCAACATGACTGGGCGTCCAGTGAGTCGCTAAGTTCGCTTCTCGTATCTTCTTCTTCTGTTTCTCCTCTAGTATTCTCGCAAATCACGCGGCGGCTGGGATCGTATTCTTTGGCAGTCTCGTTCTTCGAGTACCTGGATGCGAAGTCTCAGTCTCTGAACCGCCGTGAAGAATCTGTCTCTTTGACGTTTCAGTCGGTTATTGAATTCGCCGGTAGTGAACCTGACTCACGGGATAAGCTTCTCCGGCTCTACGAGATAGCTAAAGAGAAGAATATCCCACTTACTGTCGTTGCCACTAAGCTTCTCATCCAATGGTTTGGACGTATGGGTATGGTGAATCAGTCTGTTCTTGTATACGACCGACTCGATTCGAATGTGAAAAACACGCAAGTTCGTAACGTTATGATCGATGTCTTGCTAAGAAGTGACCGTGTGGATGATGCCTTCAAAGTGCTCGACGAAATGCTTGAGAGAGAATCCGTTTTTCCTCCTAATAGAATCACAGCGGATATCGTGTTCCACGAGGTTTGGAGGGGACGGCGCTTGACAGAAGATCAAATTATTAGGTTGATTTCACGATTTAGCTCCCATGGTGTCTCCCCAAACAATGTTTGGTTGACTCGGTTTATAGCAAGTCTATGCAAAAATGCTCGCACCAATGTAGCTTGGCAAATTTTGGAAGATCTGATGGAGAATAAAGCTCCACTTGAAGCTCCTCCCTTCAATGCGCTTTTGTCATGCTTAGGAAGGAACATGGATATTGGTAGAGTGAATGCTTTAGTCGTAAAAATGGATGAGATGCAAATTCGGCCTGATGTTGTGACTTTAGGGATTCTTATTAACTTTTTGTGCAAATCAAGGAGGGTCGATGAAGCTCTTGAAGTTTTTGAACAAATGTGTGGAAAGAGAACTGATGATGGGATTGTGATTAAAGCTGATTCGATTCATTTCAACACTCTTATCAACGGGTTCTGCAAAGTGGGGAGGATGAAAAAAGCAGAGGAACTATTGGCCAGGATGAACATGGAAGAAAATTGTGCACCAAATATAGTTACTTACAATAGCTTGATTGATGGGTACTGCAGAGCTGGACAGCTTGAGACGGCTAAAGAAGTTGTTTCTCGGATGAAGGAAGACAAGATTAAACCAAATGTCGTTACTCTGAATACAATTGTTGGTGGGATGTGCAGGCACCATGGAGTGAACATGGCGGTTCTTTTCTTTTCGGATATGGAAAAGGAAGGCGTGAAAGGGAATGTGGTTACTTATATGACATTGATCCATGCTTGTTGCACCGTCAATAACATAGAAAAGGCTATGAATTGGTTTGACAAAATGTTGGATGCTGATTGTTCTCCTGATGCGAAGATCTATTATGCTTTGATTTCTGGATTGTGCCAAGTTAGACGGGAGCATGACGCCATTAGAGTGGTTGAGAAACTGAAACAAGGAGGGTTTTCTCTTGACTTATTAGCTTACAACATGCTTATTGGGCTGTTTTGTGAAAAGAATAATGCAGAGAAAGTCTATGAGATGCTAAATGATATGGAGAAAGAAGGGATGAAACCCGATTCCATCACTTACAACACTCTGATTTCATTTTTCGGCAAGCACAAGGACTTCAAGAGTGTTCAGACAATGATGGAACAGATGAGAGAAGACGGGTTAGACCCGACTGTTGTGACATATGGAGCAGTAATAGAAGCTTACTGCTCAGCCGGAGAAATAAACGAAGCAATGAAGCTCTTCAAGGATATGGGTTTGCGTTCAAAGGTCAATCCAAACACTGTCATATACAACATTCTCATAAACGCATTTTCAAAGCTAGGGAATTTCGAGCAAGCACTGTCTCTGAAAGAGGAAATGAAGAACAAAATGGTGAGATCTAATGTTGAAACATACAATGCCTTGTTCAAGTGTCTTAAGGAGAAGAACCAAGTGGGGACTTTGCTTAAACTGATGGATGAAATGGTCGAACAATCCTGTGAACCAAATCAGATCACCATGGAGATTCTAATGGAGCGTCTCTCTGGTTCTGATGAGTTAGTTAAACTCAGGAAGTTTATGCAAGGTTTCTGTGTTTCTTCTCCGACCGAAGCTTCTTCGTTCGGTTCCTTTAGCTTGGGATAATGGTTTTGATTCAGTAACTATAGGTTTGTAAAATCATTCAATTATTTCTTGCTTTTTATACAATTAATTACACAATCGCTATATATGTCTGTTTCATCTTCAAAAGTTTGATATGTTTACTTGCCATGGATACACAGACTTCTGAAATTAGGTTTTAACATTACAACTTATTCTAACTCGTATGATAATTACAGCTCTTAAGCTCAACATTATCAATTTCCAACACATCAGTAGGGAAATCACAACCACCGTCAATCTTCTTCTTCTTCTCCGGTTGTTGTTGTCCATCAAGCAAATCACATGGCTTAGGATCAACACCACTTGTAACTCCTTCAACATCACTACACATCCAAATCGCTTTCTTATGTTTAGCCGCCATTGAAATCGTAGCATTGGAGATACAAATCCCAGTAAAAGGATCTCCAGAGATTCCTTCTAACCTTCCCGCCATTGAAACATTCTCAGCAACGATATCTCTGTAATTAATTCCGGTTATTTCCGGTAAAGCGTGAGGATCGTAATGAGTATCAGCGTGAGCTTTGTAATTTCCGGTCATCCAAAATACCCATTTCATCGTATGAAGATTCATTCCTTTCACATAGATATTCTTCACGAAAGCTCCTCTTCCTACGGCGGTTTTGATCCGTACGGCAGATTCCGTTTGATATGCGGTGATTTCTTCTGCTCTCACATCTTCAATTCCGCCGGACATTTCACTCCCGAGCGCAATCGCGGCACTGTAAGGTGAAATACAAGTCAATCGACGGATTATCAAATGCTTCGTCGGCATTCCAAACGAAATTCCGTATTCGTCCCATCCACTTTTCACGGCGACGCAATCGTCGCCGGAGATTATGTAACAATCTTCAATCTTCGTGTTCGTGCAAGAATCTGAAATCATCGAATCTCAGTCAGAGAATGAAGATTACGAATCGGAACAGGCGATTAGATCAGAGATAACGAATCGGAACAGGCAATTAGATCGGAGATTACGAATCGGAACAAGGGATTTGATTGGAGATTACGAACCTGGATTGATACCGTCGGTGTTCGGAGATTTCACCGGAGCGATGATCGTAACACCTTTCACGATGATGTTGCTGCCACGTAAATCGTACAGTTGTTATGGTGAAGGTGTTGATTATAAGATGAGTGCGTAACAGAGGATAGAATAATACCTACTGTAGACAGGGTGAATATTCCACGAAGGAGAATCAAGGAACGTTAGATTAGAAATCTGAATTGTATCAGAGAACATTAATTCAATCAGGTACGGGCGAGTGTATTTAAGCTTGCCACCGTGGAATTTCTGCCACCAAAATGATCCTTGACCGTCGATCGTACCATTGTTTCCTGTAAAAAAACATCCAACGGCTCAAATTTTTTTCTCCAATCATCGGAGTAGGTCTCTGGGCATATACCCAAAATTCGACCTGAAATAAAGCACTGAACTGAACAAAATCTAACAAAATACATGAATAGATTTTAGATTTATGTATCCAAAAACCAAATCTAAATTTGTACCAGATCGAAAAGGCTGAACTAAACAAAACTTAACGAAATACATGAATAGATTTTAGATCTATGTTCCCAAAAAATGGAATCTAAATATATATCGGAACTGAATCAAGTACCAAATAGATATGTGATATATTTATATTAAATTTTGGTTTTTTTCAACAAAATTATTAATTTTGAGTTTATATAAAAACTTGGATTAAAATATATGACCTAAATTCGAATATGAAGTGAAACCGATCCAAAAATAAAAATATCGGAATAAGTTTTAACTTAATGGAATAAAAAAATTGAAAATCCGTAAGATTCAACCCGAAGCCGAATAACTAGCCATGCGTAAATAAAAAAGAATAAAACTTTACCGGTGATAATTACGTCGGAGAGATTAGTTCCGAAGATAAGACTAGCGAATCTTCCACCGGCTGCATCACGTCCACGTCCATACGAAGGCAAAGCCTTTAGAATTGGGTATTCATTTAAGTCTTGAGCAGCTAGAAGAGTAGCGTCTTTGTGAAGAAACAGAGTGAAATGGTTCGTGAGGTTAAAACTTCCGGTGAGCCATTTTCCGGCGGGAACGAATAACTGAGCTCCGCCTTCAGATGAGTATTGGCTAAGATGATCAACGGCGCTTTGGAACGCTTTTGTGTTTAGTGTCTTGCCGTCTCCAACACCACCAAACTCTGTAATGGAGGCACTGTGGGATCTGCAGGTAATTGCAGTGTACTCAAATGTCTCATATGACTTTAATACCCGTCTTCCATTAGAAGTGATTATGAGGCTCGAGAGGGTTATGATGGTAATTATACAAGCGAGTATGTTCTTCATGGTTTTGTATCTGAAAAAAGAAGAAGAAATAAAGCTAAGTTAGGAAAATCGACGATCTGTTTCCCTCTCGAAACAAATATATAGCACCAGAAACTTTCCGGATGTTAATATTTAGTTAGGAAAAGAGAATTTTTATGTGATTAGGTCGATGATCTGTTTCTCCCTCGTAACTATCTAACTAAATGTCTAAAAGTTGAAATCTTATTTGTACCCGAAATAAAAGTTTAGCATCTTAATTGCAGATACTAGTAAAGATAGTTAGATAGGGAAATATGAAAAGGTTATCTTTGTGTTTGTGTTTGGAAAGGAGAAAGTAGTTACTTGTGAGTTGTGACTTGTGAACCTTTGTGAATTTGGAGAGGCTAAATGTTGTTGATGAGGAGTGAAGTGGAGAGAATTAGTATTTATAGGCACAAAGATAATGGAGAAAGATTTCAGACATTTTTGTCTGAGTGTTTGATGATTTTTTTTCTTCTAAGTTCTGCAATGATTTTAACACTTAGTGGTATCAATTGATTGGGAGGTATAACGGTAGTAACAGTATTATAGCAAATAGAGTTATATCATTTGCATGACCATATTTACTAATAAACACAACTCAAGAGCCAATAAAACTGTGATTTAATGGCTGAGCGAAAAGATTTAGGATAACGCTAGTATGCTATATGAGTTCGAATTTTCTCTAAATTATATTTTTGTAAATGTATTTTTGAAAATAATTAGTAAATTATATATATATATATATATAAACACATAAAAACAATCACTGTTTGTCTCATTACTTCAGATCGAGTTCTTAAATGTGTTCAAAAGATGCAAAATCATCAAAGGATAATATGGCTCAATCACAATAACTTGTTTGAAAAGTGTTGCATGTATCTTTCCAAACTTATAACAATCATAAAAATTTGTTTAAACTATATGAGAATTTGACGTCAATTCCATCATTTCGTTTGTTTTCAATATCACGGGTTTTCATGTTTTATTTAAATTCTAAAAAGAAAATAAAACAAGAATGGGTGATTAGTTGTCTACTTGTGACTTGTGACTTAAGAGATTGTAGTGTAGATAACATCACATTTGTCTCTTTCGACGTGGTTACTAAATTCTATATAGTCTTATTTGTATTACTCGATTGTTACTACATACATCAATTATGATCTCAAGTAAAATATATAAATGTTGCAGTGACTAATCTATACATACGTATAACATAAAGGGACTAATCTAGAACAATTTTTGGTCTCGGCCATACGTATAACATAATTTAACTAAAACAATATATTATTAAAATAAAAACAAGTTTATGAGAAAAAAAATTCTAAAAAACTATTGTACGTTCCTCCATAGTTTGGAACCTTCTCATTACTATCTCATTTGTCACGTTATCAAACAATTCATTTTCAACAAAACAAATTAGATAATTGTATAAAAATTGATTATCTATTCGGTGTCGTAAGACTATCTTCACAATATTTATTCAACAGTAGCGGTGGCTATTGATAAAGTCAAAACTAGCTTCCAAAGTCGATAAATTTGAAGATGTAAAAGATTTTTCTTTGTCTCCATTATAACATCTGCAAAGTTTCCAAGATTTTTTAAATTAGCAAATAGTTCATCTTCCTAAATATTATCAATGAAAAGATCAAGTTGATGCTCAAAAAACGTTTGCTTGATAAAACTAAAAACTGGATAAAACTCACATAACCTAGTAATACAAAAGCATATATTTCCATTTATATAAGTACAACATACTGAGGAGGGATGAGAATATGTCTGGCCATGTTAAGTCAATGGAGAAGCATACGAGTACAATATATATATTAGATTAAACCTTTACTATATTGATTTGATGTTGTTTATGTAAATAAAATAAGCAAAGTAAGGTCTCGTGAACTTTGGAGTTGTCCCACTTACACTCCACTCATCCCACTTCTGCCGCCCACTTCTCACGCCTCCATCTTTACTTACATTCACGGGTCCTTATTCCTTATTTTCCTTTTTTACAGGTTTTTTTATAAATCTAATTTTTGTTACTTTATCGGATAAAATATATAGGCCTTGCTTTTATTGGCCATGCAGAGACCGCTATCAAATTTGGTCGAAGAGAAAAACGAAGGAAAAGATGAATCGCTAAACTGAGAGTATTAGCAGTTTTAAAACGGCGTTCATTAATTCCGTTAGATAAATTAATGGAGTGTTTAATTGGCCAAATCAACTGTAAGTTCGATGTTTTTTAAAAAGTCAACAATAAATTACATGTTTAATCGAAGGAGTCTGGAGTTCAGTGTTTAATCACCATTTTTTCCAGAAACAATGTTTAATTGACAGTTTTCCATACTAGTAGAAATTATTTTCATACATACTTAAGAATCATATCATTCTAAAGTTTTCGATATGGAAAACACTACTTTCCCATGTCTTAGTGCTCTCTTATATTTGGTGTTCAAAGTGATACCCATATATGCTTATGTGCTTACGGCTACTACTCCATCTTCTTGAACAGAGATTGAATTTCAGGCGACGGTTAGGATACCTGTATGGGTTTCAGTACCAGTCTTGTTTGTAGTCTCTGCAGCGAGGCTAATAGTAATTGGTTTCCATCCAGTTTGATGGAGAGTAATCCATTTCTTCGTAGTTGCTGTTATATTCAAAATCTGAAGAATGTCACCTAAAGTAAGCTCTTTTAGGCATTCCTTTTTAAGAACTTGTGCAGCTTCATACCTATATTTAAATCACAAGAGATAATTTTACAACAATTTCATGTGTTAGGAACTAGTATAGATCCTTCGAAAAAACAAACTTTCTTACCTGCACTGAGTTGCCATAGACGCAACCCGTGTAGAAGACGAGGTTAGAAACTGTTGTATTCTATCCCAAGTTGCTTTTGGGTATTGCTTAGGGTTTCCCCCTAAAGGGTTTACACAATTCCATAGAGCATTTTTACCAATGTAGAGCTTTAGTTTACCCACATTTGTCACCATGATCATATTATGCTCCAATGCACTGTCCAAAGCCTGTTTTACATCAGTACCACGGTGCTTTGGATCTCCATACTTAATACAATCCGAGATATTAGGCTCTGTAGGCATAACTTTCTCAGTTTTTAAGATGCTTAGAGCATGTAAAATAACACCTATAAGGCCTTGAACATATTCAGATGGTGGTGGATGCTCTTGTGTTCCCCAAGAAGCAGATCCAGTAACCACTGGAGGATGAGAAGATAAAACTCCAGCAGTGGAAGAACTAGTATAGCCTGTGGTTATCGTCGAATGAGTTTCTGGGGCACTACTATTCCGTTGAAGATAGCCCTTATTTGGACCATTTAAGCTAGGAGAATTCGAGGAATCCATCTTTGGTCTGAACTCTTGTCTAACTTGAGGATTGAAATTATGATGATTTTGAGATTGACCTGGATATTGAGACAAATTTAGATTGCTGATATCAGGTAAAGTCGCGAGAGGAGGAGACAAAAATCTAGGCCCGGGATGCTGCATTGGACGGAAGCCATTACCAGTAGGAGGATGCGGATTCTCTGGGTGACAAGGGCGGAAAACATGACCATAAGGTGGCCGCATGTTAGAGGCACCTGGCCTGGCAGCATTAGGATAATAGTTCTGAGCATGATTTGGAATGCTAATTCCATTATTCCAAAAGGATCAGGGTTAGGATAAGGTTGTCTAGGAGGAAAAGAACCAGGTCTAGGAGGATAATTATACTGATTCTGAATCTGATTCGGAGGATTACCCATCACATTACTAGGGAAAGAGTTAACATTGCTAGAGGGTGAACTGGAAGTAGGCCTGTTAGTGGAAACAGATGGCTCACTGCTGCCAAAAAACTCATGTGGGGCTTTCTTAAACAGTTTCCCTTGGGAGTTATGTTGCTGACGGTAGTTATTATTAGGCTTACTTTCCTGAACCTTTGGCACTGCAGGCTGATGATTTGATGGTTTTGGAAAGTATTTTGCCTTTAATTTGTTGTCAATAATCCTTCTGGAGTCAGAATTTGAATCCAAACTTTGGCTTGATGGAATACACTCCTGAGTTGGCATCTCTGAACCAGATGTTCAAGTTGTGAGCTTTCGGTTCGAGTGAGAGGGCTTCCTCCAGCTGATAGGCTTGTCCAAAGCCAAACTGAGGTTGCAGCATGAAGAAGAGGCACTGATGCTTTAAAAGGCAGTGCCAAGAGAATGTTGTAACGTCTCATTCTCAATCCGTGAAGTGCATAGGAGAAATCTCTATCTCCAGAAATTAACATAAAATTTGCAGGAGCAGGATTATCCAATGTCCAAAACAACATGTCCACTAAAATCTTCTTATCACTAGCATCTTTCACGCCTGAAACAGAGATTGGTTTTCAAAATCAAACCCCATGACAACGATCTTATACAAAATTGATATCTACCTACGAAAAACAAGCAGAGACCTAAGCCATCCATAATTGATTGAGCAAATCTAGATACAGAAATCGCAATCACAAAAGATAAGTAACAAAGTGATGGTTTTAAAAGGGTTTTAAGGAAGTTGCCGGCGGGAACGTGGTTAAGCGCAATTCCGGTGGAATTGAGAGCATGTTGGATAGTCAAAGGGATACGATTTGTATTGCCATAAGCTGAAATTGAAACCGGACCACAGTAGTTAATCTTAACAAGCGCCGAAGTAATATTCTGAGCAATCCCATGAGCATCGAGACCCTTTGGAACTTGACAATTTTCGATATCCCAGCACACTGAAGTCTTCGCCCTCACATACTGAGTTTCAGCCATCTCCGCTGTCTCCATCACCGGAGTTGTTCCACTATCCCCATCGCCCATCGCGTTCGTAGACATCAGTTTCCGCGAAGGACAAGGAATTTTCTGAGTGAGGTTTTTTTTTTCAATTATTAGCAAAAGCCTATTGCTTCTTCCTTCCTTTATAGTACCACTAAGGAAACTAGTGCGATCTGACGGTTTTACCCCTAAGTAGCAGCAATTGTGGAACACGAGAGGGAAGGGTAGTTTTAGAAGTGAAAAAATGAAGCGGTTTGATTGGTGGAGAGTCGTGGCGATACTACTGTGGTTAGTGGAAGGTCTCGTCTCGTCCAACGTGTCGTTTACGTCCGTTTGACTAGTACGAAGACTTACCGTTTCGTTTTTCCAATTGTCATGACGTTTACGTCGTATTGTAATCCTCATCTACAAGAGTCAAGACAGAAACTAATAATTGACTTATAAATTTTTTTATTCGTATTAACTTGAGATTATTTCAATTTAATCCGATTGCTTTTGTAAACCAAGAAGTTAGGATTTTAAAGTGACTGCCGAGGGACTCCGCATCATCCACTACAATAGACCGGAATATCTACCCATCATAACTTTTCGATCCTACAACCCTTGAAAACCGGAGAGTCCCTCTCCTAAAGAGTGAATTCGAATTTGAAATCCTTAGAACCTTCCGTAACAAGGAAAGCACTGCTCATGTTACTCTCACTTGTTTAAAATTTTAAACAAAACAGGATAGTTTAGTGGTCAAATCATTAGTACCAATCTCAGAATTCTATGGACACTATGATGATTATTGTATTAAATAAATGAACTTTTTGAGCGGTAACGGTTTAAGGGTTAAGACTAAGCTGCTCCTTCTCCGGCAGGTCCGGTCTTCAACAATGGTTGCAGAGCCTTCACGACAATACTCATGTTTGGTCTGAAATCAGCTTCGTATTGTACACACAATGCAGCAACTGCAGCTAACTGCATTATCAACAAAACAACGATCAAACGAAAAATATTGGATTTATGTTCAATCATTGGTCCAAGACTAGACTTGGTTTAATGTTTGAAACCTTAGCAACAGCTTTTGAAGGGTAATCTCCTCCGAGTCTTGAATCAACACACTGCTTAACCTTGTCTTCGCTTAGCTTTGGTGTAGCCTAAGGCATTAACAGAGTTTTGATTGTTTAGTAAGATCTTTGCGAAGGTAGTGATGCAAAATTTATCTGAGAGAGATTAGTATTTACCCATGTGACTAAACTTTGCTGGCCTCGAGGCAGAGTATGGTCAACAGGCTTTCGACCTGTAAGAAGCTCGAGCAATACAACTCCAAAACTGTATACATCACTCTTGGCACTCAATTGCCCAGTCATTGCATATCTATTAAAGAGAAGACGAGCATATGAGAATAAGGATTGAGCAATGGATTAGAGGAGAAGAAGAAACAATGAAAACCAACTTACTCAGGGGCGTGGTAACCAAAGGTTCCAAGAACACGAGTTGAATGAAGGCGTGCTGCCATATCAGGAGCTTGATTTGACAGATCAAAGTCAGCAATTTTAGCTACATCATCATCAAAGATTAGAACATTGCTGGACTTTATGTCACGGTGGATGACATGTGGATTCGCCTTTTCATGTAAGTATTCAAGCCCTCTTGCTGCTCCGACTGCAATCTTCACTCGTTGATGCCATGACAAGAGTGGACCAGGCTTTGCTCCCTTCACACCTTTTCTCCCTGGAAGCATAGGATATGTTATAACATCAACAATATCACTCTCTAAACTAATATGTCCAAAGTTACTTCAACATTGTACAGTACCATGAAGAATATCATGAAGAGATCCATTTTGGGCAAACTCAAAGACAAGTATCCGCGAATTCCCATCAACAGAGTAACCAAGCAGCTCAACAAAGTTAGCATGCTTCAACCTCGAAACCATGGACACCTGCACGTTCAAGTCCAACTTCAAACACAAAGTCGGACAATATGACATAATGAGCAACAATAACTTGCTATATTCGCAAACCTGGGCAAGGAATTCTTCATCAGGCTGTTTATTAGAATCTAACTTTTTTATTGCTGCAGGCTGATCATTCTTTAAGATCCCGTGATGTACTCTTGCATACGATCCTTCGCCGATTAGAGAATTTGGTGCAAAATCATTCGTTGCTTCTATCAGTACATCAGCGAGAATAGCAGCTACTTCTATAGGCTGCACCTTCACCATCTGAGCACCTTTTTGCGCAGTTTCAGAACCATTGCGCCTTCCATCAATTCCTTCACCCCCATCAGAGAAATCAAATTAGCATCCTTATTCAATAAAAAAAGGGCAGAAACATGATTTTTGATAGTAGGAGAATAACTCAAATACCTCCAGATTGTTTATTCATATTGTGACCTCCATAATCAGCAGCTCCAAGCGAATCATCTTCATGGCAACAACCAAAACATCTCATTGCTTCTGCACAATTTAATTTCGAAATCACATTTGGAATAGGAAGAACACATACAGAAACCAAACAGATTACACAAATATTCAAGCAACATCACAGCTTTATCATAAGATTACACAAATAACATATTCAGCCTCGCATTCTCTTAACAATTTCAGTGAATCTACAGAAACTAAACTAGGATTACAAACAAAGATCCAAAATCTGAAGTCCAAACAAACAATTATTCGACACATTAACACTAATCTACTACCAGAGAGATACGAAATGGTAATCGGAAAAACGCCACAGGCCACAAAAAAAAGAAAAAAAAAATCGAAACGTGAAGGAATCAGTGATCACTTCCATTAAAATCGGTAGAAAAAGCAAACAAAATCTCAAATAATCGAAAAGCTTACCTTGATCCAAAATCAAACGAAGAAAATTCAGTGGAGCAAGAGTGTGAGCGAGAGAGTATTTCCGAAGATCAAAGAAATCGATGAACAGGTCTCTGTAAAAAAAAGTGCCCTGTAAAATCAAACTTTTCTCACTTGACTTAAAATGTCAACGTTTGACAGCTCGTCAACGTCCCTTGACGCCGTTGAATGACGACAGACGGAATCAAATCTCCGATTTTGTTTTACCCTATAAAAAAAAGGCTAATTACAATTTATGTTATTGGGCTCCGCCTCTCTAAATATGGGTAAGCCCATTTCTTGTATGGGCCTTATTGGGCTCACTTATTATCTTATCTAGGGCTCCATTAAATAATTCGTATCCACTGTTTAAAAATAAACCGCCAAAACTAAACCAAAAAGTCGCCAACTTTTTTTTCTTTTTTTGACTAAAATTTCATGCAAAAATCCTTTTTTTCTTTTTTTGTTAAAATTTCCATGCAAAGTCGCAACCTTGGAAATGCATATAAACAGAAGAACAACAACTCGTTTTCTTCACTCACTCACAAAAAAAATCTCTCTTGAATCCATTATCTTTTCTTCCAAAAATCATTAACAATGGATTCAAGTGGGGAACCAGACAGAATTTCGAGTCTACCAAATTGTCTTCTCCTTGTCATTCTCTCATACTTACCCTTCAAAGAAGTTTTGAGAACAAGCCTTGTCTCTAAACGTTGGCTGAATCTCCATCGTGAAACTTCAAAAATTTCATTCAAAGAGTCAGAATTTGTGACAGGCAACCAAAACGACGATGCTCATACAATAAGGGCTGCTTTTATGCTCTATGTGACTAACTGGGTTTCAAGATTCGCTGGTCATGTCATTGAAAGTTTTGAGCTTTGTTTCGCTAAACCGTTTGGTTATGAAGCAGAGATCCAAGCAGTGATCGAGTTCGCTGTCTCGAGCAAAGTCAAGCATCTCGTTCTCGATTTCGCAGACCCTCAATGGATGTTTACTAATGAAGCACAAATATGGGGAGGCAATATGGTTACTGTGCCTGAAGATTTCTACAATCAAACCACAATTCAGACGATGAAGTTATCATTTTGTGGGTTTGATCCATCATTGCTCGTGAATCCAGGTTCGCTTAAAAATGTCTGTTTTCGTTGGATTGAACTCAACAAGTTAAACTCTTTTTTATCGAAGACTCATCTGCTTGAGAATCTTCGTATTAAGAATTGTTGGAACGTTGGTCTCGAAGCAATAACCGGAGTTAACCACCGGTTATACAAACTGGTATTGAAGGATTGCTATTTCTCTGTTGCGTTTTCTGAACTCGACTTGCCCTACATTCAGATCTTCAAGTACACTGGAAGATTACATCCCTTGGTGTTCGTGAGAGTGAATAAGATGTTGGAAGAAGTGTTGTTGGATTTTTGGGAACAGACATATCACAATGGAGAAACAGGAACACAACTTAAAGGTCTCTTATACAATCTCAGATATGCTAAAACTTTAACACTTTGTTCATTTCTTCTTCAGATGATACAAGACACTGCAGATCCAATTAAACTACATGCACCAATGGAGACTCAACAGTTGATTCTGCAGACAAATTTTCAAGCAAATGAGTTCATTGGAATCAAGCAGATGATCAATAGTTGTCCTCACTTGGAGATAGTATCATTCCATTTGGTTGATGCTGCGCCTTTAACATATGTTGCTCCTATAGATCCAGATTCCTACTGGACCATTGATACCAATCATGTGTGTTTGAATCAGAATCTGAAAGCGATTGAGATGTGGGACTTTTGTGGAGGCACGTATGAGATGCATGTACTGAGGTTTTTGATTAGGAATGGTCTTGTGTTGGAAACTGTTGATCTTTATGTTCCAAGTTATCGAAGTGAAGAGGCACATGAGGTAGCTGCGACGTTGGATGCGGTTCAGGCAGGTTCGAGGGATATGCAGATTTACGTTCAAAGTGGCTAAAGAGTGAAGATTCTTCTATCGATCCTAATAAGATTCCTTAATGTTTTAAGGAAGAATGTTTCAATTTCTGTTTCCTTTTTAAGACCATCTCGAATAAATGCATCGGCATATTGTCATAACTTATTGTCCAACCCTTTGTTTCAGTTATGTTCAAGACCTTGTTTGCTTATTTTTACGTTCTTGTCTATTTTCAAGTTAGCCAAGTGATTGACTCATGAGATCATGCATGATCTTCTATTTAAGACATATCTACCAATTGTAGATCGATCAAGGATTCTATTCTATGGAGCCATACAAAGAATGGGATTTATAGTGTTAACTCCGGGTATTGGTTTGCTTCGATGCAAGGAACGATCAACACAATGGACACGCCAAAACTAGGAAATGCCGAGGCGAGGATATCACAACAAAGCTTTGGAAGCTTACGATAACCCCTAAGTGTTACACCACTTCTTATGGAGAATTGGTTCAGCAGTTGCTCATAATCTTCAAAGTAGAAATATACCAACATTTTACTCATTGTTTACGATGCTGTGGGGAGATTGAAACCGTTGAGGCATTGATCATGCCTTATTTACTTGTCCACATACTATGGGTTTGAATGGTTAGTATCCCATCTATAGATTAAATGCATAAGTCTATCTGCAAAACAGATCAAAAAAATGAAAAATCTGAATATTTTAAAGGATATGCACTCTTCTCTAGTGAATGCCTCTATTTGCATATTTTTTCTTTAAAGGACATGAAATCTTCTCTATTGGAGGTCTCTATTTGCATATTTGCATATTTTTCTATTTTTCTATTTTTCTTTTCTTTTACTTAACTAATCTAGATACAAATACTTCTTGAGATCATTTCTTTTAAAATATTATTAATTTGAAATTAACATAATTATAATAAGTCAAGCATGTATTCATGTATACACATATATGTGTGCTGAGTTTGGTTAAAATTATTTTAACAAAAAAAATTTACTTTCCGTTTTTTTCGTCGAAATTTAATTTATATTGAAGACATATAATCAACTGTCACACCAAAAATATAATATTTATTTTATCAAATCTGTTTAAAATATTATTAATTTAGTACTATGATAATAAAACAATCTTTTTAGATTTTATTTATAATTTTTTAACTAGAATAATTTTGTGTTAGTTTTGAAATTATATTTAAGTATATTTCATTTTTGATAAATCCATAAAAAATCAAAATATATCAATTTAATTATTGTTTTATTTTGCAAAAAACATTTATTGTAGAAATGATAGAAATACAGGACAATTATAGACATTATACTAAAGAAAAATAAAAATACAAGAAATTATTACAAATTTTTAATAGAAAAATCAAAAAGTTAATTTGTATTTTTTCTGCATAATTTGTATTTTTTTATTTGCTTTTACGATAAGTCTATATATGTAATCCGTAGTTATATAACAATGAAATTATTCTCATTATTCACAGGAATTATCAAAATTTAATCTCGATATGTGTAAAAAAAAATTCCCATGGGGAAATGAAAAAGAACGAAAACCCCAAAATCCAATAACGAAAATTTGTTCCCCAAATTATTCTCATTATCATTGTGACAAAAAAAAAACAAAATACTATTTTTTTTTTCCGTCAAAACCAAAATACTATTTATCCATCATAGACCACAAGCCAAAAAAAGACATGTCAACTATGTCTCTCTACGGGAAAAGTTTGACACCTCCTTTACGCCAAACTCCACGAACCGGCAATCCACCGGTCAAATTTTGGTTACTGTTAGAATCGTCAGCCTTTGATTCCGGTTCAGCATCACGGTTATTAAGATCTAGTAACGCAGCCATTGATCCATCACCAAGCCTTACTCTGTGAAACTTGGAAGTTTTCTTACGGTGCGGCTTACTTCCGGTTGAAGAAGAATCTGTTCCTGCTACTTGTGCTTTGCCTTTGTCTGACCGATATGTATTCTTATCTTTTGATATGTCCTCCTCTGCTTCTTGAGCAATCTGTGACGATTGTAATCTCCTCACTGTATCCATAAAATCTTCTGCTACTGTTTCTTTTGAATCAACCTTAATAGCTTTTCCTTTGTTTTTCTTTGAACCTTGACTTTCTTTACGTTGAGAAGAGCTCTGACCATTCTCCTTTGAACCCTCATCTATCAAAATGGCATTGTGGGTATCAATAAGCTCCTTCTGCCTTTTTGGGTCAGGGCAGAGTCTAGCAAGATCAACAACCAAGTGAGACAAGCCATAACCTTTCACATACTCCAAGTAAGTTTTTGCATTTATAGAACCTTGACGATACTGTCCAGATATATTTTTAAAGGCCATGAATACATCTTCATCATAACCAAGTGCAGATCTCATTTTCTCAATCAATGACTTGTTGGCAGATTGTACATCTGGAACCGTTTGGGTTGTCGAAGGTCCCTCGGTGATGGTGCCTGATGTCTTGCGATTTTGCACAACGGCAGAAGAAACGGGAGGAAACTCTGAGTGAGAAGGTTGAAGTGATCTTGTATCAGATAAATTAGGTGCGGAGGAAGAATGATGAATCCTATTCGCATTGGGAGCAGCTTGCGAAAGTGCAGAAGCCAGAGGTCTAGGCTGTGACACTCTGCCATGAGACCTAGATTGGACTGTAGGACTAGAGGTTTGTACAGGCGTTCGACCTATTGCTGGCCATCCTGAAGAAGAATGGGCACCACCAATTGTATTGGATGCTTGTGCTGAGCCTCGGTTATTCACTGGCCATGCTTGAGAAGGTCTAGCAGCAACAGTAGCAGTTCGATTTGTTTGGCGTCTCAAACGAGCAGCCATTGTGTTAGTAGGCAAACTCTCCAAGGTCTGTCCAGATCTTGGTTGACCAGAAAGAGGAGGAAAAGCAGATTCTCCAAGACGTGAACCACCACCACCAGAGCTACCTACGGCTTGAAGATATCGTGAAGAGGGTTCCATATCCGTAGTTGATAGAGATTCCATTTGCTGAATAAGAGGATCAGTATCATCTATGTGTGTGTTGTTCCTAGAGAATCCAGGTGGCGCACTTGAGGGTGGAGGAGCAGGCTCTTGCCGAGAATACTCAGCCTCAGATAAGCGAAGTGCAGCATTAATTGCATGATTATATTCATCATCACCAGGCTCGCGAAGAAATGATCGGGCTCTTCCGCGACGATTCTCTTGATCATTTCCTCGACGGTATCGGAAACTCGTGGGTATCTGGAGCGAAATCACAATATTCAACATAAACAAGCAATCAAAAAGATGTGTTAACAAAAACTCATAGACAAGAGGGACCACAGACCTGTAATGCAGCACTTCGCTGAGATCGAGACATTCTACCCCCATGCTCGATAGCATTATGCCTCTGAAAAAGAAATAGGAATACTTAGTTCACAGAGTAGAACTGAATATAACGAGAGATTCTTGAAAAGAGTGATACTTTTAGCTCTGATTCGTTTGGGAAAACTATGAATTTCTTAGAAAGGCAGGAGTCGTCTTCACAAAGGAAATGGTCTCTCCGAAAGTGGATCTGTTGCAAAAAAAAATCACGTAAGAACCACAACAGATGCAGCCACAATTAAGCCTATGCTACAATTAAGAGGTTGATACTACCTCCAAGTCATCATAGTTTTTGTAATATTCGAACTGTCCTGGCTGTGACCTATATTGAATATCGAAGTCAATGAAGTTAATCAAATTACTTACACTCAAAATTAAGAATTCAATAACATAAATTGCCATTACCGTTGGCATAAATGACAGGTGTAATGCTCTGTAGACATATGAGTATATAATTCATTATCACCATAGAATGGATTCCTACAGAATTCGCACATTGGATGTCCAGCGAAGCCTCCCCTTTCACTCTCACTTCCATCAACTTCAGAGTCACCAGTGTGTATGTGTTGGTTAAGTTGTGCCCTAGTATACAACTTTTGTTCACATATGAATATCTGTCACGTTAAGAGAAACACTCACAGATGTAAACACATGCGCAAAACTTCCGAGATGATAACACCAAATAAGCTTGCTGATAAGAAGTTTAGAAGCTCCCACCTTTCGCCCTTCGAGACATAAACCACACATATGCAATTTATGCTTATGAAATAAATGACCCTTCAACTGTTCAATGCTCTTAATCCGTTGCCGATGTCTTGGTCCTCCTTCTCTTGGTTGATCTTCCGCGTTGTCACAAACACTACACGAGAGTCTACACATTGCTTTGATCATCCTATACTGATCCAAGTCATCAAAGAAAGCCTGAGTGTCTTCATGATACCAGAAAGCTCCAACTCGACCTTCCCTCGGTGCTGATGGAAAGGTCGAAAAGTCATTGATAGTCCTTGTATAATCACCCAAAGCCTACAAATTCATGCATTTCCTTATTAGTTATATAACAGTGAAGAAAATTCCACAACTTTCTTCATCATTGATTAGATTAATTTCATATGTGCAATTGAAGAGCAAACAATGATCGAGGAGAAGAAATCCTAATCACCTTGGTAACGAAGACAGCAGGAGACTCGGTCTTACAGATACAGCAGCGAGGATCGCCGAGGACGAAACGGAGACGAACGACGCATGTGGAGCAAACCTCTCGGTGACCACAAGATCCGTAGGCAACCCATTCCAAATTGTCGGCGCAAACGGCACAGCTATCATCCATGTTTTTCCCGAATTTGGGATTGAGATTGAGAAATTGTTTCGAAGCGACAACAAGAGAGATTATGAGCAGAGAGATCTAGGGTTCTGAAAGAGGGCAGACAAAGAGGAAAGGTGAAGAATATGAATGGTCTCCGAATCATCAAGGCCAGTCAAACTTAGAATCTTAAAAAACAATAAAAGTTAATTATTCAAACTTGACATCTGGGGATGTAGCTCATATGGTAGAGCGCTCGCTTTGCATGGCATAGGGTTCGATTCCCTACATCTCCATTTGAGCTTTTGATTTTAGTTGGGCCCAAAAGGCTACGCAGTGAAAGTCCAATTAGTTTTGTAAACCTGATAATCGATACCTGACATTCGAACCGTCGTAAAAAACCAAATCCTATTAAATATCTGAAATAGATTTTCGATTTATGCACCCGAAAAATCAACCAAATATCCATTATATCTTTTATTAAATTTTTATATATATTTAAATAAAAATATCTGAACATAGATTTAATCTATACCCAAACGGAAAAAAAAAAATTACTTAATTATCTCTTACATCAATAAAACTAAAAACTTCAAACCTAAAAACTATACAAACTCGAATACCACCAAGAATCAGGTGGTCCAGTTTGCTTGCCTCTGATCTTGCTAGACCTCAGGTGAGAAATTCGAATCCTACTAGCTCTAGTTAGAACATTTAAATTATGAATCATGCCTTGTTAATCCAAACTGAATGAATAATGTTGATAACAAAAAAAAACTCGAATGCCCAAACCTAACAGTTAGGCTTACTAACAATAGTGAAAAAGGGCAGTTACATAAAGTACTAATCCACAACGGGGATGTAGCTCATATGGTAGAGCGCTCGCTTTGCATGCGAGAGGCACAGGGTTCGATTCCCTGCATCTCCATTTATCTTTATGGATTTTGGTTCGTAGAGAATAAGAGCCCAAGAGGTTACACAGTGAAAGCCCAAAATTAATCTTAGGTCCAATAAACTTAGTTATGTAATTGACTTACAAAACCCTAGCTGAGTTCTTCTTTATTTCCTACAAAATCAAACCTAAAATCTAGGGCCCAAGAGGCTACACAGTGAAAACCCAAAATCGAACCTTAGGGCCTATTTATCTTTTTGAATTTTAGTTAGGAGAGCAGGTGCTAAGAGGCTTCACAAAGAAAGCCCAAAATTAAACCCAAGGGCCCAATAAGGGTAGTTACGTAATTGACATACAAAACCCTAACTGAGTTCTTCTTATTTCCTACAAAATCCACTCTCTGAATTTTCTGCAGTCCTTTGTTCACCTAGCCACGAAAATGCAGATCTTCGTGAAAACCCTTACGGGGAAGACCATAACTCTAGAGGTTGAATCCTCCGACACAATCGACAATGTCAAAGCGAAGATCCAAGACAAGGAAGGAATCCCACCGGACCAGCAGCGATTAATTTTCGCCGGGAAACAGCTAGAAGATGGCCGTACTCTCGCCGATTACAACATCCAGAAGGAATCGACGCTTCATCTCGTCCTCCGTCTCCGTGGTGGTGCTAAGAAGAGAAAGAAGAAGACTTACACCAAGCCGAAGAAAATTAAGCATAAGCATAAGAAGGTTAAGCTCGCTGTTCTTCAGTTCTACAAAATTGATGGATCTGGTAAGGTTCAGCGATTGAGGAAAGAGTGCCCTAGCGCAACTTGTGGAGCTGGGACTTTCATGGCTAGTCACTTTGATCGTCATTACTGCGGTAAGTGTGGACTCACTTACGTTTACCAGAAAGAAGGAGGCGAGGCATGATCGTGGTAGATTTTTCTCACTTCTCTTCAAAAACTGCTTCTTTTCAATTCGGTAATTTTATAAGCTTTTTGTTATTGTAATGGATTCGATGTTGAACATCTTTTGTTCTGGATTTTGAATGATGAAAGTCGTAGGCTTTATCGATATGGTTGTTCAACATTTTGATATTCATTGATTGCAACATTTTTGTATCATCTCTTCAACTCGAATTTGATGATTTAGTTGTTTAAAGGATAAATTTTTCTTCACTATGAACAGACATAACAGTATGTACACAAAAATGTAATAACATACTGTACACACAAACATATACAAATTCATCTAGAAATGAGTTCTCAGCTGCTTAAAATCTCTGGTTACAATACAAAAGCAGCGAGAGAAAGTTGTTATTCGTCATCATCAACTGTATATAATCATTGATTTCACAAAATAAAACAAAAACGCAATTGTTTAGTCGTCCAAGAAGTTCCTCAAGTTACTGAAGGCTCCTGGCGTAAGGCTTAAACACCTTCTCCTCCCCCGTTGAGCCACTGGCTCATCCCTTTGGGCCACTGTTGACAAACAGACAACAACTGCGGTTAAATTGTCAAATGTGTTAAGCCTTAGAGCCTCCATCACAAGCTCTTTCGCACATCTTGTTGGGTCATTGTGTCGGTTTAAGCCACGTTTAACAATGGTGACTGCTTCTTGGCTTGTTAAGACGTCCCAAATCCCATCGCATCCAATAACAAGGAACTCATCGTCCTCTGTTAAATTTATCTGTTTGATTTCTGGTTCTGATATTAGAGGACACTGAGACCCGTGTGGGAGTTTTAAGTCCCAGTCACCGAGGGCTCGAGTCACAGCTAAGACCCCATTCAAGTAACCGTCATCGAAGTAACCGCCAGATTCTTCCACTCTTCTTCTCTCGGGTAGATTGATGGATCTATGGTCTTGAGACATGTCTATTGCTTTGCCTTTCCTGCATAGAACCGCTCTGCAGTCTCCAGCATTTGCAACAATTAAGAGTCTGCAAAAGAGACTTACACACATCAATCACAGGCTATATACATGAAATCTACTATTTGCAAGAGCTCTCTCAAGATCTGAATAAAATAAGTACCTTCCAAAAATAAGAGCAGTAAGAGCAGTGGTACCAGAAGAAGAGCTAATGCTACAATCCTCTGCCAAAGCTGAGTCAGCTTGAAGAAACGCATTTCTCAATGAACTTTGAACTTCTTCCACATAAATACTATTCACTTCTGATGTATGTGGAAATTTATCATCTTCAAATAAAAATCTAATGGCATTTTGCCGTACGTACGCTGCTGCTTCAGGTCCTCCATGACCATCAAAAACCTAAAGAGATGAAGTCAAGTCAGATTATATACATAGTAGAAAAGGCATTATATTGTAAGGAAGCAACGATACATTACAGCATAGAAAGCACTTGGCTTTGGTAACTCAAAGAGAACTCCAACTCGAGAAGATAGATCATCTATGCGAATGTGTTCATCTTCCATGCATCTCTTTGGCCCAATATCAGCGTAGCTTCCAGACCGGATGGTCGGAACATAAACAGAGGCATTAGGTTCACAAACACACTGTGGAAAAAGATCAGCCTGCGTAAAAGGTATACACATTAGTGAAACATAGATCGCAGTCATTAAAATAACAAACCCTGACAAAACATTCAAAATAATTCACAATTCTCCAAAATCAACCAAAAGTAAAAATTAAAAGGCTTACTTACACGCATGCTCAGCAGAGAATAGTAACAAAAAAAACACACAAACAGTGAAGACATGACATGTTAACAACACACAATAACTACAGAGGGCTTCTCCAGCAAGATCACCAGTTTAAATTGCTTAATTTGCACAAGTATCAAAACAACATAAATCTGATGGTTTCTACGATACGCAAACATATATGAATCAAGGATCGTCTAAGCTCAAGAGATCAAAGAATCATGCTCGCAAGTACCCAAATCGTTTAGTTTCCAATAAAGTCATCTTCTTTGATTAATTTCAAAAAACCTGTATACTATAGCAAGCAATCAAGTCAAAATTCCTAATATTAATGATTCGTTTCAAAACTCAGCTTCTTAAATTCTCTTTCACAAGGTACCCAGAAACAAAAAAAAACCTGAAATTGGGGGAAAAAGACTTACCACAGAAGAAGTCGTTAAACTGCCGGAAATCGACGCCGTTGACTGACTAAAACCCAATTTTGGAGACGAAACTGGAGATTTTATGGTGGAGGAAACTTCATCCAACAACTCAATCTCCAGAACCGCCGGTAAACTCTGTTGAAATACAATCTCTGCTTCTGCTACCATACGTCTCTCTCTTTCTTGACAATCAATTTCAATCTCACTACAACAAAATCAACCCAAGAAATTTTACTCGAATTCAACTCTTTTTGATGTTTCTCTCAAATTCGTCACTTGTATTCAACGAAAATTTGACAATTTCGAAGTTAGCGTGCGTAATTTTATTCCTTTCAAAGAAGAAATTTCCGTGCAGTTTGGGAATTTTTATATAAGAAACTCGATGACAGAGTAACCGGTTGTTACAGTTGACACGTGGCGTTCATCTGTGGCAAGTATGTTGATTACTAATTGTGTTTAGTTTGTGGATTACACACGGCTACGACTAAACCCTAACGATGCCACGTGTCATTCCGCATTGCCGCGCGTATACTCTAGAAACGACGTCGGATTCTTCAACTACCCCTCTCTCTTTTTTGAACTTTTATAAATTACAAAAGACTTTTCTTGGAAATTAACGAGTGTTTCTCAAAACTCTCAATAGTTTTAAGATTCGGATATTCAGTTCGGATTCAGGTAGGAAATTATCAGTCTTAATATTTAATGTAAAAATATTTTAAATTTGTAAAGATATAGAAAAAATTGGTTCGATATGGATTCACACAATTCCAGATTTCGAATACTAAAAAAAACCCAAACAGCCAAAATAATAATAAAAATTCCAAAAAATATCCTAATATCCAACAATATATTTAAATACCTAAAATAGTATTTAAATACCGTAAAAGCATCTGATCTTTTTTCAAAAAATTACTAGAAGATACCAAAAAATTTTGAAATTTTTTATATATTTATATGTATTCGAGATAATTTAGTATTTATTTGGATATCTGATTGATTCCAGATATTATTCAATATCTATAAATATAAACATAAAAGATTTATCTGGTATTTTTCTACGATTTCAGATATTACCCAATATCTATTATTTCAATTTGGTTTTATTTTACATTCGGTTATTTTTGTTTCGGATATTTTGCTCAAGCCTAATTCTCAAGGGTAGTTTCGGAAATCAAGAACTTTCTCGACAAGAATCTTGAGAGGTTTGTCCGTGTCCACACTTGCGTTTCAGGAATTGACGATCTTACCCTTAGCAATAGATGTATCTGGATTGAACTTAGGTCCCAAGTTATGTCCATTTGTCATGCCACGTCAAATAACTTTCTTTCTTTGTTTTTCTTTTTCTTTTTTGTCATTAGTGGCATCAAACTTTACACATTAGCACAAATCAACAAGTTAAGTGCTCGCTAGGATCCTAAGCCATCACCTAATATTTGATTTATATGGTTTTTTCTCCTAAACTTGACTATTTGAGAAAAATTAAGAAAAATATCTAAATTGAGATTGGGATTAGTCAGATTTATTTTTTGCCTTTGTGTATAATAATGTTTCTTTTAAGACATAATCAAGATGATACAGATCTAACGTGTTCCTAAAATGTGAAACGTGTTGCCGGTCCCTTTCAGTTTTCTTATCGGTTTCACTTTGATTTCTGGTTTAGTTTTCTTTGTTTTCTGTTTATATGTTGTTTAGGTTTGTAATCACAGCATCTTCTCGTTTTCTATGTTTTGATTTGGTTTATCGCTTGTTTTTTTAAGTTTAGTTTTCTTTGTTTCTTTATTTTTAAAAATTTTCTCTTAAATTTTGATATCGTCATAGTTTTTCAACCGTTAGTTCGGTGTCTAATATGATGTTAGTATCAGATTTCATAACTTTTTCGTCGAAGGTTATTGGTGATCGTTAGATCCCATGGAGCTTTTCGACTTTGAAAAATGTAAAGCTTCGCTTTGCCAGAATAGGTTTCAACGTTGGGTTTATTTGTGATTCAATCATGGCGATGGATTGGTGGAGATGATCGACTGATTGTGGAGGAGCAGATCGGAATATAGATGGTCCTTCTTGCAAGAAACATTCTGGTCCCAGATTTGTCATCTCCGGCGGAATGTTTGTACCATCGAAACCATATAATGGTTTCTTCCTCCAGAGACGAGACAGAGTTCACCTGAGATGGACGATCATCTACTTTTCGGTGACTTACATGCCAAGTTCAACCGAGCGTCAACACGTATTTTTAATAATAATAAAGTGTAATCTTTAGATTTTTTTATGGATTATGTATGGTCCATTATCATATTTGTAATTTTTGTTGTTGATCTCTTTTAATAAAATAAAGATGGCAAAAAAAAAAATCCACTACTTTGTCTTTCACCAAATAAATTTTAAAAAGTTATTAACAACAAATCAGCACTACTTATCACCCAAGGTCGCTGGGTTAAATAATATGGCACGGAAATATCGCCACGTTGATGATGAATGATGACGCACGTATTTAGTGGGCCATAATTCAGAAATAATGTAATTAATGGGCCATAAAATTAATGTATTTAAAGCCCATTGGACTCATTGGGTTTACTTAGTAATACAACAAACATGTAAGATAGATTTTGCAATGATTCGAGATCAAGGACTGAAAAATTAACACATGTAAAAGAAAAAAACTCAAGAATGCTTTAAATCAACTAAGTTTAAAGCATTAAATTCGGATTTATTAAGCCTTAGTAATCCTTAATCTCACTTGGAAGATGATGAAGGGTTTAAAGGACTTGGCTTTGGACTATTATGCCTTGTTTTAGCGAGCCCAGGACTTCCCTCACCTCTCAAATCATTGACTCTAGGACTAAACACTTGAGATAGATTCCGATGATAAACTGGAGTTGAAGTCGAACTACTAACTTTAGGACTACATGTGTGTCTAAACTCTCCTCTACTTCTTGTAAAATGTTCATCAATAATCTCAGCATCACATGGATATGTAGGTGTTTCTCCCATCTCAGCTTCCTGCAAAGTTTGAAAATGTGTTAACAAGAATCCAAAAATCCATATAAGAATGGATTTTGATTCGATTTACCGTTACTGCTAGATTGAATGGCAAAGCGGGTGCTTCCTCATACTCTGCTGCGTCTAAGTCCTGAAGATGAGCACTTTTGAAGAATCTTGGGAGAATATATTGCCTTACGGGGATTAGGAACATGATCAGTAAAGGGAACATAACTCCAGCTATTGGGATCCATGTGAGACCAAAGCAGGTTAGAAGATAAATTGTTTGGAAAATAGTGAACATTGCAATTGTCTTGAATGGAACAGTTTCCACGAATGTTGCGTGGTTGTCCTCAAGGACCCTGAAAATTTGTTAAGAGATTGAGTAATGATTCTTGGGAGAGTAATAGAAGATAAATAGACTGAGACTTTACTTGAACCGACGACTTGGAGCTGTGAAGAGAAGTAATATTCTTTCCCAGAATTGGTTTCCAGGTAAGCTTTCAATTGCCATGAAAGCAAAGTAGCCCCAGAGGACTGATGTTGGGATCATTTTAAGTATAGGCATAGCTGCAACACATCCTCCAACCATTATTGCCTGAAGCAAGTTGCTTACTCTTTGTTCTTTGACTTCAATTGGCAATAAATCATCGATCTCTTTTTCGATATCAAACAGTGTTTCATCAACTGGAGCATCCAGATTTCCTGTGAATGTTGTGGCTTGGATGGTTGATTCTCTGAGCTCTTTCAGACCCTGCAGAAGAGAGAATTTATTCTCCATTCAGCCTCAAACAATATTAATTCCATGGGCAAATAAGAAAATTTCACAGAAGATTCTTAACCTGAGGCTGCTGGTAAACTAACGGAGTCTGCATTTGATTATAAACGTCTTGCATGTTTCCATACAACTGTCCTAGACTCGCATTCTGCTTGATGCTTCTGTGTGCACTTGCAACTAGTCTGTTCCGAAGCAGCTGTGGAAAGAGCAAACAACAAGCTTAAATCAAAGGCCTGAAGGGGGAACAACAATATGTGATCCAACACAATAAAGATGTTGGTAAGGTACCTGATATTTTAGTGTTGCTAAGCTTTTGGTATGCATTGGTGATTGAGGGATGACTCCATTTGATGGAGGGATTCCAAGTAGACCACATATTAAGGTCTGAAAATGGCAGAGTTATAAGTAGATAAACCTCAAGAAAAATGAAGAAGATGAAGATGAAAAGACTGATTCCTTATTCTAACCAGAAAGCCAAGAAGAAGCAGATCATAGTGGTAGGAAGATGGTTTTCTCAAATTGAATTCCTTCTGCTGTGCAAGCTGTGATGCTACACTGTGGTCAAAGTAGTAAAGAACTGCAATCATTGTTGCTGGAATGAAAGCTCCAAGTATATAGACAAGGGGAACTTCCATCATCTCCTGAAATTTTAGAGTCACCATCCATTAGTCATATGTTGTTGTGAGAAGTGGGGGCTGATTTGAGTTTCGTGATGAAGACACACCTTTACGACGGTCCAATTCTCATAAGCACCAGGGGACCAAGGACTTGGGCTAAAAAGTCGCCTTGGAATTCCTTTCGGAACATCTCCTGTTGGGATGTAGGAGACACCGGTCCACACCAGAACCATGAGTGGCACACCATAGTCAGCTATTAAGCTTCTAAGCCAGCCTGTTCCAAGAATAATGTTTTAAAAGGGAATTAAGTTTCTTAAATTCCAAGGAAGATTTTGACTGAGATCTCCCTACTTGTAATCAATGACTGCTTTATTGATTATTCAAGATCCCTATAACAAGGAGATTCCAGATCATGAGAATTAAAAGACAGTTGGCTAATTAATTTGTTAACCTGTTCCATATCTCCAGGATCTGGCTTTTCTGCTCCTCAGTGCAGTTATAAGAAGACCAAAGGAAAGAACCAAAGCAAACATCCCGTTTGCAAATCTCCAGGAAGGTAAAAACTCCAGAAGTTTCAGATTCTCTCTCTCAGGAGAACGAAATTCATCAACTAGTCCCTGGATGCATAATCAAAGCATTAGAGGCAAATTAAAACTCAATTACTTGCTATCCACAAAACTCTAATTTGTTTTCTTACTTTGATGGCTTCTTGCATGAAGAGCATAGCTATAAGAAGTCCAAACAACTCTCCAGCTACTCTGGTGAATCTGTTTATTATTGAACAAGCTCCACAAATAGCCAACACAAACAGCATAAACGAAGTCCAAACACATACCCTGCACAGATTTAATATGATTATTGCCTCGTTGCTCAATATTTAACAAGATTACCAATCAAATTAGGAAAAAATATTTACCATCCAGACCAAGCCAAGAACAAATTGCGTCCTAATTCAGGTCTTCCTTTCGCAAAGTTAAACATAAATGTGTACATAATTACAGTTGGCTCTGCAACTCCAAGTATTAGCAGAGGTTGGCCTCCGATAATTGAGTGGATAATCCCACAAATAGCTGTAGATGCAAGTGTCTGAACAGCCGTAAGAACTCCATCTGCAAATTAAAAAATCCGATTCAAATTTCAATATTAGATAACATTTATAAAAGCTGATAACTTTTTTTTTTCTCCAGAGAAGGAGATTCAGTACCAGTGCTTCGTTCCAATTGTTCACCGAATGAAATAACAGGAATCGCAGATGCAAAGAATATGTATGTGGTTGGAGCCAGAATCCTACAAAAAATTATGAATAATTCATATAAAAGAAGAGAGTTTAAAGAAGAAATAAGATGAACAATTTTGGTACCTAAATCCACCTTTGATTCCTCCAGTCCAATCTTGTTGGTAGCACATTAACCTTCCTTTAAGATCATTCTTGATACCCTTAAAAGGAACAAAAGTCTCTTCCATGGTGGCTTTTCTCTGTAATCTACTCTGCTTTTGTTTTCTTTCAGACAAATCGTCAGACACTTGGAGAGCTTGGTTTTGTAAAATGAGTTTAAACCCGAAACAAAGAGGAGAACTACTTGAAATCGAACAAACCCATGTTACAGAACATTCTCAATACAAGTTCAGATAAGAAAAGAACCCATTATTAAGGAGCTCTTCACAACAATGAATCTAATTGAAGAAGATTGAGAACGATTCATGAAACGTATTTACATGATAAAGAGTTTTTCCTTTAAAGGCAATTGAGAAACAATAATGGAGCAAAGAATAAAAGGGGACTGTGTATTGTTTGGAATGCAAGAAAGTGGCTAAGTTAAATTTGAGCTGAGCAAAATGTCTTTGGTGGCAAGGAAGAAGACGCCGAAGCATCATTATATATAAAAATAATATTACTAACTAATTATCAAGGAAACTAAAATTAATTAACAAAATGATTAACGAAGCGCGTTAAATTTTGACGGTGAGATTGATTAATACTTTTTTTTTTTCTGTATCAATTGATTAATACTTGGTTTGATGAGTGATACCGTTTGAAAACACATTTCAATGTTAAAACAAAAGTTATTTGGAAATGAACAGTTAAAAATAATTGTTGGCAAATAAAATTTGTAATAAAAATCGTTTAAATATTAAAATCGATTGTTGACTAGCATTGGGTTGGTGGGTTTGCGTGTCTCGCCCCGCAAAAAGCCCGCAAGTTTTTTGTTTTTTTAGATCCGCACTTGCCACGCACAAACGCAGATTTTTAACCTGAAACCTGAATCCACCCCGCCTAAATCTGTGGGACCCGCGGTTGACCCGCAAAAATTAAGGAAAAAAAAAAATTCATCACGGACCCGCGATAAATCTGCAGGCTCCGCAAGCCAAACCCATAATTAGCTCCAATTTCAAACATGGTGTTGTTTTTTTTAACAAAAAATATCACGATATTCACTCATTTGAAATGCAAACATCACGTTGTTTAACAAAAACAACATGTTTTTTTTTTGCGGGTACCTGCGGGTCCCACAGGCCAAACCCACAAAAAAAAAAAAAGAACCCATCTCGCGAAACCCACAAAAAAAAGCTTCAAATCCAAAGCCCATATCCGTTCTGCGTGGCCCAAAATCCACCAAATCTGTCGACTGCGGACCCAATTTTCAACCATATTATTGACATTGTAGTTATTATATAATGTAATTAGATTAAAATTTTTTTAAAAAAATCTAATACAAATGATGGTTGTTTCAAATGTTCATAAATAAATATGTTTGGAATCAACTGTTCACTCATAAATAAATTTAAATGATCGTTTTTAACTATCTATTTTAACTGTTAATTTTAAATGAAATATTGAATAGTAGCAAAATAAGTATACGAGCTGCAAACAACCATTTGAGTATAACCAAGTAATAATGAACTGATTTAGACTTTAGAGCAATATATTGTGTATTACTAAATATTATACTGTTTCTGTACATTAATTTCTAAATGATACAGTAATCTTTAATTCTAAATTTGTCATTTGGTATAAGGTTGAGTTTATTATAAAAATAAAAAATGGTGTCGAGTAGATAGTCCATTGATCCACAAAGAGCTTGTGGTCAAGTGGTAGGAAGCGAGCTTAAATTTTTTAAAAAGTTTGTATATTCGATTCTCCTGTTAAGCGAAACTAAAACATATTTTTCTAATCGTCTTTAGATGGATATGGGTCCATGCTTTTAGCTTATTTAAATACTCAGAAAAAGAATCTATCCATAGACTGCATCTCTCCTAGAAAACTAATTCAGACCCTTTCCGTAAGTTTTGGAAACTATTAAGATATCAAAAAAAATTTTAAACAACTGCGAAGCATGAACAACTTAATCTAATTATTGATATCAAAATATAAAAGAAAAAAAAAACTTGACCTAATTATCCAATCACCATTGCTTACATATTACCTTTTTTTTTTTGTCACTTAGTTAATTATCTTAGATACTAGTTTGGTTTTAACTTGTAGTTAAGCCGTCCTTCCAATGAAACCTGCCGATTGTACGTGTAGATTAATTACAATTGCTTCCTTATCAATATAAATATTTATATAGTTTTATATGTGGATACCAAATTTTTCTAAGTGATTAGGATGATTCATTTAATAATTTTAGTATTCAAAAATATTAAGAGTTAGATTTTTCTCTATTACAGTTAATAAATTATAAAAGTATTTTAGGTTATCATCTGACTTTTGTGAATCCAGTTGTTTTAACAAATATTATATATATAGCACATAAAGTGTAATTGAGATCAATTAGTTAACACACAATCACACATACTCTCTTTTAATTTAATAATATTTAATTAAGAAAGTATATGGTACAAGCGTATATGCATGTACCAAGAGAGGTTGAAGGCCATGTGCCATTGACAACTCATTTCTTGGCACTCGACGCAATCTCACTCATAGCCCAAAAAATACAATATCGCAATTAACTTTTTCTAACAAACAATATCATGAACTAGTATCTAATAGGCTGGGCATAAAAACTAGAATTGAAAACCAATCTGAAAAATTATAATATTTTGGTATTTTCGACTTGGTTCGGTTTTAACCGAAAATAACTAAATAAAAATTAAAGCTAATACCGATTAACTAACTATACTAACAGTACCTAATAATATATTTTTTTATTATAACTAACCATTTGAAATTAAACTGATTGGTTATTTTGATCGGTTTTTTTGTGTTTAGTTACAAATAATTATTTTTAAAACTTTTTTTTGTTATAAATAACTATTTAAACCAAAACTGAATGAGAATCGAAATTATTTTGAATTTATTTAATTTACATTTCAAACATTTATTTAGAACTGAAACCGAAGAAAAACAAACCGAACCAAACTCTAGTCGAAACTTATATGATTACAACATTTCTAAAATTAGAAAAACCAGTTATACTCGAAACGAAAGAGCGAATTTCCACAGTTTAGTCTATATATAGACATGTAAGGCCTGATTACCAACACTTTTGTTGTTTTAGAAAGCAAAAAAAAAATCAGAGCACTGAAATTAAACCAATCATTCTTTAGGTTTATTTTTTGCTTTTGTTAATGTAGAAAACCATTTTTTTATACAATGTTTTTGACTTAAATAAATTATAGCTAAAATTTATGAATTTTACAAAAATAAATATTTATAATAAAAAATAAAAATATTTACTGTAAAAAAATTACAACTAAAACACCTACCGCCAGAAAACTACTGCCAAAAACTCAAAAGTAAAACCCTTACAAATCTTCTTAATATAAGAAGGTCAACTACAATGTCTAAACTCGATAGATACTTTTCCGGATTAATTTAATAATATTGAGGAAGTAACATGACGTAACAATGATAATGTTATTTAAATGATCAAGTGACCTAATAACTACAATCACTCACCTATACGAGTCTATGATTTTGAGTGTCTTTATACTTGACACGATAAAAAGAGAGTCAATGACTCATTATGTAAGATATTAAATCGCTGGCCCATGACGTACGTTGAGTTCTTATTCAACGTCCTCAATTACGGCCTTAGCGTAATTCTTTCATAGGATTGGCTACTCATCATTAAAAACAAATAAAAAGTAAAGACCTAATCAAGTTATTGGATGGGAGGCTTACTTGTGATTTATATGATTAATCAAGTAAAGACTTTGAGCTGTCTAGCTAATATATGGTTCAAGCATACGAAATTCGATTTCAACATGCTACATGTTGACATGTGAGTAGAGAATTTTATGAATAAGTTGAGTTAAAAATTTCAATTGTCGAGTTTTTCTAGTATGATAGTCATATATATGCTCTAGCTAATAGTTTAAGTATTTGGACTTCGACCCCATCTTATTTTATGTGAATAAAGAATTTTAGAAATTAATTGAGTTTGGACTATGATTTATAAATCAAATTTTGTCGAAACAATTCACAAAAATGAAAAAACTTGAAATTTGTGACTAAAAACTTTATGTTTTGCTATTCTTTTTCATCTTATTAATCAATAAACAAAGAGGATTATAAAGAAATTTAGAAAAAAAATATTACATAACAGATAAATTTTTGGAAACTAAATTGTAATAAAAGAAATATTATCAATCGAATTTGGAATATATCGCTATGTCTTAGTGTCAGTGCTTTCTGCTACCTTGATCTTTCGGCTCGACTGTTTTCTTTGATATGGTGTTTGGTTGATATGTGGATTCTAAAAACAATTTAAGAAAAATTTAAGAAAAGACAGCTAAGAACACATCCATTGCAAAACAAACCCAAATCGAAACCTCATAAGACCAAACAAGTCAAAGTGACACATGAAATCTCTAATAGCGAATCAATATACTTCACGAATAAAGGTCTCACAATTTACACGAGGTAATGGTCATGTCGAATCTGTGTGACTAAACACTTAGTCAGAAAATAAAATCAATAAACCATAGGAGTCCGTGCTTTATATGTATTTTAGTCACCCATCTAATAAATATCTTGACATTATATATAATTTTATATACACTAAAAATCATAGATTTTTCAAAAGAGTTGAGAATTTAATTTAGGCTTAGAACGATGTGTTAGCTTATTAAAACGTTTATTCAACTTTGTTGAGTATCGATTGTATAATATGTTCAATGTTGCATATTAATTAATTACTCCATAAAGAAAAGTATACATTACTAAAGATTCAATCATGTTTCACTCATTTAATGTCTTTTGTTCTTTTTCTACAAAGCTATACTTTTTATACTTAAACATATACTTTTTTTAAAAATGTGCTTAATTATTTTCATCTACCGAATGTATTATATATAATTGCTTGATGGAATCTTTGCTTTCACTTTCCAAATTCCATCAATACGATTACGAGGTTCTTGCATGTTGAAACATAATATACCACTTTAACTTTACATATATATATAGTGGCAGAACCAAAAATATTTTTTACTGGAGTTAAATATAACTAATATAATTTTTTTCTGTCAATAATTAGATCGACAAAATCTGATATATAGTCTAATACCACACATTAAAATCATTTATTAAATCTACTATATGTAATGAGAAGAAATCAAACCTATGATGCCAAAATCATTAGTTTGACAACTAATAATTTTAAAAAAACTTAAAATTGACAACCAATATATATTTTTAATATTTTTTTTCATAAAAATACATTTAGAATTAACCTTAATTAATAGGGTTAATTAATAGGGTGTCAAAACCAAAAAATATATGCATATAAAAAATTAAAAAAAAAAATTAAAGGGAGGTTAATTGAATCCCCTCCCTTGTGCATAGGTCCGCCATTTGTATATATAGAGTCCACCAATTTTGATAAGTGGAGCTTCCATGTAATTTTCTATAGAAGACTGAAATTTTGGACATTGAGAATCGAAATATTTTCTCAAGAACCATAAAATTCATGTCAAGTTCTCTCCCAAAAGAATCGAATATGTGTCCTTTTGGATTTTTAATTTCAAATTTAATTGGTTATATATATGGTATAAAAAAATTTTGTCAACAAATAATTATTAAATTGACAAAACTCAATTCATAAAAATTTTTTTTAACTTAAACTGGATAAGATTCAAACTCATCATCTGATGCCTAGCTAAATCAAAGAAAAACTAACTAAATCACATATTCTTGGTTATATATGATAATTTTAATCATACATATACGCCGATTTACGTTCATATATTTTCTCATCCCATACGTGAGTTATAAACGAAACACAAGGAAAAATATAAAATATATTGATGATATCTATCCTGCACATAATGAGATGAGAGTGTCTATATATTGATGATATAGAACGTCACAATAATTGTACACAATTTAATTATACTACGTGAATATATGACAAAAAAAAAAGAGGTGAATATATGACAAATTTGTCTGTTAATAATGAAGTCTAGGAGACGACCTCTTTCTATCATGAGACATCATGAGTGAGTGATAATAATTGAGGGAGAATCATACAAATGTGAGAGGCCAAAGACAAATTACAATAATATGTAATAATTAACTTTTCTCGACTAATTATATATAGAAGTATATATAACTACAGCAAAACCTTTACTTTTATATTTTTTTACTAAAACACTAATATAAGCCACAAGTAATAAAGACGTACATAACTCAAAGTGGTAGGTTATTCCTCATACTCTTTTACTCTTTACTCGTTTTCAATTTGATAAAAAGAGAAATAAATTATTTTTTTATCTAACATTAGGCAACAACTGGACAGTCGATTAGTGAAATTCTTACATAATATAGACAGTGAAACTTGATCTCTAAATGTGCAAGTGCGTCTGCCTTTAGTAGACATACTACATGCCACTAGATTAAAAGCAGAGCCACCTACAAAAAAATCGAATTATATTAAAAACTTAATATATTTATTAATTTAATTTATTAAATAAGCATTTAGTTAAATTTTCTCTATATAATAAAAGAAAAAATAAATAATAATTGAACAAACACTTTCATATATGTATATATATAATACACATTGGTCGACTTTTTCCATTTTACTTTTTATTTATTATATAGTTTTCTCTTCTTTTTTTTGAAAAAAAAACTTAGTAAACCAAACAGATTGATCTACCAAAACCGATCAAGGGGAATTTTTGGGTGAAAATATCGATTGGTCAAAACCGCATCAACCACAAATCGGTTAGCAGCTTCGGTATAGTGAACACCATCCCAAACAATTGCTTTGGTTACATTTTGACAAATAGTTGAACCAGGTTGACCACAAGTAGCTTTTCGATCATAATTATTTGGTCTTCCTCCATAACCACAACAAGCCATTAACGGATCCACAAATCCTGAAACCACATAACCAAAATTAACCGGATTAAACCAATCAAAAAACCATTTATGAATGTGATCAGTAACGCACCGTAACGTTTGAAATTGGCAGAGAGTTTGTATTTGATGGAGTAAATATCAATGTAGACAATAGTAGCATCTTTAAATTGAGATCTCATTTCGTTGCAGAGATTTAAGAGTCCTTTGTTGAAGGCTTTTGCGACTTCGTTATGAACCCGGAAACAACCAATCGGGTCAAGATCCGAATTGTTATGTGGGTGAATGGCTAATTCTTTTGGTGCACAGCCCAATGAGCCTGTGTTATATACCCAAAACTTTCTGCCTCCATTCAAATATATGGTCTTCGTTACAATATACACCAAATACCAATTTTATGAAATTATAAATTGAGGCAAAAGATTAGAAAAAATTCAAAAAAATGATGCACTTTTAAAAATGGTATTGAAAAAAAACTAAATAAATTTAATCATGAGATTTTGTTAACAAAATGAAAATAGCTATCTTTAATCGATAAATTAACAAAATTTTAGATTTATTTGGTAAGTCAACCAAAAATTCACAAATTTTTAGCTGCTTTAGATGTAATTTTTGTAGCTCGTCATCGTCAATTGAAAAAAAGTTCGAAGTAGTAAAGAAAAAAAAATTTGCATTAATATGACGGTTATGTGTGATTTACGTAGTCCTGGACATTTAATTTATTCGGGGTCAGGTTGGTTTTGTTTTCTCGGTTTTCGATTTGTAAAAATTAATTTTGAAATAAACCAAAAGATATATACGTTCATTTTTTTGGGGTCAACTTTACTCAATTGCGAACATAACAGGTCCAAAGAGAAAGTACATTATTCACGAAGGGTTGATTCCTAGATAATCCTCTAACATTGTGGGGTAGGAGATCGGCCTTGTGATTAGAACACGAGGGATCAAAACAAGAGAGCAAGATCTAAAGGCGCTCCGAAGTCTAGAGAAATCCTCCAAGTATGGGAGAAAACCAAGCCATGCCGAGGGGTTTTCAATCATCTTCATCAGCTCTGAGCAGTCTACAAGAAACTCAACCTCCGTGATCTGGAGGGAAATGAGGAAGGTCATATCCTAAAGAAGCGCCTCGAATTCCGAATGAAGGGCAAAAAGATTGTGTTTGATACTCTGAGCTCCCATATTAATGTCATCCCACTCGAAAGGATAACAGTACCATCCCAGTCTAGTGAAGAGATCTGATTTCTTCCATGAAGCATTAACCATACATATATGGCCTGTAAAAGCTGTATTAATTGTTATGGGTTTGGAAATCGCCATATATTGGTATCGGGAGGGGGTATTAACGCCAATAGTTATGCTGGTAATTTTGTTCTGTGACAAATCCCAAGCTTCCGCCTCTAATTCCGCTGCCAAAACTAAATCATGAGGGTCCTTATCTTTGTGTATAAAGGTCTTCTCATTTCTTACTTTCCAAAGAAACCATAATATCCAGGGGAAGCTACTAAATTCGTCTTTCTTCGGAATTCTCGAAATCAGATGATCAATATTAGAATATATGGAAGGCCCCGGGAAATGCTTACTGGCAGGTATCTGCGATAATGCCCAGGCATGTCCGGCTAGAGGACATTCAAACAGGTCATGGTTAGTCGTTTCTTCATATGCACCACATCTATCACATCGTTCATCACATTGAATTCCTCTGCGTGCGAGCTTTGCTTTCACTGCTAATTGACTAGATACCGCCTCCCAGATGAAATGTTTTATCTTATGCAATGCTTTCACTTTTCAAACTTGGGACTGTAAGTCATGTAAGTTTGGTCCACAAGGTTATATTGTTTTTTAAGAGATGTTACGTTTCGCCCAATACCCTGATTTTACAGTGTAAAAACCAGTTTTTTTAAAATGCCATCCGAGACAGTCATTCGTAGGTCGTCGCGGGATGTGAATCCCTAGGATTAGTTCAACATCCCTTTGATCAAACATTTGTCTTACTTCCTTCCACAAGCGCGACCGTGAGTCTATCAGATCTGACACTTTAAGGTTTGGATGGGTGTCTGAACCAATCCCTACCACTAGTCTAGGACTCATATTCATAATCCATGGGTCACACCAAACCCGGATTGTGTCTCCGTTTCCCACCCTTTTGATTAATCCTTTCATGACCAAAGCCCGTACCGAGATAATATTTTTCCAGCCATAGGAAGGCGAATAAACCCGTCGGGGCTCTAAAGGATTCGAACCCACAAAATATCGTCTCTGAAGGACTCTAGCGAGTAGATGGCCATGGAAATCTAGTAATCTCCATAATTGTTTAGCTAATAGACTCGGGTTGAATTTCTTGATCGCTCTAAAGCCTAAACCTCCTTATGTTTTGTCCTTATATAGACGTTCCCATTCGACCCAATGAATTTCCTTGGAAACCCATTGTTATGCCACCAGAAATCAGCTATAGTTGGTGATATTTTGGATGTGATCGTCTTGGGAAGCCGGTAACAAAACATTACATAGGATGAGATAGCTGTTAGGACTGACTTTATTAGGACTTCTTTCCCTCATTTGGATATGAATTTTGCAGACCATGAGTTTATTCTTGCACTTATATTTTCCTTGACAAAGGAAATTTTTTATGTTTTGGCACCTTCGAGCCCTTCAAGAAGACCGAGGTAAGTGCCCATACCCCCTAGGTTTTCAGATTCTAAACAGTTTTGAATCTCTAGTCGTCTGATGGAGTCCACATCCTTCCCAAATTGGATTGATGGAGTCCACATCCTTCCCAAATTGGATTGAGGATTTCAAGTAGTTTACATTCGCTTCATATCACTTTTTTCTTTTCTGGTTTCAAACATAAAAATAGGTTATTATCACTTTATTTTAAATTGATCAGTTATACCAAATCGACCAAACCGATAACTGATTTGAAGTTTTATTTAATTTTGATCAGCTTTTGAGAACCAATTCGGTCAGTTCGATCAACTTTTATTTCTTCCAAAAGCCCAAAACAAGATTTAACTGTTAATTACCGGTTTAAGCCATGCGTGGTTCTTTAATTTATATAGGAAAAACCACAATGAAAATTGTTCGTTTTGAAATAACCATATAGGACTTACAGAAAAAGTCAATAATGAGTAGACCATTGCCAAGACGACCAGTGCCTATGAAGAATATAATGTCATGAGGAAGTTCAATTGGAAGTCCGGTGCCGGCGAGAACTCCTCCGGTATCGGAGTTAGAATCACCAAAGTTGATTAATATTGGTTTCTTGTTTGACTTTAAACTATTTTCAGAGTTAGAGCAAACCAAAAGAGATAAACCTAATATTAAGAAGCATTGAAGAGAGGAAACAATGTAGTCCATTATGCTACTCAGAATTATTTTAACCATGATTCAAGATGTAAGTTTTTATATATACTGATATATTTGGTTTTCAAAATGTCAAATTATTTAATTGTAAGTCAATTAGTATTTGTTAATGGTTTTTAAGTTGTGATGTTTAATATTTTCAAGCAAGCAATCAATTAAAGTTTAGATCCAATCTGAGCTTTAAATATTCCGTTAAATTATCGGGTTAATTGGGCCCACACTAAGATATATTTGAAAATGGGCCTGACAGTATATATGTCTATGAAAGTCTCACAGGCCCACTTTCTGATTGCGAAATTAAAAAGAACAATGCGGTGAGCGTGGATCGAACACGCGACCTTCAGATCTTCAGTCTGACGCTCTCCCAACTGAGCTATCCCCGCGATCTGTCACAGTGATTAAAATAACGTATTAAATATTTTAATATAAAAAACACGGTAAATAACAAAAATCGGAAATTCTAATTCTGTGGGCTGTGGAAATTTTAATTCTGTGGGCTGTGGCATAATAAGTAGAGAATTGTTCGGCCCACGGTTCTCCTCTTACGTTCGAAGACCATTTCTTGTTCTTTGGACGACCATCGGCGACACTGTAAGTCTAGCTTCTTCTTCTGCGACGTTGTTTTTTCTCGGTAATTCTCTGCTCCTCGCTGAATCCTCCTTCCTTTTCTCCTATCTATTTGTTTTTTTGATCGTCTGTTGTATTATCTATCTTCCGATCGGAGTTCTTCATCTCCAGATCTGTGTGTATTCGACGAAATTCTTTATGGATGTGACATGGTTTCTTGTGATTCGTTTCCGTGTGGATGATAGATCTGTATCTGCATGATTATTATGCGACGTGATCTAGATTTTTATTTCAGATCGGGCGATTACCGAATTCGGATTTTAGATCTCTTATTGTTTAATCATGTTGTTTATTTGATCTCGACTTGCTGTTACGTAGGAGATCCGAGAGAATTTTTCATCATCGTATGATGCATTAAAACTGTTTTGCTTTGTAATTGTTATCACGAGTGAATCAACGTGAATCCGCAAATGAGTTGAGTATGCGATTAGACTGAAGAATTTGTTTGGAAACTCGGAAACAGGCTTTTGAAAATGGGGCTGTCCTTCGGAAAGTTGTTCAGCAGACTCTTTGCAAAGAAAGAGATGCGTATACTGATGGTGGGTCTCGATGCTGCTGGTAAGACTACAATTCTGTACAAGCTTAAGCTTGGAGAGATCGTTACTACGATTCCAACCATTGGTGAGTTTCTAACTTTGCATCCTCTTTCTTTTATCAAACTTTTATCATTCTCTAAACTTTGTATGGGAAATTGACACATTATTATGATGCATTCTTCTCGAGGGATTAGATAGTTTATCTTATCGTGGTTGTATCAATTACGTATGGTGAAAATTTTTTGATTGGAAAATATCTGTTATCTGTTTTCATATGGTTAGCATGTGGTGTGCTTCTTTTCTTTGGAAGCTTTTCATCTTTGACTCATAGTTTATGTGCATGATTAGCAGAGCTAGTGCTTAACTTTTTAGTTCTGCCGAATTGAAAAATCCTGTTTTGGCTAGGTTTCAACGTGGAGACTGTGGAATACAAGAACATTAGCTTTACCGTGTGGGATGTCGGGGGTCAAGACAAGGTATTGTTATTACAGTATTCTATCAGCAACGTGCAATTAATAAAGCTGGATCAAAAATCAACTGATATACTTAGTAGCATCTGTGATTCTCTAAGAACTGCCACATTTAGCTGAACAAACACTTGACTATTCCAATATAAAAATGGTTTTGTTTTGTTTGGTCATCAAGATTCGTCCATTGTGGAGACACTACTTCCAGAACACTCAAGGACTAATCTTTGTGGTGGACAGCAATGATCGTGACCGTGTTGTGGAAGCTAGGGATGAGCTTCACAGAATGCTGAACGAAGTAAAACTCAAACAATAATCTCCCTCTCTTTTTCTCACTATAGTGTTACATGATGAAGCAAGAGGCATCATTTTCGTTTCCTTTTGTCTGTTGCAGGATGAGTTGAGAGATGCCGTGCTTCTCGTTTTTGCTAACAAGCAAGATCTTCCCAACGCAATGAACGCTGCTGAGATCACTGACAAGCTTGGGCTTCACTCTCTTCGTCAACGACACTGGTAAGCCAAAGAAAACTAAACCAAACCTCTTTATGTACCGGATACCTAAACCGATAACATTGAAAGCTAAGGAAAACTCGTCGGTGGGTTTAAACAGGTACATACAGAGCACATGTGCTACCTCCGGAGAAGGACTTTATGAGGGACTTGAGTGGCTCTCTAACAACATCGCAAACAAGGTATTGTCAACTTTTTATTTATATCGTTTTAGTATAATAAATTTGATTGTTAAAAGACTTGACCAAATGTGTGATTAAATGCAGGCTTAGGAGAGCAAGGTGTGGTTTGGTTTTAATCGAGGAGACTCTTTGTCTTCTTCGTGTCTCTTTTGGTCTTTCGTCTCAAACTCTATCATTTCATACTTTGTTCTTCTGCTCTAATAATTCTTAAAGTTTTTGTTCTTTCTTAATCCTAAAATTCAGACACTTACAAATTGAGCCCAACTTCGGTGGATATTTTATTAGGTTTCTATAAATATTGCACTAGATGATGTATGAACGTTTGTTTCTATAAATATTGCACTAGATGATGTATGAACGTTTATGTGAAAAAATAAATATACATTTATAGTTATTTTAATTTTTTTATAATATTTATATGTGATATTTGTTTTTTTTATTTTATGATTTAATTTGTATATGTAAATTTATAAAAATTATACACGAATTATATTTTTTGAATTCTTGATTTAAGTTTTGATGCATTAAAAATTTAATATAATTTTTTTTTAATTTATGTTATTTTAGGTTTTTAGGTTATGTTCATTTATGTTTTAGACCTGTATTTATTTAATTTATTAGACATGTGTTCATTTAAAGCTTTAAACTCATATTAATTTTTATCATTATTATATATTATCAATTATATTTACATAATATATCCATTTGTATTATCATTTAATCTTTTTATAAATACATATTATATTATTATGATAGGTCGTTCTAATACTTTTTTGTTTGTTTTTTCGTATTACATGGTTTGGTTTTAATTTTAGAATTTATATTTATTTCAAAATTATAATAAGTGAATTTAATAAATTTATAAATTTTAATATTTTAACATATTTGTATTCTTAATAGATTAATAATGTTTTGTTTGTATTTTAAAGAATTAGGGATATGATTTATAATTTTTCGGAATATGAAAATTAAAAAAAAGCTAATGATATCCAAGACATAATTAACATATGATTTCTGAAAACCATATTATATTAGACGATTTTCTATACATGCAAGAATACAAACTAAGATTATTTGAAAAAATCATTCACTTATGAGCTTACTTTTGAAATTTTTTTGATTTACAAACTTTTGATTATATACTAATTTTTAGTAAATCTATGTTATATCTATCACAAAATCATTTTCCATTCACACATTTGAGCTTATTTTAAAATTTTATATTTTTTTGGCTAATATACTCATTTTGTAGTAAATATGTGGGCTTTATAGCCTTCACAAAAAATTGTTGAGCTTATTTTTGCTAATTTTAAAATTTTATAAGTTTTTGCTTGTATACTAATTTTAAGTAAATATGTACGCTATTGCCTTAAGAAAATCAATTTTCATCTATTTTTGAGCTTATTTTTGGTAACTTTTAGATTTAACTTTTTTGGCTACTCATTTTTAAAATAAATTTATTGGTTATTGCCTTCACAGATCATTTTTATCTACTTTTGAATTATTATTTTGGCTAATATACTAATTTTAGTAAATATGTGGGGCTATAACTTTCACAAAATCAGTTTTCATCTATTATAGAGCTTATTTTTGGTAATTTTTAGATTTTTTTATTTTTTGGCTAATATACAAATTTGTAGTAACATGTGGATTATAACTTTCACCAAATCATTTTTTTCTAATTTTAAAATTTTGTTTTTTAAGCTAATAAACTTATTTTTAGTAAATGTGTAGCCTATAGCCTTCATTAAGTTTGTTTTTTATTTTATTTTATGCGGAGCTTGACTCGTGGCTGATGGCGGAATATGAACCAGAATCCAAAGGTCGTGCTATACCGTTATTGAATCCTTGTTCCAGCTCGTTTAGTGGAACCTTTGCTTACTAAAAATCTGGCTAAAATTATGATACCCAACCATATGAAAGAGAATAGACCTTTGAGTAATAAAAGACTAAATTATACAATTTTAGTAATACTAAAAGAAATTCGATAACTCATCAATATATCATACATAAAATATAATTTAATAACATATTTTGTATTTTTTGTATTTATAAAACATTATATATATAAGGCTATGCACCACTTTTGTTATTTTCAATGATAACAAATCCCTTATTCTTTTGTTAAAATCGCACTTGTTTTCTGGGTTTGCTTGTTTCAATATTAAGTCAATTTCGAATTCGCATTACTTTGGTTACGAATCTTAATAATTTCAGACCCATCCATCAACATGGCACTATTCTCCATCACTTTAGTATCAAATCACTCTTTTTTCCCCCACAATTTTAGTGAGGAAAAGTACTCTTCAATAAATACACATTATTTGTCGAGGACTAGGCCAAGCTGTCTCAACGTCCAAAATTGCAATTACATAAAGTAGTTAATTGGTTAAAAATAGTTAAAAAGATTTAGAAGAAAAAGAAAGAATATGAGAAGCTGAAGCTTTATTGCTCGCATACATACATTTACATATACATACATACACACTCTTACGTACCTGCATCTACTAAGCCATCCTATGCAACCATCAATCTCTATACGCTTTTTCTCGAGGGCCAAAGTGTTGAAACTGCTTCACCCACAACTTTTCACATTTTGGGTCTATATTATATTAATATCTTACCAAGTTTGTATATAACATCACTCCCTTTACTCAAAGTATTAAGCATCTGCATCCTTCTCCTCCATCTGCTCCTTCAAACCACCTGTCCCATCCTAAGTTCACTGGTCCGTTGGTTCTGCCCAGTCCCCACAACATCCATCAGTTATTCAGTCCACATCAACTCGAGTTTCAAGGTTTAAAAGCACTCACAGTGGCAACAACGGGTCAGGTCCTTTCTCGATGACACAGAGCAGCCTGAGAACCAAAGCAATATCAATTTCATCACCAAAATTCACTCAAATCCACAGATTATGAACCTAAACTGCTACAAGAGCTAACACAGAGTTTTTTGCAAACGTAAAAAACTTACTCCTCACATACGGTTGATACAATATCTGTCTTCTCCACCTCTTCCAACTCTTTCTGGATATTTGTACATGGGATCAAGAGTAAAGAGTTACTTTAGTAACTATTAAAGTGCACTAGTAGCAGCAATAGGTACAAAAGAGTCTATAACACATTATCTATGCACCAGAGAAGCTTGAGGTAACCTAAACTTTAAGAGGCCTCGATTGAACTATAGAGATCATAAGCACGAGACAATAATAATAATCATACGGACTGAATTATCACCACAAATGTACTTGTACGACTAAGCTAAGTACATCTCTCAGAAAACCTCAGCAGAGAACCCAGAAAGTTCAATACATAACTGAAACGGTGCCACTATAATATCTAACTGCACGGAAAATCTGGTATCAGCTGCAAGAGGTTTATGATGGAACAGATCTATTATTGAGTCTCCCTCTCCATCGAGAACTGGATTTTGGTTTTTCAGAGGGAATAAAAGACACTCAAGACAACCTACCTAGCTGTTAGTCACAACACCTACAGTTTCATCCACTATTGATCTAAGAAGATGTACTTTAAATCACATGGATGATTGCGCTCAACAAACCAAATAGAAACACGCGGAGGAGCTATAGCTAAGAGAAAACCTACATCGGAAGTGGGAATTTGGGATAGGAAAGAGAGAAGTTAAGTTACCTCCAAGAATATGACTTCCTGTTCAACGCGAGCAAGCTCTGCAAGGATTCTGTGCTTGCCGCGTGCGTCACCGCCGAGAGAAACAGCCTCCGGCTCGTGCTTGTAAGCCGCCGTTTCCTCCATCGATATTAGAGCGAGTGACTAACTAAGCTGTGGACCAAGATAATCGCCTATTCGCATACTCCTACTACTACTCGCAGATCTGACACCTTCAGAGAGAAAGAGCGTGTCCGTACAAGTTTGAAATGTCAGTCGTCGTTTAATCGACCTGTTTTTTCTTCCTTCCATATGGGAATTCTGTTTTCTCCCGAAAGTCACGTCACTTTTACACAATTAAAACCAAAACGGCCCAATAGTAAAAAGGCCCATTATTGTTACGAAAAGGCCCATGGGCTGAAACAAATGATTTGTGTGTTACCCGTTATTACAACATCTCGTTTGAGAAGTATGTGGTTGGTTGAAGTCGACTCATATGAGTCAGTCTCTGAAGAAGGGTCACTTTGCAAAATCTGGTGGTGAATATAATTGTAATATATAGATAAGCCTTCTTTCATCTTCATCTACGCTGCTCAACTGATCCTTCACCGATGGCTTCTTCGATGCTCAATGGGGTCACTATCTGCCCCAAGGGTTTAGGGTTCTCCACTTCCAATTTACACTGCAGATCGATTCCTCGGCCGAGTTTACTCACCGTTACCCCAACAACCAGCACACCTCCTAGACTGAGACTCTCAGTGGCAACTAGATGCAGTAGTGTTCCGGCGTCGGCTTCGGCGCCAAGACCATCGGCGCAGCCTAGGTTCATACAGCACAAAAAGGAAGCTTACTGGTTCTACAGGTTCTTATCCATCGTCTACGACCATATCATCAATCCTGGGCACTGGACGGAGGATATGAGGGACGATGCTCTTGAGCCAGCGGATCTCAGCCATCCAAACATGCGCGTTGTCGATGTTGGCGGCGGAACTGGCTTCACTACTCTGGGCATAGTGAAGACAGTCAATGCTAAGAATGTGACCATTCTAGACCAGTCGCCACATCAGCTGGCAAAGGCAAAGCAAAAAGAACCATTGAAGGAATGCAAGATCGTTGAAGGAGATGCTGAGGATCTCCCGTTTCCTACAGATTATGCTGACAGATACGTCTCTGCTGGAAGGTATCCATCTGACTCAATTCGTTCTTATATTATACATAAACATTTCTTGCATGTTGTTGTTTTTTGGTCTGGAGATTCAAAGAAAGTGTTCTCTAAGATCAATGATGATAGATTGCTTTGTGTGTTATGATCACAGCATTGAGTACTGGCCGGACCCGCAGAGGGGAATAAGGGAAGCGTACAGGGTTCTCAAGATCGGTGGCAAAGCGTGTCTCATAGGCCCTGTCTACCCAACCTTCTGGCTCTCTCGCTTCTTTGCTGATGTGTGGATGCTTTTCCCCAAGGAAGAGGAGTACATCGAGTGGTTCACAAAAGCAGGTTTCAAGGACGTTCAGCTTAAGAGGATTGGTCCCAAGTGGTATCGTGGAGTTCGCAGGCACGGCCTTATCATGGGATGTTCTGTCACCGGTATCAAACCTGCTTCCGGTGACTCTCCTCTCGAGGTTTGCCACAACACTTAGCTTTTCATTCAACCCCTTTTTGATTCTCTTACCTAATCTCGCATTCGAATACAGCTTGGTCCAAAGGAAGAGGACGTAGAAAAGCCTGTCAACAATCCCTTCTCCTTCTTGGGACGCTTCCTCCTGGGAACACTAGCAGCTGCCTGGTTTGTGTTTATCCCGATTTACATGTGGATCAAGGATCAAATCGTCCCTAAAGACCAACCAATCTGATGTAGACATGCAAGAATGTATGATTGTAAACCCTCCTTTCATAATCAAAGATTTAGTCCTATCGATAAACAAGCGGAATATGATTTGAGTCTTTTTTCTTTACAACTATCTCAGTATCACTTCATTCGATGTTATGCTTCTTGTTTGATACTTTTTCAGCATATATCGATTCCCAAACTCAATTCGGCCTACACATATAGTCTGTATGTGATACATGTTCAACAATCTGTAAAGCAACCAAGGTCAAGTACCACATCAGACCAGCATCATTAACGATTGCTTACACACAACGGAAAACAAAGAAATAAAAATAAAAGAGAGGCAAGTAAAAACAACAAAAAAAACCCCCCCATGTCACCAAGATCAATCTGCATAGTTAACCAGACCTCTCTGTCCGGGTGGAGAGGTCGAGGGAGAGGGGTTGAGTGATGCTGCAGGAGAGGCGGATCCTCTGATGGGGGTTCTCTGTGGCCCAAGACGGGATCTGAGGTCTTGCCTAATTGGCTGCTTCTTCCTAGGGCTCCGGCTAGGGCTACGATGCCTTGGATTCTGGCTCCTACTTCTGTCTCTGAAACGCCTGCGGTACTCATCTGGACTCCGAGAATTGCTCCTCCTCCGGTTGTACCTATGTAAGAAGACACACACTTTCAGAGGACCTTCAACATGGCCTTAAAGTTGTTCGTTTCATCTTTCAGCCTTAGTGTACAATAATTTCCTTAACCAAAACATCCCAAAGAAAGGGTTGTTCTAAGATATAAACAATTCAATCCAACTACTCCGTCGTCCAAAGCAAAAGCCAGAATCTCTATCATGGAATGAGAGAGCAAACCTTGGAGGGCTCCTTCTTCTGGGTGGACTTCTAAAGCGTCCCCTTGGCGAGCGCACAGAGTAGTTCCTGCTACTTGGATACCTACTAAAATTCAAAGGAAACGAGGCTTTAGTACTACCCACATTGCTGTCTTCCTCTGTTGTAAGTTCATATAAAAAAGCTCTACCTATCCCTGTTCCTGTCCTGAAAACTTCTTCTCTCAGGCCAATTTCGAGGAGGCGAATGCTCAGGAGAAGGTGTACGGTACTTCCGAGCAAAAGAATAGCGTTCTGTGAAGCCACGACCCTTTCGGATGCGCTTGAGCACACCACTTGGAGATGGGCTTCTGGAAGTTCTCCTTACAGCTTCCTCCGATGGCTTCTGGTGAGGACTTCTGCTTCCATTTCCAAGATCTCTCACAGGACTCCTACTAGGACTTTTGCTCCTGCTGCTTCGGTTTCTCCTAGGAATTGGGCTCATACTCCTGTATGCCATAGAAAATGGTAAACTTTGTCAGGGACCACAAATCTAGACTCCATAATGCAGAAGCACAGCTGAAATACATAAAGCCAGGGAGATAAACCTTGATTTTTCTATGTCAGCTGAGTCGGTGCGTTGATCACCGTTATGAACTTTGGCGGCCTTTCCATTACCTACTGGTTGATCATTCTTCAGGAAAGTATCTGATTCTTCTCTCAGAAAGTTCTTCTCTGCGGGACTAGAATCAGCAGCATTGTCTACAGGCATGGTTGTCAAACGTTTGCCATCATCTGTTCCAAGACGTGAGTAAGATTCTCACATATGCAGAAAAGCCTACTTGCAGGAAGTAACGCAATTTTACTTCGCCATATGGCAGATAACTGCCAATAACATGTTAAAGAACCACGATCCTTGACAAGCAGACTTACTCTTACCTTTCAGTGACTTTCTGGCTTTACTGTGGCCCACTCTCTCATCATCAGATCTGCTACTCATGCTTCTACTACTATCAGTATCACTTGAGCTATCCGTATTTCTGTAATAAATCACTAATAAAATCAAGCAAAAGAACTGGCAACAAAATATATTGAATTACCACAAACTAGTAGTCAGACCTGCCCAATGATCGTCTATCTCGTCGAGCTTTCTTTTTTGCATATCCTCCTTTACTCTTTCTTTCCATGCGTCTCCCTCTGTGTCTCTTTGTTGACCTTCTCTTCCTCCGCTTCCCATCACTGGACGAACTAGACTCATAGGAGGATGAATTTGTTTCTGATTCCGAATCTGAATCAGAACTTGAGCTATATGAATCCGACGAAGAGTATCTTCTTTTTCGCTTTACCCTTTTCTCCTTAATTCTTTTTGTGTGTGTCCCCTTGGCTTCACGATCAGATATGTCACCAGAAGAAACGCCCTTGTTTGGTTTTTTCGATTTCCCTGGATAACATTAACGTGCCCTCGCATCATAAATCTAGAAAATTCACAATCAATAATAAAACTAATTACCTTTCTCTCTTTCAGCAGCATCCTGAGCTTCTCCACAATCTATTATTTTTACAGAGCTGGTAGGTTTCCCATCACTTGTCCCAACAAGTTCCATTTTCTTGACTACTTCCATTCCCTTCACAACTTTCCCAAATACAACATGCTTCCTATATTATGATTAAGGAAAGTCAAGACCTTAACAGTGCACTAGACCTTCTGAGGGCTCTTTACAATGAATTTCAATTTCTAAAAACGACCAAATTCTAGAAGCAGAATTTACCCATCGAGATGAGGCTGCCGTTTAAAAAGTATAAAAAATTGGGACCCATTGGTGTTGGGGCCACAATTTGCCATCGAAAGAATTCCAGCTCCATCGTGGTCCAGTCTAAAATTCTCATCTGTAGAGGTAACGGTATTTATTGAGAAATTCATTCAACACCAGAGAGCTGAAAATAAAGGAAAAGTAAAAATTATACCTGAAAACTTCCCACCATAGATGCTCTCCCCGCCAGTGCCTGCAAACCAACCAAAGTCCTTACAAATCTGGGCATTATTATCAGGGTCAAGCTGAGAACATCAGTAATAGCATTCCACGAGTATCTCTATGAGCTTGTATTATAGTCAGTAGTACTTCATTGAAGCTTTCTTAAAGATGAAAGGACGCCCTTCAAGTCCCACTTTTTCATTATATGTATATATACACACTTAGTTCCTAGAGAATAGTCAACTATTATTAGATCGTCTCCATGAAGTATACACCACATATATATATATATATATATATATATATTGTCCGTTAATAGTGCATAAATGTTATGTCAAGTTATACACAGTTTGGAAAATGATATGATTCCATGTATAGGAAATAACAGGTCTGAAGAATACCATTTCCATTTGAAAAGTCACCACCCTGCAAGAAAGAAAACCACTGATGAATAAAGAACTCGATTTCCATCAAATGTATAAGAAAGGATAATACACGTTCTAAATGTCCAACCATTTGAATGACAGGCAAGCAAATAACATAACAAGGTTGCAAAAGAACAAAATGAGTACAATGCATACATACTTGAGCCATGAATCCTTTAATTACACGATGGAAAGATGATCCTTTGAATTGTAGAGGCTTCCCAGTGGTCTTTCCAATGCCTGCCTCACCTACATCAGGTTAAACATCAGAATAATGAAATGCGAAGCCCATTATCTTCCAGGTTGACACTCCAAAAATGAATTTATAAAATATTTTGTTCTTTCAACATATCTTAATAATTAGTCTAAGCCATCTACTAGATAAGTCAGCTATGCTACAGGTCCCCAAGATTACATGACCACGAAAGATACAGATATTATTTTGAGCAAGCATAAGATACCTGTGCAGAGGGCGCGGAAGTTTTCCGATGTCTTGGGGACAACATCAGCAAAAAGCTGGCATTGATAGGAGGAAAAAAAGAACTTGAGGTCATACAGACAGAGAATAATGAGAAGCAAAAGAAAATGCACAGTGGATGAAATACCTCAATGACAATGCGTTCAACGGGATCCCCACCAATTGATACATCCAAGAATACATTAGGATTTTTCTTCTTACTCATTACTACACAAGGAAAACACCAAACAGAAAGAAGAGAGGCCACCATGAGAAGGGTAAAAGAATAGAACAATGACATATGGCATCCAAAAACTCTACAAAAGTACAATAAGCCCAGTTACCGACCGCAGTTAACATGATACGATGGCTTTGAAGCATAAAATACACTCTCGAAAAATACAAACAATCAAAATGAGCACCCAAAAGCCTGAACCCATAAGAGTAAATGGATGCAAGCAGTTTGGTTACACTCACCCAGTCACGAGGTGCTCGATTCGATTAAAACCAAAATAAAGTCCAAATATCAGATCCATCCACTTTATCATTGATCTCTACCTAAAAACCCTAAACCCTAAGCCAGCCCCCAAAAATAACATGAAAATAGTATTTGAGAAAGTTGAGGGCGCTTCTTCTCAAAACCCAAGAAAACGAAAGGAAAAAAAAAAGAAACACAAATACGTCATTGAAATAGAACAGAAAAGTCGGGACTCGGGAGGTTAACGCAGAATCGAGACAAAAATAAGAAGGCCGGGAAACAGCAGGATTCAGCGAGGTCGAGATTCTCGGAAGTACCTGATTGTTCGAGCGAGACGGAGACTGAAATGCAACGACTAGCGGCGGCAATAGTAATGGAGAGAAGAAGAAAGGATGAAGACAGAGTAAGAAAGAAAAATCTAGTGCAACCGGGAGTTATAGTTTAACATATGAAACACTGCATCTTTTAATCGTCACGTGTTGAAATCCAAATGATATTATAATTAGGTTAGGCCTCAAGCCCGATGGGCCTTTGCAGAGAAATGGAAGAGTACTCAGCGTCTGCGACCACCGTCGTGTTCGAGCGTCCGATCCCACTGCTCCGGGGACCAGTACCCGCCGGTGGATCGGAATTAGGTCCCTACGTCCTAGCTTTTCGATCCCTGGATTCATGGGGAGCTGCTTTCAAGCGTTGCGAAACCTCAATGACGGAACAATGCGAGGAAGGTGCACGAATTGGGTGCGCCGTCTCCGCCTCCAACAACTGTAAGCCGCCGTGGTGGCGGATGGGTTCTGGTGACATGAGGGAACGAGAAAAGTGTGAAGAGCGGGAATTTGAGCTATGTGTAGCTGCAGCAAAGGGAAAGTGCGCTGGCTTCGCGAAAGACAAGTGCTCGGGAGCGTTTTTAGACGCGAGAATCGCAGGGAGCTCGAGGCAGGTTGAGAGATTGGTGTGGGTAGCGTCAATGCCGGAAGATAGCAAGTGGAGAGATCTCATGGGACTGAGTTCACTGGTTCAGAATAAGTGCTGCAAAGCCAGGGATCTTCTTTACCTCCATAAACCATCATCATAATCTGATTGTTCTTAGTTATGGGAACAATGTCATTCATGTTTACTTTTTCTACTCCTGAATCATTTCTGTGAAATCATACTTATTAGTTTGTTTAGGAGATGATCTATCATCGATTGTTGCTGGTATCAAATTTATGCACACTAGAGCCTTTGCATCAAGTCGTCCTGTAAAGACTCTTGTTTCTCATCCAAGGAACTGCGTGATCAAATCTATGTGAGTTAGCTAGTTAGCTTCCGCAAACTAAGATTGGTTGCCACGTCTAGCTAGGTTTTAGTGGAGAATCAAATTATATTTGTTTGTTTTATGAAGTCAACTGCGTTATCTCTACCTGTCGTCACCTGAAGAAGAAAGAGATGACAGCGAAAATGGAAACTGCTACGAAGTTTCAGCTATCAACTACTCATATGGAAGTTTGTGGAAAAGTAGGAGTGACAGATTCGGTTTTGATTTATTCACCAACTGCACAATTGAGTAGAGTATAAATTCACAATTGAGAAAGCAAGTTGGTGTGGAAGATTCAATATAAGTCTTTCCTTGCGTACTAAGCATCCAACAAGTTGGTACACGCCACGTTATTGCAAAGCATTCTACAATGACGGCTTTGTTCACATCAGATTTAGATAATTAGATCTGCTTATAAATTTTTTGCATTGACTCTTCATCTCCGCACAATGGCTCGAAAAGATGTGCTGCCCATGTCCTTTGAACATGCCTTCATGTTTACAACGAGTCTTGGTGGTTCCACCGCCTTAGAAAAAAAGTAAACTAAGGACAAATTTATTAATCAATTAAATACAAAAAGAGTTTTAAGCAGATATTGCAAATCGAAAGGCGGCTGGTCCTCGCCAAGCCTATTTAGATAGCAAAGCAGCACGAATGTAAGTCTTGAGTGTCTTACAAGTTACACCTCATTTAGGCGAAAGAGAGAACGAGACTTTTCTCTACACAGAAAGCATGAGAGACCTCAAGGAATATGATTACAGTGCTCTGTTGCTCAACCTTACAACCAGTAGCCTCACCAAGGCCCAGAGGCGTTGGCGTTTTGCCTATGCTGCCATCTACTCTGTCAGGGCCATGCTCTCTCTTGTTAAGGAGATAGTTCCCGCAAGGACTGATCCTGAGCTCTCTTCCTCTCTCACCTACACAGCCCTCCAGTCTGGTGATGGAGCAAAGATCAACTCTATGCCTCTCTCTTACGTTCCTGACATCGATCATGAACGACTTGTCAAGATCATCAAGGACAAAGACTTACTGGGCATCCGAGAGCTGGGCGGCGTGGAGAGTGTAGCCGCTTCCCTTAGGACAAACGCCACAAAAGGGATCCATGGAAATGAGCAAGAAGTCAGTAGACGTCGTGACCTCTTCGGCTCTAACACTTACCACAAGCCACCACCTAAAGGATTGCTCTTCTTTGTGTATGAAGCTTTTAAAGACACAACGATCTTGATCTTGTTGGTGTGTGCGACTTTCGCCCTTGGCTTTGGTATCAAGGAACACGGCATCAAAGAAGGCTGGTATGAAGGTGGAAGCATCTTCCTAGCAGTCTTCTTGGTCATAGTTGTCTCTGCTCTTAGCAACTTCAGGCAGGAGAGACAGTTCGACAAGTTGTCCAAGATAAGCAATAATATCAAAGTGGAAGTCCTTAGGGACAGCAGGCGCCAACATATCTCCATCTTTGATGTTGTTGTTGGTGATGTTGTTTTCTTGAAGATTGGAGATCAGATTCCCGCTGAGGGTCTCTTCTTGGATGGGCATTCACTTCAGGTGGACGAATCTAGTATGACCGGAGAGAGTGACCATCTTGAAGTAAATCACAAGGATAATCCCTTCTTGTTCTCTGGGACAAAGATAGTCGATGGGTTTGCTCAGATGCTAGTTGTCTCTGTGGGTATGAGTACAACCTGGGGCGAGACAATGAGCTCCATAAACCAAGATTCCAGCGAGAGAACACCTTTACAGGTCCGTCTTGACACATTGACCTCCACCATTGGAAAAATTGGTCTTACGGTGGCTGCACTTGTTTTGATAGTGTTATTAGTTCGTTACTTCACTGGGAACACTAAGGACAAGCAAGGGCAAAGAGAGTACAATGGAAACAAAACACCTGTGGACACTGTGATCAATTCCGTTGTGCGAGTTGTGGCAGCTGCAGTCACCATTGTCGTAGTGGCTATACCGGAAGGCTTGCCATTGGCTGTGACTCTGACACTGGCTTACTCCATGAAGAGAATGATGTCTGATCAAGCTATGGTCAGAAAGCTCTCGGCATGTGAGACTATGGGCTCAGCCACAGTGATTTGCACAGACAAAACAGGAACTTTAACACTGAACGAGATGAAGGTAACCAAGTTTTGGCTTGGCCAAGAGTCAATCCATGAAGACTCTACCAAAATGATCTCATCTAACGTTCTTGATCTGCTTTACCAAGGCGCCGGTCTGAACACTACAGGAAACGTCTGTATTTCAGATTCAGGGTCAACGCCTGAGTTCTCAGGCAGTCCAACAGAGAAGGCGCTCTTGTCTTGGATTGTGCTAAATCTGGGTATGGATATGGAGTCGGTGAAGCAGAAACACGATGTTATCCGCCTTGAAACTTTCAATTCAGCAAAGAAACAAAGTGGAGTATTAGTTCGAAGAAAAGATGACAATACTGTCCATGTTCACTGGAAGGGGGCCGCTGAAATGATCCTAGCTACGTGTTCGCACTACTACACAAGCACTGGGTCCACTGACTTAATGGACTCCACCGCAAGGAACATAATTCAGGAAATAATTCAAGGTATGGCGGCCAGTAGCCTCAGATGCATAGCTTTCGCTCATAAAATTTCGTCAAATGACACAAGATTGGAGGAAGATGGTTTGACTTTGATGGGAATAGTGGGTTTGAAAGATCCATGTCGACCTGGAGTCTCAAAAGCTGTTGAAACTTGCAAACTTGCAGGGGTCACCATCAAGATGATAACGGGAGATAATGTATTTACTGCGAAAGCGATAGCTTTTGAATGCGGAATCCTTGACCATAATAACAAAGATGAAAAGGAAGCTGTTGTAGAAGGTGTTGAGTTCAGAAACTATACTGATGAAGAAAGGATGCAGAAAGTTGAGAAGATTCGAGTCATGGCAAGATCCTCTCCCTCCGACAAGCTTCTAATGGTCAAATGTCTGAGACTTAAAGGCCATGTGGTAGCCGTTACTGGGGACGGCACCAACGATGCACCTGCCCTAAAAGAGGCAGATATTGGACTTTCTATGGGAATCCAGGGCACTGAAGTGGCGAAAGAAAGCTCAGACATTGTTATTTTGGATGATAATTTCACATCCGTTGCTACAGTCTTAAAATGGGGACGGTCTGTCTACAACAACATCCAGAAGTTCATTCAGTTTCAGCTAACAGTGAACGTTGCAGCACTTGTAATCAATTTCATCGCAGCAGTTTCAGCCGGTGAGGTCCCTTTGACAGCAGTTCAGCTGTTGTGGGTAAACCTCATCATGGACACTCTGGGAGCTCTAGCTCTCGCCACAGAGCGACCCACCAACGAACTCCTAAAGCGAAAGCCAGTTGGTCGAACGGAGGCTTTAATAACTAATGTCATGTGGAGGAATCTTCTGGTTCAGTCATTATATCAAATAGCTGTGCTCTTGATTTTACAATTCAAAGGCATGGCTATATTCAACGTGCGCAAGGAAGTGAAGGACACACTTATATTCAACACTTTCGTGCTCTGTCAAGTTTTCAACGAGTTTAACGCAAGGGAGATGGAGAAGAAAAACGTGTTCAAAGGAATTCACAGAAATAGGTTGTTCATCGGAATCATAGCGATTACTATCGTGCTTCAAGTCATTATGGTGGAATTCCTAAAGAAGTTTGCGGATACAGTAAGGCTTAACGGTTGGCAATGGGGAACTTGCATAGCCATTGCATCTCTTTCATGGCCAATCGGCTTTCTCACAAAATTCATACCTGTTTCTGAGACACCGTTCCTCAGTTACTATAAGAATCTAAGATCCTTATTTATGGGTTCAAGAAGCCCATCTCTCAAGAAACCTTGAGAAGCCTACCATAACAGATGCAGTTATCTAGGGATGGGTGTATAATTAGTCATCAAAGGAGCCGTCTGATTAGAGTTGCCAGCTCCTTGAACGATCAATAAGGTGAACCTTGCTGGTTCCCAAAAAGAAGTTCTTGACCAAAAAGTTATGATCACTGACTTCTAAGTTCCTTCAAACTGTTGCAACAAGGTGGCTTTCCAGTTCACTTCAACAAAAACATAAAGCGAGATCAGCAGGTTATTTTAGGAAGATATGTTGGCTTAGAAAAATGAAAATGAGAAAAAAAACAATTGTATGAGCGTGAGCTTTGGGGTAGCCATTGGTGGATATAGTAAGACTAACTTTGGTTTATCTAGTGCACAGTCGCAAGGTTTATTTACAAATCCTGTACATTTCAAAGGTAAATAAGGTGTCCTGAAAAAGAGAGAAAACATTTTGGTTTTGTACAGTTTTCCTTTCTCTCAAAAAAATATGGCAGTCTAAGTTTTCTTTGAAACACTAAGACATGATGCAGCAACAGTAAATTTATATCCCAAAAACATGGGAATGGAAAGTGGAGGAGGCGAAGCAGAAAGAAAAACAGAGAGAACACTCATGTAGTAGAACTGTGTGCGTTCGGAACTTGACTATTTCATGTAAAATGTTTTATCAGTGAATGGTCCTAAACCAGGAAGGAGTGAGGCTGTCCGAGCATGACCTAGCTTGAGTTTAAGCTGAATATGTTTCCACATTCATCCATTAACCAAAGATAGATCATGCTGGCAGCTTCACTTGTTCCCTCGTGGACTTGCCTACAAAATTCCTGAGCAAAAACATGTGCAAAGTTGACATATTCGATGATTTATTATGTACGAAATGAAAGGTGGGAAATGTGTCTCAAAAAAAGAAGGAAGTTGAAAACGTAGAAAAATTGGAACATATGTGATGGCAATGAAAAGGAGAAGAGAGAGATAATGCTTTGTGGTTTAAGAGGCGTTATAGATACTTATAGAAAAAAGTGAGAGAGAATTTGAAGGACGAATGTTAAAACAATTAAAGAGATAGTTGGGTAAAAAGGAGTGAGATGCTACGAATTAAAGAAGCCTGAAGCAATGAATTAAAAGAAGCAGCATAATGAAAACAGCTAAGCTAAGAGAAAGAGAAAATTAATACTCAATAGGGCTGTGAAGAGATTAGAGCCTCGGCCCTGCATACCTATATCTCCGCCACCTGTGACCCTAAATACACTCCTTTATTGTGATACATCTCTTTCTTTCTCTAATCTCTTTCTCTCTCCCACGTACACACAGTGTCGTGCCTTATTTCAAATTTTGACCTTTTCTTCTGTATACCTATGCTTAGTTTGATTCCGTGTATCTAAAGACCACATCTTTAGGTTTTGCATTAACCACCCTCCTATGTTTCCACCTGCATTAAAATCCCACGAAGACATTTACTCTCAAAAGGCTAACAACGCGTCTGCAGAACAACTAGACGACTCTATCCCTATCTTGGTGTCTAGGTCTCTGCTTCCTGTCTTTAATTACTGATATGCCTTTACTTTTTTGCTCTTGATCAGGTCTCCATCTTCTCTCTTACTTAAATCCCTTCCAATATCTCTCTTTCCCTTCTATGGTGCAAAACAAAAGCGGTCATTCACTCTTAGGATGGCGACTTCACTTTTTAAAATTGGTGGGTCACAAGTAAATAACTATATGCAAACCTTTACAGGCTATGTGGAGCTAATGACATAATAATCTTGGTTTGTATTGATGAACATATGCTTTGGTCACCAAGAATCTCCGCAAGAACACAGTCCACTGCTAAAATGATGAAATCTATTGGCATCTCTCATCACAATGTCTCGTTTGAATAACTTAGAGACCAGCTTACAATAAGTATGGCAATCTTTACAGACACGTAAATTTTTTGTGATCCGAAGACAGACTCGGTCAGCTGTTCTGAGCAGACCATAAGAAATTGCTAGCCTCTCACTGTGTCCATACAGCATCTGAACCTTCTCCCTTTCATCTACATTATGCGGAACGAACTGTGTATCGGCTAGATAACCTACTTCCCTCTCCAACTTCCAAGTAACCTCGGACAATTTCTCATATATCTCCTTGGTCTCTGGATGAGACTTGTCACTTGCTGTGAAGCTATGAACTTTGTCGTCGATCTCAATCCAACTACATCCAGGGTGCTTCCCTAATCCGCTTGCTTTCATTTTTGCCCTCACTTTGTCAACATCGTTCCATCGTCCTTGTCCAGCAAAGACATTAGATATAAGCACAAGATTTCCCGGATTCTTAGGTTCTAGCTCAAGGAGCCTCTGAGATGCTATCTCTCCAATTTCTTTCTCTGAGTGAAATCTACATGCCGCAAGGAGTGCACACCACACTTCTGCAGTTGGTTCTGTTTTCATCGTCTTAACGAATTCAAACGCTTCTACTACACAATTAGCACGAGCCAGCATGTCAACAAGACACACATAATGTTCAGGCCATGGTTCCAATTTATATTCATGTTCCATGATCTTGAGAAATCCTCTACCCTCGTCAAGTAGACCTGCATGACTGCACGCATGGAGAAGTGCCAGAAATGAAATGTGATCGGGCGAGATGTTATCATGCCTCATTTTATTGAACAACTCAACAGATGATTTTCCATAGCCGTGCATTCCATATGCATTGATCATACTTGTGTATTGCAGTAAACCTTTCCTTTCTGTCCGATCAAATACAGCCTTTGCACTCTGTAAATCTCCACAGCATGCATACATATCAATAATTGCAACTGCAATGGACCCCTCTAGCCAAAAACCCTGCCGGAGTAAGTAGCCATGAATTTCTCTCCCTTTCTTGAGGGCAGACAAACTTGCTGCAGCAGACAGTATACACAACAATGCTACAGAATCAGCTGACAGACCAGTTTCGACCATGCTTCGAAAGCGATCAACAGCAGCATTTTCGTTACCATTAAGCGCACTAGAAGAAATCATGCTTGTCCAAGAGACAACATCTTTGCCTTTAATTGAATCAAATACTCGAGAAGCATAGACCATGTTCCTGCATTTTCCGTAAACATCTACCAACTCATTCTGTATGACAGTGTCGAGTAAACCTTTTCTCAAGACGTGACAATGAATTTCTTTGGCTATGAGCCCGGATTTTAGCACACTGCAAGCTTGAAGGATGCTTCCAAGCATCATTTCATCAATCTCCATCCTTTTCTTAGCAACATCGCGGAAGAGTTCTAAGGCCTCAGCATGACAACCATTCTGAGCATAACCAGCAATGACTGTAGTCCATGAAATAAGATCTTTTTCAGGCATCATAAGAAATGCACGGCCCATATAACATGTGAGGTTGCACTTTGAATACATATCTACTAATGTGTTCCCCACCTGCAAATTAGAATCCCAGCCATGTTTAATCACGTAAGCATGCAATTCCATTCCTACCAACAGGCTGCTTAATTTTCCTGACGCTGCAATGACACTGGTCACTGAAACCTCATCGAATTCGTGGCCAGCAGCGCGCATATCACGAAAGAACCCTAAGGCTTCCTTGTACAATGAATTCTGCACATATCCTTTAATCAAAGTATTATATGTCACAATGTCAGCATTATCCATCTGGCGAAGGATCCTTCCTGCCTCGAGCATTTTACCACACCTCGTATACATTGCAACCAAGGCGTTGCAGACATATACTTCAGAACAATGAGTTGATTTCAGGACAGCAGCGTGAATCTCTTTCCCTGGCTTTTCATATGAGAAACCTTGGCAGGCTGAGAGAGCTGAAACAATACTGTAGCTGTTGGAGGCGGGACCATTCATTTGCATTTCTCTGAATAACGCTAAAGTCTCCAAAGATTGCCCAGACGTGGAATATGAAGACATAATAGAATTCCACAAAACAGCATCTCTTTTCTCTTCTGATAGGTCAAACAGACGCCTTGCTACTCTTAGATCATCATTCTTAGCATACATGGAAACTAGTGCATTGACAATAAAATCTGTTGATTGGTAGCCAAGTTTAACGACCAAACCATGAAGCTCAGTCCCACTCAGGACATCTCTAAGCTTGCCGCAAGCTTTAAACAAGACAGGAAAAGAGTATAGATGGACAGGAACGCCCTCGACTCGCATTTTCCGATAGACAGTAAGAGCTGAAGCAGGTTCATTATTCGATAGATACGCTCCTATCATCGCATTCCATGTGAAAGCCGTTCTCTCACGCATTCCATCAAACAGTTTCTCTGCGTCATCTACACACCCACACTTACCATACATAAAGACAAGCTTACCGGCCAAAAAATCTAATTCACCTGAGGAGAAAGTCTTAAAAATTCGGGAATGCAGCTGTCGACCTTGAGAGATAGCTCTGTTTTTGCCACAAAGCTCAAGAACATAAGCATAGGCTTCGATGGGAGGATTATCATCACTGACGTCCAGGCGTTGAATAGCTTCATTCAGGGATCCATAGAAACAAGTGAGCTTCGGAAAAGCTACTTGAACGTGACTGAGAGATAGGTTTGTCCGAATTAGGCTCAACCTGGGACGGCATGATGGTTCTGTCGGAATACTACAATGGAGACGAAACGTAGAAACGGAAATCGCCGAAGCAGAGTACATAATGTTACAAGTAACGGGAGAATTTTTGCTCAGTAGTCTCATCTTACCACTGCTTCCATGTTACTTTTCTTTGAAGAAGAAAGAAAGTAATCGCAGTAGCTAGGGAATCCAAATATATCCAATCATCATCATCCGTGTTTTTTTTTTTTCTGTGGTTTGTTTGGTGTCAGTTCTGAAATAACAAGGTTCTAATGTAGGCCAGGCCCATATTAAACAATCGATACATTGTTGGGCCTGTTTCTGAAAATGTATACATATTGTATATGTATGTACAGTACATTGTTGTATTTGTCTATAGTATTTAATCAAATGATCCACAACGAAAAAAAAAATAGAGTGGAAGACCGCATCAAACAATATTAAAAAGGCTTGAGCACCAAACAAACATCAAAATCAGTAAGGTTGGCAAAATGTCATAGAAGATTAAATAAGTGACATGTTGATCTGGCGACGCGGATTTTAAGGAGAAAAGAGGTGAAGGAGTAGGAGGATGTGTGTCGCACGTCAGCATGAGTTTATCCTTAATATATATAATCAAACGTTGATTAGGTATTTGATTGACATCTCTAGTTGATCATATATTGGTGTAGCACGAAACCTAAGTCAACGAAACTACAGACCGCAAAAAAGATGGGGAAGAAGATGATGATCAACTTCTCTACTAGTACTCTCCTCCTAATCTTCTTGTTGGTTTCCACAGGTACGCTACATATCTATATTCAGAATCAAAAATTTCCTACTTAGTTACCCAATAAATATTATTTGTTGTTGTTGTTGTGTAGGAATGGTGAATCAAGGAGAAGCGCAAGCAAAAGGGTGTGTGTGGGAATGCAAGCATCTACCAAATTTCCCGTGTTGGTTAGGAGATGTTGGAAAAGGCCTTTGCAACGACTTGTGCAAGTCCGAAGGGGCTGATAGTGGCATCTGCGTCACTAACCCACGCGGCTGCCTCTGTCGCAAGGCCGGCTGCTCCTAATTCATTCTCTTTTCCTCAGATCTTCTCATATGTTCAAGCACTTCTTATAATTAAACCCTTTTACACATACCAAACAGTATATGTCATGTCTTTTGTTTCGGTTGTGATTGAGTGATATCGATTGTAATGATTGTCAATAAACACGAGGGTGTAATGTATGTAACTATGGATATATATAGAGTCATACACATCGTTGATTTGGTTGCATTTGTTGATTGCTAGAAAAACTAACTAACTAACTTTGCTTCACATCTGCCTCTTCATCGTCATTGCTCATGAGTAGTTCTTCCCAGAACCCGTTGTCGAGCTCCCTCTCCACGCCATCAATCCGCTGCCGTCCATATCCTTGCATCTCTAGCGCCAGAGCTTCTAACTCCGACACGTTCTCCACCGCTTCCCTTTTGACTAAGCTAGTCTGATTTACCGCAGCCTCCTCTAGCTCTTTCCTCTGCTCCAGTAACTGCTGAAGAAGCGACGGGTTCTCCACCGCACGCCTCAAGAAAGACATCATATGCCTCTGTTTCTTCTCCACTCCATCAATCCTCTGCTCCATGGCTTTGATGTAGCCTCTCGCTCTCTGCTCCTCCTCTCTCAGCCTCGAGATCTCCATCATTAGGACATGTCTCTCTTCTCGAAGCTGCAGAAGCTCTAAGCAGGGCTCATGACCTTCGTGTTGAGGGTTGTGAAGCAAGGGAGGAGAATTTGAGGAAGAGGACGAGGACGAGGAGGTTCGCCGCTTGATGCTTTTGAGAAGGTCTCTCTGACCCATCAAGAAACATTCATTCATAAACTCCCATTTCTCTGACTAAATCTTTTTGAATCCCTGAAGATAAAATAAACGAATCAAGCATTAGTAAAAGTAAGTTTTCTTTTGGTATAACATACCTGCAAGTACACTGGACTGTAAAAAAATGTGAAAGAACGACTGAATATATTATATCGAGTTGATAAAGTTCCAGAACTTGCGAAATTTTGTCTCTTTTAAGACTACAGAACTGGCATATTTAACTTAATACTAACAATCGGTTGAAGCAAGAAACCCACAAACAGAGAATCAAAAATTGATTACCCTTTAGCAGTAATTGGAGGCCGAACGCATCGTTGAGTTCCCCAAAAACTATAAGATTAAGGGAACACAAAAGTGAAAGAGGAAAAAACATAGCAAAGTTGTTTAGTGAAGAGAAAGGGAGATACATACGTAAGTGTTGAGTTGTCTGACAAAGCTGGAGAAGTTGTTGTGCTTGAAGTAAAGAGGGAGAATATTAGCGGAGAATGAGTATGGATCCCATATGACAAAGCTGATGCCTCCTCTGTTCCAAGACACAATGTGGTTTGTGTTTAAATCATCTACCATCTCATACGTCTTTGTCAGAAACGGTGATGGTCCTGCTTCTTGCAATCCCTCCATAGGCACCGGCACTGACGGCTCCCTGGAGCTTGACGACGGGTCCATCTCAAAGCAATGCTAGACCTCAGATGATCTATGATTGGATGCTATGTATATAGCAACTGAAGAGAGGAAACAAACCATCTGGTTTCCTGAATTGGAGAAACAAAAAAGGGTGGAGGAAAAGAGCGGGAAAAAATAGAAAACAGAGTAGTCTGCTTTTCGTCTTTCGTAGTGGTGGTTAGTTTATGGCTGCTGAAGAGGGAGATGTGGTGAAGGCAATGGCCACGTAGGTGAGTTAAAGACGTATATATAGGGAGCTAGTGTCCCCCAATTTTTTTATTAATAACCTTGTGGCTTTCGAACATTCTAGAACAACTGTGAGAGGATGGTTACATATCTTCCGTTGAACGTTTAAGGGTAATAGACAACTAAGAGTGTGAGGTAAAACACTATTCATTTATACAGTGTTGGTAAAAATGGAAAACACGACATACACAAGTTGATTGGTACATTTGGAATTTTCCAAAAAGCAGTAGACTCCAAAGTCCCAAGTTACCAACAATCTTTTGGACTGGGGGTCATAAAGCTAATACACAAATGGCAAAAGTTGAAATTGACACGTGGTATTTGGGAGCTGGGTGGAGTAATTAACGTTGAGAAGACCATGTGGCTACGGACGTTTCTCAATGCAATTTGGATTATATGATCCATACAATACAATCACACACATTTATCGCCGCAAGCTCTGTGCATTCAACACGTGTTCACGTATTTATATCCGACTCCCACAAAATAAAAACATCGAATTTGTGAACCATTGAACCGGCCGGTTCAATTTCAACAAGAAAAAGCAAAAAGTTTTGACGAATCCAGAGGAAAAACTGTCGGGACTCTCCCTTTTATTTTGTTCTCCTGTCTTCTTCGTCTTCAACCCAGAATCACCATATATCCTCTCAGAGAGTTTTCAGGCGGACGAGCTTTGAGCGCTTCCAGGTAACCTCTATCTTCTGTGCTTATATTTCATTTCAATTCATTCCGTTCAATCTCCGCTTCTATTTTCTCTCTTTCTTGACCAGATTACGTGACTATTTTGCTCTACATCCTCTGAGTCGGTGCTGTATGAATCTTCGATCAATGTAGATAATACTTATTTTTCTTCCATCCTTAACTACGAGCAAAGAGTGTTTGTTCCTCGCACCTCTTATTTTCAAAGTTAACATCGAACGTGTGGACATTGCTTTCATTTTGTCAAAATTTGTTTCCATATTTACTAGTATCATTTCTTCTTTTATTGAATCTATGGTAGATTTCGAAATTACATGAGATTATTGACCTTTTACTTGATTTAGCTGATTAACCGGCAACCACTCTGCCTCTAACTCAAGTATTGAAATCCTTACTTCACATAAGATTCCCATTATAAAGAAAGACCAATAAGTGAGATTTACCCTTTTCTTGCTTGTTTAGGTTGTTTCTCAGAGAAATCCCTCAATCCTTACACAAGCCATGTATGGAAAGATGGCGTCCAGTGTCAAATCAAGTTTGCTAAATATAGGATTCCTTATATCTTTCATTGTATTGTTCTTGGCGTTTATTTGTGGTGGGGAATCTTCGACGTGTTTGACGGTTTACAAAGAAGGCGGAGCTCCAGCGGTGTTTCAATCACCCAAATGCCCTCGTTGGAATCTTCAGAATTGGGGTTCTCGTACACAAAGTGGACGTGGTCGTTGCCATACGGCAGCCATTCAAGGTCGGAGGAGATACCAAGAGGATCGCGTTCTTTGTGCTCTTGATCTTCGGATTCCTTTTCCTGGTATGGAACATTTTTTTACTTTACATGCACGTCTTTTGAGTTGAATGTATAGTGCGAAGAAATAAACTTGAAATTTTCATTCTCTGACTAGCTAAACTCACTTGTTCAAACTTGAGTGTAGGAAATACTAATGGCTTTTACTCTCATAATTTGAGCAGCTAATACTGGAACCAAGGATGTTTTAGTTGGTATTGCAGCAGTCTTTGACGGACATAATGGTGCAGAAGCCAGTGAGATGGCTTCAAAACTTTTGTTGGACTATTTTGCTTTGCATATCAACTTTCTATTGGACGCAACATATTCTGCTATGACAAGGAAGTTGATCGGAAGATTAACAACTAAACAGGAGCACGGGGTTATTTTGCATGGCGTAGGTCAGGATGAAATCATGCATCTATACAACCGGGATTTTAAAGTGCAGTTGAGTACTTTTTCATTTTGTTTCCCTTCCCATATCATGTAGTCATTTCTGGCATAGAAGATATGGTTTTGAAATGTGTGGCATGTCCGCCTCATAGTAGTGTCCCAAATTTGTTTGCAGGTTTCAAGACTCATTGCCACTTGATTTTGGTGATTCTCTTCACTTGGATATTATAAAAGAAGCATTGTTAAGAGCTATCCATGACATTGATGCCACGTTTACTAAGGTATAGTGGATGTTTTCTACTCAATCTGTCGTATGTTGTGAATAAAAAAACATTTCCTTTTCTAGTTTCATGATTAGGATGTAGCCAGCTAAACTTTGTTTTTCTCCAGGAAGCATCTAACCGAAAGTTGAGTTCAGGTTCAACAGCTACAATTGCACTTATTGCAGATGGTCAACTGATGGTTGCTAGTATTGGTGACTCTAAGGCACTGTTGTGTTCTGAAAGATTTGAGACTCCGGAGGAAGCTAGAGGTTGGAAATATCTGTTTCGAAATTCAAACTGCCTAATGAAAAGCCAGTATTGTATTTATAGGCCAAGGGAATTCTGATATAAACATATTTTTGCAATGATGTTGCATATCACAGCTACTTTGGTGAAGTTATACAGAGAGCGCAGGCGCAATCAAGGCTCCACACCATCAAGGTTCTCTGACTTTAAACTGGAACATAGCAATGGACTAGTGCGTTTGATTGCCAATGAATTGACAAAGGACCATCACCCAAATAGAGAGGATGAAAAGGTTCGTGTTGAAGCTGCAGGAGGTTATGTTACTGAGTGGGCCGGTGTGCCACGAGTAAATGGCCAGCTAGCTGTCTCCCGTTCAATTGGTGATCTTACTTATAAGAGGTAGACATTTGCTTGCTTGTCTCTTTGTACCGCTGAACATGATATTTGCTGAAACTCGTGATTCTATTCTTATACACGCACTTGTTTACGCAATGATAAGATATAATGTGAATTTTGATACATGTTTCAGTTATGGTGTCATTTCTGCACCCGAGGTGATGGACTGGCAGCCTCTACAGGCTAATGACAGCTACTTGGTAGTGTCATCTGATGGCATCTTTGAGAAGTTGGAGGTGCAAGATGTATGCGATCGTCTGTGGGAAGTAAACAATCAAACTAGCTTTGGAGCAGGAATGCCTTTATACTGCTCGATTTCTTTGGCAGACTGTTTAGTTAATACTGCCTTTGAGAAAGGAAGCATGGATAACATGGCTGCTGCAGTGGTTCCTCTAAAATCTAATCTAGTTTCTCAGCTTCAACGGAAGGAGCAGAGTATGAGTGACAAGAAAAACATGATTGCTTCAGCACTGCCATGTGAGTTTCTCTGTTTGCTTACATGTTCATTATGGAATTTACAATGTGAAGCTGTACAGATAATTGTTAATACAATCTCATGTTTAGCTTATCAAGTTTATGTGTTTCAACAGTACCTAATGATATAAACTTGGGCCCATTGCAATCAAAGCAGGCTCAGCCACTTGCAACCATGTTTAACAGGTTATTGGTATGACCCAGTTGACAGGATTTTACTGTTCCAATTTTCATTTTTGTTTCCAAGGCATTCTCTGTCAAGCATCTTCTTCTTTTTTTTTCAATCAGTCGTTATAGAAGTTTGCATTATTGACATGGAAAACCTGGGCTATGGTTCTTATGCTAGGTTGAAGTGAAAAATGGAAGTTTTTGCTACTTTTATATGTCAGAGAACCTAATTGGTGCCTCACAAATGAAAATGGATGGTTTGAACGGTTCCATGGGTGACTTGCCCCAGGTTCTACCTGCATCGGCCGATCCCTTCCCTGGTAAAGTGAAAATTCTCTCACTGGAAACCTGTTTTATGTGAGAAGCCTTTTTGTTGTTGTTGTTGTTGTTGTCGTCGTCTTTTTTGGTTCCAAATGAACTAGCATTTAGTTGTAATCATATCCCTGACCCCCGATGAAACAGGCTGGTGTTTACCTTCTGGGACGGCTATCAGCGAGAATCAAGATCAGTGCATCAATCCTGATAGCTTTGCTGCTTTCTTAGGGTTACTTGAATCTGTACCCTTACATGGTTTTGGTGCTAATAATGGGACGGATGGGATTTCATTTCCGGACTCAAGGTGCCTTCCTCTTTACCTTTGGGGTTGATCAGTTTTTTTCGCTCTTATGTCTTTCTGTGTCCTTTTGGTTAGAAAGTCCACAAAGAAACGTGGTGTTCTTATTTTAGTGTCTCCATATTCTGGAAACAGTTATATTTCAAAACAGATAAAAGGGATCTTCAGAATGGCTGATAAAATTGTGTAATATCATGTGATTTATATAGCTATGTGCTGAAGAAAAAATTTGGGCGTGGTGCATTTGGTGAGGTATGGTTGGCATTTCACTGGAATTGCCATCAAGGATTTAACGCTACTAGTTGGATCAAGGAAAATGAGAATACATCAAGAAATGGTGTACATATGAATGGACACACTGACAACTTAACTAACAATACATCTACAGATCGTTATGATAGTGATGGTCCTGATAACTCCTTCATTTTGAAGCGAATAATGGTATGTATTCTTTTTAAGGGTTTTATCGGTTGTTCCTTTTGAATATGATATGTATGTGCAACTTTCTTCTGGCTTTGTATGCTTAGAAGAAGATGTATCTTTGACGTCAATAATTCTCCATTGTTCATTATTTATTGTAATAATTGTTCCAGATAGTGTACTTCCTGCATTAAAGATTATTAAGGATCTGGCACTTGTTATTCTTTACGAGACTTTGTTTTCTGCTCGTTGTCATCTATCTACTTATATGATGACTTGTAGATGCAAGTCCTTTCTAAATTCAACTTCTACTTTTTTTCCATTATTTTTCTAAACAGGTAGAAAGAGGACCAACTGTTTATTTAAGCGGTCTTAGGGAGAAGCATTTTGGTGACTTATTTCTAAATGCAAACAATATAAGAGGGAGTTCTTCTGCAACGCAAACATCAAGTTCTCAATCAGCGTCATCAGAATTGGATCTGTCTGAAGAGGGTTTGAATCATATTGCTAGATACATAGAGTATTTTGAATCTCGATATAATGACATATGGCTGGTGTTTCATCATGAGGGCGTGTCTTTATCAAAGCTGATGTACTCTGTGGAAGAAGCAGAGGATAGCCCTGCGGGTGAAAAGCCTGAAGAGGCAAGTCACGGGCAGATACTTCGTCCATCGAAGTGGTGGACTTGGATGAAGACGACAGAATCAGGAAAAGAAGAAATGCGAAGAATAATATGGCAGCTGGTATGTTGGATATGAATCTGAATTTTTTGTTCTTGTTCCTGTGTTTGACAGATGCATTGTGGAGATCTATGTTTACTTATGCTTGCATTACCTTTACGCTTGATACTTAATTTACAGTTACTGGGTCTAAAGGCCTGCCATGATCGCAATATTACTCACAGGGATATAAAACCAGGTAAGGAATTTTTCGATGTTAAATGTAATGTACAATCTATGACAGATGATAATTCTCACGGAATTAATTTACAATTTTTGCATGGCATGTTCCTAAGAAAATATGGTGATATGCATTGAGGACATCAACTCAGGCAGATGCTTAAAGGGTGTACCAAATGGAGATAACTTCAAAACTAAAATGTACGTAGACTACAGTTCTGCTTAGTAGTATATTTATTCTGCTCCGTGTATTTCTACACTTCTGCAGCATTTAAGTCTTTTGGTCCTCCACTTATGTAATTTCTTGTTTCCTGTCAACTGATGGTGGGGTGTTTAGGCGCATTATTGACTTTGGCAGTGCAGTTGATGAATACACTATAAAACATCTTTATGGGTCAACAGGTCCTTCAAGGTATTTGCTTTTTCTTTATATGTTTTTTGGAAATTTGAAACCTTCTGGTTTGTGAGTTCTGACCATCATTAGACTTTGCATTATCTTTTATTTAGTGCAGAGCAAACTCATGACTATTCACCACCCGAAGCCATTCTGAACAGTAGCTGGCACCGCGGGCCACCCAGTTTGACAATGAAGTATGAAAGATCAAGTTAGTTTTAATTAAGCGTGGCCGCAACTGGCCATATATGACACCTTTCTTTCTTGCAGATACGACGTGTGGAGTGTTGGGGTTGTGATGTTAGAGTTGATTTTAGGATCACCAAATGTTTTTGAGATTAGTCATGTTACGCGTGCCCTTTTGGATCAACACATAAGAGGTTGGAGTGACAATTTTAAAGAGCTTGCATACAAGTAAGTTTGATTAAGAAGTGACCATTTCACTTGAAATTGACGACCACAATAATCCTTGGACAACTATTGATTTGTTTGGATTTCTAATTTTGGTGACAGGCTTCGATCCTATATGGAAATGTGCATCCTAATCCCAGGTAGCTCTTTAAAACATCATGACGCCAGCTCAAAGCAGGTAAAGGACACAATTCATTGTGTTGACTGAGTATGATATTATATATCCATTTTTTTATTTGACCTGTCTGAAAAGACGATTTGAAGTTCACTTCATGAGATTTATTGTTTGGATATTATCGGTGAGCATATTAACTATCATGTTTTTGTCTCAATCCATGCATATTTTGTCAAATCTCTTCAAATGTTTTTGTCAGAATTAGCGTTAATTTAGGATGGTTTCACGTATTTTGTTAAACCTGGACGGTTGTTGACTTATGAAAAGGCGAAATATTCTGTAATGTAGGGTGGGAGGTCACTAGCGTCATGGAAATGCTCTGAAGAATTTTTTGCAGAGCAGATAAAGAGTAGAGACCCTCTGAAGATTGGGTGGGTTTGATTATCTTCTCTACTTGATTGGTATATATGAAGTGTTGGTTGACAAGAGTTTGTTACATTTTGATCAACGTGCATGTGCTGGAAATTGCAGGTTTCCTAATGTATGGGCTTTAAGGTTGGTGCGAGGGCTATTACAATGGCACCCTGTGAGATTTTCTGTCTTAGTCTCTCTTAAGTTTTTGCCATTTTTCTATAAAGCATTGTTGTGAAGTTGGGTATTGAGATGGATAATAATATAATGTGGGAGTGCAGGAGGACAGACTGAATGTGGATGAGGCTCTGCAGCACCCTTATTTCCACCCTCGTCCCGGGGCCTAAGTATAGAAAAGAGTTAGACAATTTGTGTGGTAGTAGGAGCAGGCTAACTCCTCCTGGCTACATTTAAACGAAATCACTAAATTCGTTAGAAGATGGCAAGTAGGGTTGTGGAGGTTTTGAAATAATGGGAACATTAGGTTATGCTGGGTGGATACAATTACTTCTTCTTCTTTTGGAGAATAAGGGACTTGTAATATAAGAGTTGGGAAAGTCAAAGGCAATGTAGGGATCAAAGGGGAAGTAGGCACAGCCATCAAAGGTCGTGGAGAAAGTGAAAAAAATACAATTATAGTAGCCCTTTTGTCTTTTTTTTTTTTTCTGGTTGTAAATTCCTGGATCTTTTTTTTGTTTCTACAAGACTACAACCTCTCCTTACGATTAGAAATTAATCTGGAAATATATATGTGGGCAATTCCTTCAATTTAATTTCCTTTTGTTTATTGAGAGTGGGAAATTAAATCCAGAATAAAGTTGTTTCAATAAAAGAAATAAATAAATATATATCGAAGAATGACGTCATGGGTGGTGAAAAATGTAATAGGGCTTTTGGTAAATTTCTTAATCGTTGTTACCGCCGCGGAATCTTCAACATGTTTGAATATTTACAAACAAGGTGGAGCTCCGGCGGTATTGCGATCTCCCGATTGCGCTCTTTCAAATCTCCAGAACGTGGGATCGCCAGCCTCCACCGCTAGTCGTTACCATACGGCGGCGATTCGTGGTCGGAGGAAATACCAGGAGGATCATCTTCTCTGCGCTCTTGATCGTCGCATTGCCTTTCCAGGTACTCGACTTTGTTGTTTGCTTCATTGGCTTAATCGTAAGAGTATATCTTTATTGATTCTCTCTTTCCCAAAAAATGTCAATCCGCAGGCACGACTAAACCCAAGGATGTTGTGGTTGGAATTGCAGCAGTCTTTGACGGTCACAATGGTGCAGAAGCCAGTGAGATGGCCTCAACTCTTTTGTTGGATTATTTTGCGCTCCACACTTACTTTCTCCTCGATGCCGCCTTTTCCCTCATCAATAATAAGCTGACCGGAAGACGACTACCCAATACAGATGTTCTTCTGCTCAGCGATCACGACCTCTGGTGATTTTTCCTTTTTTGTACATCTCTCTCTTGAGCTAACATCTTCTGACATTCTATCTAGTAATTCCCAATTCTTGTCAGGTTTAAAGATTCTTTGCCCCTCAATTTTGATGATTCTCTTCACCTGGATATTCTTAAGCAAGCATTGCTGAGAGCTATCTGTGAAATTGATGCAACATTTACTAAGCTTTAGTAAAATATGTCCTTCTACTTCATCTTTACTTTCTCCAGTTGCATAATTACATTTTCTCTTCTGCAGGAAGCATCTGGCGGAAAGTTAAATGCAGGTTCAACGGCTACAATTGCACTTACCGCAGATGATCAACTACTGGTTGCCAGTATCGGTGATTCAAAGGCACTTTTGTGTTCCGAAAAATTTGAGACTCCGGAAGAGGCTAGAGGTTTTGCCAACCAATCCTTGTGAACCCAGTGTTCTATTATTTCCTCTAGAGTATTAGTATATACGGGAACTTATTTTGGTTTTATAAAAAATAACTTTGTTGCTTTTGATTATTGTAGCTACTCTAGTGAAATTGTACAGAGAGCAAAGGCGCAATCAAGGCTCTTCCCCATCAAGGTTCTATGATTTAAAGCTGGAACATAGCAATGGACTAGTGCGTTTGATTGCCAAAGAATTGACAAAGGACCATCACCCAAATAGAGAGGATGAGAAGATCCGTGTGGAAGCTGCGGGAGGTTATGTCACTGAGTGGGCTGGTGTGGCACGAGTAAACGGTCAGCTGTTTGTCTCCCGTTCAATTGGTGACATTAATTACAAAAGGTAGTCATTTCCTGTTTGTGTGTAGTGGCTCTCTTAACACAGGGAATGCACCTGGGGTTATGGACTTGCAGTTACAATATTTGAAATCTGTTGCAGTTACGGTGTCATCTCTTCACCTGAGGTTATGGACTGGCAGCCTGTAGTGGCTAATGACAGCTACTTGGTAGTGTCATCTGATGGCATTTTTGAGAAGTTGGAGGTGCGAGATGTATGCGATCGTCTGTGGGAAGTAAACAATAAAAGCAGCTCTGGAGCAAGGGTGGCTTCATACTGCTCAGTTTGTTTGGCAGAGTGCTTGGTTAAAACTGCCTTTGACAAGGGAAGTATGATAATATGGCTGCAGTCGTGGTTCCTCTAAAGTCCAATTTAGATTATGATAGCGAAGGAAAAGAGCAATCTATGAGTCCATTGAATTAAAGCAGGCTCAAAGAGACAAGTTGTTGGTACGTATGATTCCCCACAGAAACAAGTAACTTGAGAAGCTTGCCCAGGGGAATGATACAACTTGTATATGTGTAACAGAAATAGAGCTTCTTAGTGTAGGTGGAAGTAGAAAACACTGTTTTCAAAACAGCACCTTTCTTTTATTTTTTTATTTTTTGGGGAACAAACAGAAGGAAAAAATCAGAATTTCAAAGCATATGAGATTTTTGTTGATGACTATAATCTTTTTCATTAATTAGACCACTAATTAAACGGTTTATTGCTATCCAAAAAGTAGTCGTTTGACCGGTCGGTCATTACACGTGTCGAGATCTCAAGGGTCTGATGGTTTTACACGGTGGACGTATCGCGAAGCTTCTCTCCATCTTCGCCGCCTCTTGGTTTTCTACATCTTTCTCAAATTCAATTGATGTCAACAAATCGCAGTTTTTATTTTTCTCAACATTCTCAAAAATTCTCTCCGAATACGAATTCGAGGTTGATTTTCTGTGAGGAAGAAAAATGTGGAACCATGGTTACGGTAAGAATGATTTGGAGTCAGCGCAGACGCCTCTCTACCCGATGATGATGGAGAGCCCCGAGCTCCGGTGGTCTTTCATCCGTAAGGTCTATTCCATCATCTCCATCCAATTGCTCGTCACTATTGCCGTTGCTGCCACCGTCGTTAAGGTTACTCCTATCTCCGTCTTCTTCACCACCACCAGCGCCGGCTTGGCTCTCTACATCCTTCTTATCTTTACTCCTTTGATTGGTTTGTTTCCGTTCATTTTTTCTTTCTCTCTCTCTCTTGGAGTTTTATCTCCCTCTAATGTCTGCTTTCTCCATTTTTGTTTACAGTTATGTGTCCCTTGTATTACTACCACCAGAAGCACCCTGTGAACTATCTATTGCTGGGGATTTTTACCGTCTCTCTTGCCTTTGCGGTTGGCCTGACCTGCGCCTTTACAAGCGGTAAGATCAACACGGAATTGAATCCATTGAATTTTCATTCACTTATTGATGCTGGTCCCTAGTTAATTCTATATGTGATGATACAGGGAAGGTGATTCTGGAGGCTGTCATCTTGACTGCTGTTGTCGTCATTTCCCTCACTCTTTACACTTTCTGGGCTGCCAAAAGAGGCCATGACTTCAACTTCCTCGGACCCTTCTTGTTCGGTGCCGTCATTGTGCTCATGGTCTTTTCCTTCATCCAGGTATGTCTGCTTATGACATCTTGCTCTTGATAATAACTAGATCCTGAATCCTATGTGTGTGTGTTTATTATATTGGCGGGTGCTGCGCAGATTCTCTTCCCTTTAGGAAAGATATCAGTGATGATCTATGGTTGTTTGGCATCCATCATCTTCTGCGGGTACATCGTGTATGATACCGACAACTTGATCAAGAGGCACTCTTATGATGAGTACATCTGGGCTGCTGTGTCTCTCTATTTGGATGTCATTAATCTCTTCCTATCCCTGCTCACTCTCTTGAGGGCTGCCGATAGTTAAAGAACCCGTGTCTTTGTCTTCTCTGGACACTTTGTTATTCTTTTGTTTGCAAAGAAATATGGCTTGTATTGTAACATGACAGTGGAAGCCGCCAATAATACATTCTTCTTGTGATATGTATATAAATCGTTAGATTTAGAAAGAAGTCATATCTCTATTCAATCAGTCAATGCAACCCAAAGGATACTAAAAAAGGCAAAGTCTTCTTCCACCCCTCCATATTTAAGCCTATACTTATCAAAGCAAGTTCTTCGACAAAGCAACTACTACTCCCCTACATTATAGTTTTTATTATTAAGGTGCGGCCATCCATCTGGGCATGGAACTTTTCTGCTTCTTCTCGGCTGCAATTGCAAGAAGTCGTGAAACACCCTGAGTCCATATATCGTATTCTCTCTGGTCTCTGCATTCAAATTCAACGACCCTCTTTGTCTCAAGCTTTAAGCCGAAGTAGTGATGCTTGTCTCCGTTGAAGAGATCGCGGCCAGCCCATGCAGGTATATCTCTTTTCACTTCAACCACAAGATCTGGCAACACAAAATACAAATCATTATCATGTGTTGTGTGACCTTTCTGGCTTTAGTTCAGAAGCAGGCTAGGAGAGGAAATAGTTTGTGCGGAAAAGAACATACGTTTCTTCTTCTTTGTGAATGTTCCTCCCACGTGTTTACTTTTCATCTTTAGCGCAACTTGACCCGCTTTGTTAATGTAGACAGAGACAATCTTCCAGTGGAGATCACCTGATTTTAAGACTACAAGCTCAGAAACCTTTCTAACTTTACTCAGCTTATGGATCATTTAAACAATTGAGTACCTCCACGAGTTCGTTTGAGGAGCTCAGTGCCCTTAGCTAGTAGTTCCTGGTTACAAATGCCAAGGAAATCTTCCCCAGCCATAGGTAATTCTCCACTAAAACTACTATCACTATGCTTTGTGTCAACCTGACCACACAGCGCTGAACTTGTCCCTTTTTCGGCTGGTAACACCGCAGCTATGTTCCATACTTCTTTTAGCGCTCTCGCCTTGAGTGTAGCTGCTCCTCGCAGAGCTGCAAAAGAAAAGAGGGTAATTTCATTAATGGGAATCTGAGCACAGGTAGCATTTGAGGAAGCTTTAATGCTATATACCTGTTGCAGCAGCTGCAGTAAGCGTGACAATATCGTCATGGGATTTGACATTCACTGCAGAGCTCACAACGGATGTCAAATGATCTCTCTCAGCTCCCATGTTTTCTGCAGCCTCCACGCACTGAGCAGCCACGAGTGCAGCTGCAGAAGCCATGGCCATATCAATTCTGGTCATCTGCTCGTTTTTACCAGGTGAAGAAGCTGCTGTTGCTGCTGCTACGGCTGCCACAGCAGATGCAACCGCTGCAACAGAAACAGCTGCATGAACCTGTGCATTGTGAGCTCTGCTCTCTTCTTTCTTCTTTTCTTTACGGTCCTTGAGCCACCTACCAACCGTCTTTGGGCCGGTTCCTGCGACTGGGGTACTGCTCCCATTTCCGGTGGTACCACGGCTGCCTCCTGTGCCGGAGAATAGAGGCTGTAAGGTGTTGTGGGTACGAAAATACTGTCAAAAGAAATAACATAAGGATCAGTTAAGGTTAACTGAGTCAAGGAAACTCTATTAAGTTGATGGGATTATCTTCAGAGTAGAGAAGCAGATGAATGAGTAATTTAATTGTTTGGAACTGAGGTAAATGCTCTATCTACAGAGGAGAGTGTTTTAACAAGCCTTGAAATTTTAAAAAAGAACCAAACATAAAGGAGTCACAGAGCAAGCATTCAATGAAAAAGACGTTGAACTGCAAATATCTAATCAGTCTATCACTTTAAATAATAGTCGCCGACCAGCTTAAGGTCGTCTTATAGTCCCAAGACCCACACAGGCTTATCCCTGCAATTCCTTAAATTATTGCAACGGCCCAAACCAACTAAAGATTGGTCTGAAGACTAAACAAACACAGGTTGTAAAGTGCAGAGTCAAAGTCAAATCCGTTTTTTGTCTGTAAAAATAAAGCTTATTCTGCTTCTGCTTTCACTTCGCTGTACTTTCTTTCTCTTGCTTTTTTATTATTTCTCTTTTTTTATATAACAATAGACGCTAAAGTATGTTCTATGTAAAAGTATGCATATTACGGGAGGAGTACCTTAACGACGTCGTCGAAGTCATCGGAGGGAGATATCGGAGGACTATCTGTCTCTGTAAAGGAACCGCTGTTGAGTGGCCCGCTGCTGTGTGATAACCTCCCCGACGTCAACGGTGAAACCTCCTTCATTTTCAAACAAAAACTCATTTAAGATCGCAGTTACAAAAACAGAGTGTGTCCCAAACAACGTAACCGTACCGATTGAGACATAATGCGCTCAAGAACAAGCTGTGAAGTGGCTGAGGCAGCGAATGAGAACTGACTACTAACACCACTGTTGTTGCTGTTCTCTGGCTGAGGACATTCTTCTTTCTCAGTGTTAAGATTTTCTTCTGGTATTGGAGTGTTGATGGAGGAGGGACCTCTGCTGGTTGCAGAAGCTGATTTAGCAGTGTGGAGGGCTCTGGAGACTTCCAAGGCAGAGACACTCCAAGATCTAGACAAGAACTCCATTGGGCCTCGTGGGCTTTCCGGTAGTTGATTACTACCGGCGCCTGAAGGATATATCTCCGGCCTACGTGAGCTGTTGATTGGGTTCGGTCGTCTAAGTTCTCTCTCCATCCCCTCTGCTTTCTTAGCTAACACTTGAGAGTTTGACAACGAAACTTAGTATGTGTTTATTATATAATAGACAAAGCAACATTTGCCTTTTATTTTTATAAGAAAAATGTAATTATTCCGTCAAAAGAGTAAATATAGTACAAGTCTTGAAATACAAATATAAATACACAAAGTCGTTGCGTAAATAAGAAAGGAGGTTGCTTTTCAATAATAAGGCCGCAGCTAAACTATATTGTTTAAAACCCATAAAATTTACTTTAAGACATATATGAACAATAAAGTCACCATTGTATTTGCCATTAAATCCAATCAAATAATCACGATATTGAGGATAGCAAAGTTGTTACATTTGTAACTTAAAATGACAATAAAGAAAGGAAAAGCATAAGTCTTTAGTGTATTGATTAGTCAATCAAGTAGGAGCTATTAGGGAATGTGGGGTAGGCTTAAAGTTGGTGAGAATAAGTGAAACGACTGTGTTTGATGAATTGGTCCCTCCTTAAGTCTTTTGCTATGGTTTTGAAAGACAAAGCTGTAACCTTTGAGTACATTTCACACATGCTTGCTTCGCGTGCTTTCCATTATGTTACCTTCTTCTCTTTCTCCCTCTCTCTATTGCAACTTCGTTTTCACTCATTCTTTCCAATTCTATCAAAATGATACACAATGTTTTTCTTCAGGCTTAGACTGTCTTCAACTTATGATTTTCTTTTGTTTTTGTACGAACACAATTGTTCATTTACAGACATATTACCCCTGAACTCTCTTAAAACGCATATATTCAAAATACAGATATAAATGCACTTTGAGACTGAAGGTGGGTGACCACTTAATAAAGAGAAACCCTTTAATTCTCTTTTGCTCTGTCTAATTCTAGGGATACCCACATTTTCTATTCTTTATAATCCCTTACAAAAATGTCATTTTGTCTCTGATTATTCTTTTGCCTGCAATCATTGTTCTGTTTTTGGACGTTTTTGTATTCTTTACCTATTAATATTGATTGCATCATCTGCATTTTGAATGATGAAATCTCTTTTTACCATTTTATTGCTTCTTTAAAGTACTTTTAGTTATTTTCTTTTGCTTTTGATTTGCTTGCAATAGGCACCTATGATCCAATAGTTAGATTAGGGCTTTGAAACCAAGGTCTCTTTTGATTCGAAAAGCCCCCTCCAAGTCAAAGCAGAAGGCATCTTTGCAGGAACAATATTTTGAAACTTTGTTTTGAAACCCTTTTGTCGATTTTATATACCTACACGAACAAACCAAACCATTCATGAAAAGAAGAAAAAGAAGAGGAAGATTGATTCCTTTAGGAAGAGCTGCAGCTTTAACTTCAATAACACCACTTTGTCTTAATGCGACGCTTGGAAAGCAAACAGAGAAAATGTAAGTTTGAAAGAGCATCGGGGGAGACACAACAGGAACATAAACTGAGGCAGTGAGAGAGACTAAAGAATAGCAAACAAAAACAAAAGCATGTTTGAAAGAGAAAGCTTTTGACTGTGAAAACGATATAACAGCTTTCACTGTTTTTGGCTCCAACATCGAAGTACACAAGACCAATCCCAACTCTCCCTTTCTAATCTCTTTCTGAACTAACCTCTCTTGGATCATGCTATTTGGCTTAAACTCGTTACCATGAACAAACTGTTTTGAATTTGACTATCTAAAAGCTATTTACCTGGGGGATTCATTTCACATGCCTGACGAGCTAGGACGGCTATCTATTAGATTGCAAACCTCTCCCTCCGTAATACTGCTTTGTTGTCTCCCGAGCAAACTCCGCAAATGTCATCCCATCTCTTAACCGAAACGACAGAGGTGGCACGATTTTCTGTATATCTGTTTTAGGGACCTCATCGGTATCAAGGAGCTGTCTCTGTTGGGAATCAGACCTTAGATGTTCCATTGTATATTCTGAGACTGAAAAAGTTTGGCTCCACTTTGGCTGCAAGAACACCACAAATGTCTCACGACTCATGAGCTCCAGCTTCTCTGGTTTGCACACGCAATGAAGGGTAGATCGTAGCTTCCCTTTTGACAAAATATCAGCAGATTCTCCAATTTGAACTATAAAACTGTCTTGTGGAGTCTTGACCATGTAGAACTTGTTCTTGCTGGGATGAAAAATTCGCAGATAAGAGTGGCTGCACGACAAAGTGCAATCCATATAGGGGTCAGATGATAGAAACATAGGATCTGTGAGAACAGTAAAGATGCCATAATCGTAATGCCACTGTTGCCAAAGATTGAAGTGACTCCTACTAAAACCAGACCCATCTCTACGGTTGAACTCTTCCTCAGAGCCATTGTGAACTCTTCTCTTGCTTGATACTCGTTTACCAGATTGGTTTCTCTTGTTGGCTTCTCTGAGAGCACATTTATCTGCAGCGGAGTGGTAATGTATGAGGCGTCCTTTTGCTGTGCAAGACTCCAGTAAACTCTCCTCCAGCAAGCCTCCTCCAATCTCCCTGTCGCATACACGGGCTATAGACAAGCCCAAATCCCTCATGCAAAACCCTAACTCCACAAATGCACTACCAAGATCTTTGAACTCATCATCCTCCCCCAAATCCAGTGTTGCGCCAGCCTCATCGAACCACAGCTTCCCCTGTGAAGATTTGGAAGTGGGTTCATAATTGAGCTGCATTGCAAAAGACGAGACCTCTCGTTCTGGGTTCTTCAGAGGAACGTCGCTACCCAAGTGGTGCTCCTTACGATGATTAAAAACACAGAATCAGTATTACTGATTAAGGCGAAGAACCAACTAACACTAACATGTCAAAGTTCCAATCTAGAGATCAAAACACCAATCGGACTTCGTCATACACCACGCATTCAACAATATACCCAAACGCAAGTTCGAGGATAATCCGAAATCAGTAAATTAGGTTGACATTTCCGGCGGGTTGATTACCTGCAGAATGTGTTTCCGCTTATCAGGATCAAGCAAGGCCAGCTTCCGAGCCATTGGAAGGAGTTTACGGCGAAGGAGAGCGGAGCCAAGAACGCCGGTGATACAAAGCAGACCTGGACCAGTGGGGCCTAGGGCTTCCATCACATTTCTCGAGATCCATTTACTGCGTTTTTGGTCTCCTGGAGAAGAAGATTGAAAACGAGAGGACAAAAGAAGATCCGAGAACGACAATTGATAGGGTTCAAGAATCTCAGCAGATTCTGGCATGTCTTCTCCGTTCATAGCTGTCACTCTCGCAGTCAGACTTTGAGTCGTGGGTCCTTTCCCGATTTCCGCGTTCCTTTTTTTCTGCTAAATTCTCATTTTTCACCAAAAAAAAAAAAAAAAAACTTAAACAACTTCGACATGTCCACTAAAATTCCACTAGGCCCAGATGCGGCCCAAATCATAAGCTTTGACAATCGTATAACTTGCCGTTTCAAGCAGAGAGAATCGAAAGCATCGCCGTTTTTTTATTTATATACATTCAAACACTAGACAAGCAAAACAAGAGAGAAAGCGTTTTGTGGTTGTTTGATCTACACGGAAGCTTCTTTGAAGCTCTTGGTCAACCAGATAGCCGTCTCCCTCGGAGAAACTCTCTCAGGTCCAAAGGGTTTAAGCAAAACCCCAAGCTCATCGTAACGTTCCTGCTGCAAAAGCCTTGCACTGAACTCCAGCAGTCCCTCCAGAGCCTCTGCACGCTGCTGATACGAAGATGTGTCGAACCTTCTCTGTTTTACCTCTGAAGCCGACCTTGTCAGCACAGTACATTTGTCCTTCGTGATCGAACGGTTAGAGTTGTCCTCAATATGAAGCGGAGGAAGAGGTGAAGAAGAAGAATGCCTAGCTGGTACTGTTGCTTTGGAGGATGTCTCTCTGCTGTTTTGGAAGACATCGTCAGGAAATTCAGCAATCTTGTCGAATCTAGGAGCGTTTACAGAAATATCCGGTGAATTTCGGCCACAGAGAACAGTAATATTTGATTCATAAGTGTATGGATTTTCCACGACCAACGGAAGAGATGCTCTCCTCCTGTCTGTAGGATTCGATACCTTCATTTGTACACGGCAAAGAACAGACATCACTTCCTATTTTTATCTCAACTATTTAGAGTTCTAATTATTCTTCTTACCAGTTCATGTTTGGAGACCGTTCGAGGCGTGCTTGACGGAGGAGTTTCAAGCCTCCTTGGTTTTGCTAAGGTCCCAGCCAGTCTCGGTGTACTAGCTGTACCTGATTGCTTCTTGATTTTCTCCTGCCTTTGAGCTACGATCTCTTCTTTGACGACTCCAACAGTTACTTCAGAGACTTTTCTTCCATTAAACATTGGTGAATGAGATGCTTTTCCCGAAGAAGACACCGAACCTACTTCTGTGTCAGAGACACTCGGATTCAATCTCCTCTCGTAGCTAAACGAATGCCTTCTTTCCTTCACTCTAGAGCCTGTCTCAGAAATTTGGAGTGGAAAAGTGATTCGTCTGCGACTCTCCAGCTTCAGATAAACCATACTGACATAAGGCTGGAGGTGAGGATGGTTAAGCAGCCCGTTAGCCTGAAGCGAGAGATAACAACAATGCTTAGCTCAGTATTGGTTTAACCGCAAATGGATTACTCATCATCAAAAGCAAATAAGCATTACAGGAAACATACACTTGGCCTCAGTTCAGGATTTTTCCTCAACATGCTTTTGATAAGGCCTCGACTGCAGATAAGGGAGGAATAGAGGTTGGTACAGCATACTGGTTGATATCAAACAAAGGGGATAATTTCAGACTTACAATGAACCGGAATACATGGCAGGAATAGGATCCATTATCAACTTATGTATTTTGCTAATCAATGTCTGCACATCCTGCAATCAATATTTTACATTTTATAAGTCAAGTATTTTGATTCCAAAATCAAGATTTAAACATTTGGATCAACACGCTTTTAAGAATACTCACGGAAGCTTTGAATGGAGGTTTATGAGCAGCCATTTCATACATGCAGCATCCTGGTTGCCAGAATGATACTTAAAAGTTAGTCACGTGGTAAAGAAGTGCAAAATGATAAAGTAAACAAATCAAGGTAGACTTTATTGTTAATACCCAAAGACCAAATGTCTGACTTTGATCCGTAAGGTATGTCAGCAAGAAGCTCAGGGCACATGTAACTTGGAGTTCCCACAACCTATAAACACACTGAATTTTCAAAAATGTGTTTATAAAACAAACACAAGACTTGTGAGTGTCATTGTTCATAACTTACAGAGGATGTAAGGTCATCAGAAGTTAGAATCTTAGCAAGTCCAAAGTCACCTGAGACCAAAATGTGGACGTTTATGTAGCTAATAGCTGTCAAAAAGGCAAAGACAAATGAATCTAGAAACTTACCAAGCCGTATGGCATGCTCCTTCGTCAAAAATATATTAGAGCACTGAGAAGACATATGAATGAAATTCATTGGAACACATAAAAGAAGGAAAATTCTGAAAGTGAATGAAGGTTATATCTTTACCTTTACATCACGGTGAAGAATATGGTTTGAGTGCAGATAATCGAGGGCCATTAAGAGTTGGACAAGCCATTGGCAGAGTTTCTGCATATGAAGTGTTCAAATATAGAAGCAGTCATAGATTGTAAAAAGTGAAGAATTAGCAATGAAAAGATGGGCGAGACAAAAAACCTCTTCAGGGAAATGAACACCACATGCTCTTTTTATGGTCTCTGTCCTGTAAAATTCAAATAGAAAGTAAGAGCCAGATTTCTGAAAACATAGAAACATGTTTGCGAATATTTTAATTAGGTGAAAAAATCATTATACATGTCTCCTCCTTCGCAATATCCGATAACGATGCACACATAGCAACCCTGGAAAGAAGATAGATGATGAGTACTACAGTAGGAGGCAGAGAATGAATAGAAAGGAGAGAAGAAGAGACCTTTTCAACCCATGAATCTTTGTACTCCACAACGAATGGATTGCGGACAGTAGAAATGAGCTCCATCTGAAAAACAGCAATGGAAGTCCAAACTCATCATCTAACACCAAAAGACCAAAAAAGTGAAGAGAAAGAAAAGAAAAAAGCAGCAGAAACCTCCTGATGAGCTGATCGGCGAGCCCTATCAGACTGACGGGCAAGACGAATCTTTTTCAATACGTATCTGTGAAAAGAAGAGTCATAGAACAGAATTACCAAAAGCAAGCGAGGAAGAGAAAGATGCAAAAACAGAGAATTAAGAAGATAATAACTTCTTTCGTTCTTGTTTGTGTCTGACAAGAAGAGCAGAGCCAAAGGACCCTTTCCCGATCTGCTCCAAAACTTCATACTTCTCCATCCACACACAATTGCTTAATTTCACCACATACAAAGACTAAACAGATGAAAACACTTAGAACAAAAACAAAAGACTAATACATGAAAACTCTACGCACGAAAAAAGAAAAGAAAAATCGAAACAAAAGGTTGCCATCAGTATGTACGCTACAGAAATTTAGAATCCAATCAGTGTCCCGTCATACACTAAATCAGATATATAGAAACAAATAAAACGTAGCTTTCAGCGAGTTTTATGATTGCTTTCATAAAACAGTAATCATAAAAGGCGAAAGGTGGGAACCAGCTCCCGTAATCATACACAAAACCCAATTTGTTTATCATATCTCTCTCTTACCTCTTGCAGCTTCAGTCCCGTGGTCGATGAGCAGAGAAAAAGAATCAAATTACTATTTGTATATCACCAAAATGGAAACTTTATCAAAAAATGAATCATTTTTCCAAGGGCAAAAGTTGAAAGAGGAAGAGAAAGGGACGAACTTGACGATTCGTCGGAGAGCGGTAAAGAAGCGTCTCTTTGACGATTTGCCTTTTAAAAAATTTCAAATTATGAATGATTTTTCCTTGGAATCTACTCAAGTAAGTAAAAAACAAAACTTTGCTTTTATGATTTTTGTAGTAAAAATGAGATTTGCTCCAATAGCTTAAGTACAACCTTTTTTTTGTATGAAATCATTATTCGTAACTAAAAGCTTGCAGAGTTAAAAGCAAATTAGAAAAAGAAGAAGCAAATCCAAGTTAGCAAACATGTAGGACCAAAAGAAGGTAATGTATATTTCTTACTTAAATGGTTGGCTCTATTATGAATGATGATTAAAGTTAATCAGTCTATTTATTTATTTTAAAGATGTTTTAAAAGTTAAGTGGGCCCAATAAGGTAGGTATCTATTCTTTGGGCTGCCAATGTTGACCCACTGAGCTAATTATTTCGATTAAGAAAGCCCAGTGGAGGAGTCCAGTAAGCAAGCGACGTTTAATTCCTTTTGTACCCCTCTTCTACCTCCATTATTACAGTCGAGCTCCGATTCTCTAGGGCCTTGGTGGATGGCGCCGGTGAAGAAGAAGAAGAAGCCTGAGAAGGCGAAGAAATCGGCTAAGAAATCGAAGAACGAAAACGTTGTTCCGTTGGATCCGGAGGCTATCGACTGTGACTGGTGGGATATTTTCTGGCAGCGAAACTCTTCTCTCTCAGGTTCAATTTCCGTATGATTCCGCTTCTTAGTGTAGAGTGTTCGATTTGTGTAGTAAGATTAATCTCCGGGTTAGCACTTTCGTAGATGCTTAGGTTGTGTTGTTTTGAACTGAGATTGTAGGTTTGTTTTCAGGTGTATCAATTCCTTTAGATGAAGATGATGCGTTCAAGCACTTTTTTAGGGCTTCAAAGACCACATTTAGCTATATTTGCTCCCTCGTGAGGGAGGATCTTATCTCTAGACCTCCCTCGGGACTCATCAACATCGAGGGAAGACTTCTTAGCGTCGAGAAACAAGTCGCCATTGCTCTAAGAAGGTTGGCCTCTGGTGAATCTCAAGTCTCCGTAGGAGCTGCCTTTGGTGTTGGCCAATCCACTGTCTCTCAGGTAACTAAGAACCTTAACATTGTTATAGGAGAAATGAAAATTCGTGCAATCCTGACAACATCTTGTTTTACAGGTTACATGGAGATTCATCGAGGCACTTGAGGAACGCGCCAAGCATCATCTTAGATGGCCAGATTCTAATAGAATTGAAGAGATCAAGTCAAAGTTCGAGGAGATGTACGGTCTCCCTAATTGCTGTGGAGCCATAGATACAACACACATCATCATGACTCTCCCAGCTGTGCAAGCCTCAGATGACTGGTGTGACCAGGAGAAGAACTACAGCATGTTCTTACAAGGAGTCTTTGATCACGAAATGAGATTTCTCAACATGGTTACCGGCTGGCCCGGCGGCATGACCGTCTCCAAGCTGCTCAAGTTCTCTGGCTTCTTCAAACTCTGTGAAACGGGTCAGATTTTAGATGGAAATGCTAAAACTCTACGTGAGGGAGCTGAAATAAGAGAATATGTGGTTGGAGGCTTCTCTTACCCGACTCTTCCTTGGCTTATAACTCCTCACGACAGCGATGATCCATCTGATTCCATGATGGCGTTCAATGACAGACATGAGAAGGTTAGGTCTGTTGCAGCTACGGCCTTTGCACAGCTAAAAGGAAGCTGGAGGATTCTGAGCAAGGTTATGTGGAGACCAGACCGAAGGAAATTACCTAGTATAATACTGGTGTGTTGTTTATTGCATAACATCATTATAGATTGTGGGGATTATCTGCAAGAGGATGTTCCTTTATCCGGTCATCATGACTCCGGTTATACAGACCGGTACTGCAAGCAGAGCGAGGCTCTTGGTAGTGAACTCAGAGGCAATTTGACTGAGTTTTTGGTGAGTTCAGGCTCTCAAAGGCCGTCGTACTAAGCCCATTGAACTTCTTGGGCCCAACAAAAGACTTTTCGTAATGTTTTGAGTGGACTTGATGATTTGTCAAAAGAGAAGTGTGTAAATATTGTTTGTTGATTTATTTGGTGCTTTATTATTATAGTTAATGAGTAGTTGGTCCCGATTATATAAATTCGTTGCGTTGAAAGTTTGTACTTCAAAATTCTACCAAACAAAAAAGAGAGAGGTATATGTTGATTGATGCCATGCGATGCGTATCGGTTTTGGTTCTTTGTGCTCACACGTAACAAGGGAGGAAGATTCCCGACATATTCACATGACTAATAACACTATTCGTATTTAGTTTATCACCGTTACGTAATCCATCTTTTTTTAATTCATGATTAAATTTAATAGTGTAATCTTAGAGAGAGTCGTGACACGGTTATTCAAGTATCGACGCTATTAGATAACCTCACAAACCCAAAAAAGTTGTTCATTTCTCGCTATGTATAAAGAGAGTATATATAACAAATCCCAAATTATAATTATAGTCTCTGTCAAAATACGTAGATTAACAAAGTCGGTGGATTAAACAAAACAAAAGGATATTGATTAGACCCAAATCGGGTAAAGTGAATCTAAGAGGGAGCTAAATATCTTGTAATAGGCATTAATAAGCCTATATTTCCAGTTTTAGGAGGCTAATCTAAAACTAACAACTATAGTTAGTTACCGATTAGGTCAAAAGTCAAAAGATTTGAAGCAGCGGCAAAGACAAAGCTCTCTGTTTTTGGTTTGTCTGTAGAGTTAGTTTTGTTGATAATAAAAAAAAATGGAAAAAGGGCAATTCGGAGATGATTGTTGGCTGCTGAAACTGTCAAAAAGACAATGATGATTTGGTCTCTTGCCTACTCCACCGATCCTCTTTCGCTCTAATTCCTTCTCAAACTTGTATTTAGACTATTTGTGGAGACCACCACCATCAATTCTTCTTCTTTCTCTCTCTCCACCACATACCATTATTTTGGAATTGACAAAGACAAAGAAAAAAACCCCTACCTTTGCCGGCAACTCACTGATTGAACAGCTTTTTATTCGATTCTCCATCTGGGTTTTTAATTATTTTGTGGGGGTACGTCGTCTTCAAGCCCTACTTCGGAAGCCGGAGAGAAACCAATGGCGTCTGGCGGCGAAGAGGGGGATGTTGAAATCGGGTCCGGTTCCAAACCTAAACCAATTGATTCCAAATTAGGCGGTGCTGGGAGCAGGAGCGCCGGTGAAGACCGATACGTTAGGGCGGATACACTCGATTTCAGTAAATGGGATTTGCATATGGGTCAAACCTCTAGTAGCAGCGCCGTCAAATCCAATTCGAGGAAAGCTCCGGCGCCGGCGATGCAAGAGTGGGAGATTGACCTATCACAACTCGATTTGAAGCACGTCCTCGCTCACGGCACTTATGGAACTGTCTACCGCGGTGTCTACGCTGGCGAAGAAGTTGCAGGTCCGTCGTCCTTTATAGGCTTTCGCTAGAATTTGATATGCTGATGATGATTCCTTTGATATGATATGATTTGCAGTCAAAGTGTTGGATTGGGGAGAAGATGGTTACGCCTCAGCAGCTGAAACTACAGCTCTGCGTGCTTCCTTCGAGCAAGAGGTCGCCGTCTGGCAGAAGCTCGATCATCCCAACGTTACAAAGGTATTAATTACATCATCTACGCCAATCTAAAGCTACAACCTTTGTTTGATTATTTGTTTTAACTCTCTATCTCTCTCTCTCGCCAGTTCATAGGAGCATCCATGGGAACCTCTGATCTGAAAATTCCTATTTCTAGTGATTCTGGCGGACGTGGCAACGGTGTACATCCTGCGAGGGCCTGTTGTGTTGTGGTTGAATACGTTGCTGGAGGCACCTTGAAGAAGTTCCTCATCAGGAAATACAGGTCCAAATTACCAATCAAGGATGTCATCAAGCTTGCTTTGGATCTCGCAAGAGGGTATTCAATTTTCCCTCCGTTTGCTTTTTATGTTTAAAGTGCCTGATTTGGCATTCTTCGATACAACTGACAAATAATCAGACCTGACCTCCAACCTTTTTTTTTATGTCTCAGGCTGAGTTACCTCCACTCCAAGGCGATTGTACATCGGGACGTGAAGACAGAGAACATGTTATTACAAACTAACAAGACGCTGAAGATTGCTGATTTCGGGGTAGCTAGAGTCGAAGCTCAGAACCCGCAAGACATGACAGGTGAAACTGGAACACTTGGATACATGGCACCAGAGGTATGTGTGAATATATGAGCACAACTAAAAAGAAGTCTTAGTGTCTGGTAATGCTAAAAGTTAAAAAATTGGTGCGTAGGTTCTTGAAGGAAAACCTTACAATAGGAAATGTGATGTCTATAGCTTTGGTGTATGCCTATGGGAAATATACTGCTGTGACATGCCCTACGCTGACTGTAGTTTTGCTGAGATCTCTCACGCCGTTGTGCATAAGGTAGGGTCTTCTGCTCTACAATCTTCTCTCCCCTATGTTGAATCTAATCAGAAAATCTAATCCCCTTCACTGTTGATGTGTATCTTGCTCAGAATCTAAGACCAGAGATTCCCAAATGCTGTCCAAATGCGGTAGCAAACATCATGAAGAGATGCTGGGACCCGAATCCTGACAGGCGTCCGGAGATGGAGGATGTGGTGAAGCTGCTTGAAGCCGTAGATACGAGCAAAGGCGGTGGAATGATAGCTCCAGACCAGTTTCAGGGCTGCCTTTGTTTCTTTAGACCTCGTGGCCCCTGATTGATCTATTCTCTTCCTTTTGTGATATTCTTGAGAGTCTGCCTGCGTGATTCTTGTTGGATTTTGCAACTTTGAGAGACTTAGGAGTTGAATTGAGTAGGGTTTTTTTGTTGTCAAAAGAATGTCTCTCCTGCTCTTTATGTATTTATATACTACACACACATCGGTGTATAAATTGATAAAGCTTGATTTTTTCTTCTTTTGGAATTGTGGGGAGGGATCATTCCTTACTCTTTGCAGGTCTGATGGTATTACGTTAAAATATTGATTCATAAAAATCTCGCAAGTGTCTTGGTTTGAACGTTAAAAGAGGATTGGGCCAATTTTGACATTTGTCATAAGAGATGAGGTCTAAATCTACAATTTATGACGTTTGTAGAAGAAAAACGTAACCTTTTCTTCGTAAAGGATATAAATGGTTTCACAATATTTGTGTGTTGTTGTTTTTGGTCTCTTCTCGATCACACTCTCTCACTGCACACGCGTCAGAGGGAGTTGTTGGCAACTCAGTCCGACCTCGACTGAGACGATGACCGGAAGCTCTAATGCCTCTTTTAAGTCGATGAGATATTACTTGAAGCAGACAGGCGGGTTTGCCGTAATTGACGGCGGGCTTGCAACGGAGTTCGAGCGACATGGAGCGGATCTCAACGATCCTCTCTGGAGCGCCAAATGCCTTCTCACTTCTCCTCACCTCATTCATACCGTATAAATCCTTCTCCTTCTGGATTCATTTCTTTTTTCCCCTAAGTATGTTGTAACTGAAATCTAAATCGGAACATTGTCTTAAATCCCGCTGCTTGACAAAGTTTTCTGCTTTTCTTTTTGTTTCTTTGTGAATAAACCCTTATATTTAGATTTACTTTGAAGAGATGTCATGGGAATCCAATAGTGTGTTATATGGAACAGATGAGATGTAAAGCACTCTCATTTCTATCATCAATGGTTTTGAAGATATGTAGAGTACTAGTTTTTACTGGAATTGACTATATTTAAAGCTGTGAACCTCTAAACCCTTTTGGTACTTGCTAGTGGCTTAGTGTTCATATCTCCATTGTCTGTGTTTTTTTTCTGTTTCTAGATTCTATCCCATGTATCTTTTGTAGTTTTAGTTGAGTTGGTTCTCTAGGGAAGGTAGTTTTGTATAAAATCAAATTTTACGATTTTGTTTGCTTTCCAGTGCTATCAGATAACATGTTGGACTATAGCTTCCTTATCCGCTTGAATTTCCTTATATGGAGCAGGTACATCTCGATTACCTTGAAGCTGGTGCTGATATCATCTCCAGCGCTTCTTATCAGGTTCGTTCTGTCTATCTCTCCCTCTTCATCCTTTTTTTCTATGTATCTCTCTTTTAAATACTAAAACGTGGATTGATGGTAAACTTGAACAGGCCACGATTCAGGGGTTTGAAGCAAAGGGCTTTTCAAATGAAAAAAGCGAGTCTTTGCTTAGAAAGAGCGTAGAAATAGCGTGTGAAGCTCGGAACACTTATTATGAGAAATGCGGAACGAGCTCCTCCAAAGTAGTCATGGATGATAAGATTGTCGTAAAGCGGCCTATATTAGTTGCAGCATCAGTAGGTAGCTACGGTGCATATTTGGCTGATGGGTCAGAATACAGGTTATTACTGCAATTTCCATCTTGCAGATTTACTCTATGTAGATGATATGAGTTTGGATTGGAACCTGTCTCAAAAGCTCTTATTACTTACCCTATTCAGATATGATTTTTGCTTTTATGGAAGCCATACTCCTTAAAACTAACTTTTAACTGTTGTTGGTTGTGTTGCTCTATCAGTGGAATCTATGGTGATTCGATGACTCTGGAAAAACTGAAGGATTTTCACCGGAGACGGGTCCAAGTTCTGGCGGAGTCTGGTGCTGATTTAATAGCATTTGAAACCATTCCAAACAAGATAGAGGCTCAGGTACTGATGGTTCCTCGGCATCATAACAATTGACTTATTGTATTAGATATATCCTCTCATTCTGAGCTCCCCGTTTTGGATGTTGTTGGCTTTTGGTGGGTGCTAAGTTTTGGTTTTGTTTCTGTGGTGTACCAGGCATTTGCTGAACTGTTAAGTGAGGGAGATGTGAAAATTCCTGGGTGGTTTTCATTCAACTCGAAGGATGGGGTGAATGTTGTAAGCGGTGATTCTATTAAGGACTGTATCGCCATAGCTGAAACATGTGAGAAAGTAGTGGCGGTTGGAATCAACTGTACCCCTCCAAGATTCATTGAAGGGCTAGTTTTGGAGATAAAAAAGGTGTGGTTTGGTTCAACACATAACTTGGTATTTTGTAATTGAAGAGAACCTAAAAGCTTTTGTATAACTTGTAGGTGACAAGCAAGCCCATACTAGTGTACCCAAACAGCGGAGAAAGCTATGATGCTGATCGGAAGGAGTGGGTTGTAAGTCATACATATATGTTTTGAGAGAAGCTCACGAGCAAAAACGCAGATACAAAGACAATCTTCTTTAAACTTTGCTCAAAAAAACTGTTGCAGGAAAACACAGGAGTTGGGGATGAAGACTTTGTATCATATGTAGAAAAATGGATGGATGCAGGAGTATCTCTCTTGGGAGGTTGCTGCCGCACAACACCAGCCACCATCAGAGGTATTCACAAGAGACTTGTCAACCGCAGATCTCATTAGCTTTCAACTATTAACGAACCTGCAATAGATTTGTACCAAAACATCAAGTGTTGTTTGTTCTCCCTTTCCCAAAAATAAAACTAGTTATATTCCAATGAAATTGTGCTTTCCTTTTTTTGCCCCAATAATCTTATCAAGAGTTGCATTCTTGTTTTGGATCCACTCGGGACCGTCTTCTGTTCAGGACTCTCAGGGACCGTTGAGCTTGTGGTTCGTACTCTATACGTTGGGGATTATGAACTCTGATGAATATGACCATTCAATGTTTGATGTGATCTCAGAATATTCAAAAATAAGCCATCAAATGTAAAGTTTATCAATTATCAAAAACTAAGAAAAAAATGAGTAAAAAATGATTTTATGAAAGTTATGGGTCCATGATTTTATCAAAAATAAGTATACAAACCAAAATTTGTAAAATTCGTAAATGACCAAAATTTAGCATAAAATGAAGTAAAAAATCATTTTATGAAGGCTATATAAACCAAAATATGTAAAATTAGTGTATTACCAAAAATAAGACAAGAATAGATTATAATGATTTTGTGAATGCTATAATCCATAAAATTATAAAAAAAATAAGTACATAAATAAAAAATGTAAAATTTGTAAATTACCAAAAAAATCATAAATGGTTTAAAAATGATTTTATGAAATCTATAGTCCATTAGTTTATGAAAAATAATTGTATAAACCAAAATATGTATATTATGTATATTTAAAAAAATAAGCATAAAATGGAGTTAAAAATTATTATATGAAGGTTATAATCCATGAATTTATCGAAAATAAGTAAATAAATCAAAATTTGTGAAATTTGTAAATTACCAAAAATAAAAATAAAATATGGTAAAGAACATTATATGAATGATATAATTCATGGATTGTATCAAAAATAAGTATTTAAACCAAAATATGAAACTGACAACAACAAAAAAAAAACAAAATATGAAAAAAATTGTATATTACCAATAATAAGCATAAAATTGAATAATATATTGCAGGCTCGTTATACAACTCAATTTATTGGGCTTCATCCGATGTGTAAGCTGCCGATGATCAGCCACCTTTCATTTGCAGCCGACATCATGATCTTTTTTGATGCCAAAGCATCTTCCCTGCAAGGTATTTCAGACTCGTTGGAGTTGTTACACACTCTATTTGGTCTCGCTATTAACAGAGAAAAATCTTCATTCTTTGTTGATGGGGTAAACAACCATGAAGCTTCCTCATTACATACTTTCGGATATATTGATGGTGAATTGCCAATCAGGTACCTCGGATTATCTTTAATGCACAGAAGACTTAGAACTTCAGAGTACTCTCCCTTCATTGACAAGCTTTCTGCGAAATTCACACATTGGACCACGTTAGTCTTATCATTTGTTGGAAGGTTGGAATTGATCAAGTCAGTTGTATACAGTTTGATTAACTTCTGGCTGGAAGCGTTCATTCTTTCGAAAGTTTACCTCTCAAGAATTACTAAAATGTGTACTTCCTTCCTTTCGAACGGCGATATTAGAAAGAGATTAGTTGCAAAGGTTTCTTGGAAAACAATTTGCCTTCCAAAGCAAGAAGGAGGTTTGGGCCTTAGAGATTTTCTCCATTGGAACAAGGTACTTAGTTTCAGATTTGGCTTATCTTTGCATCTACTGCTTCTCTGTGGATTGCTTGGAACCATGAACATAGGCTAAAGAGAGATAACTTCTAGTCAGTATCTAGTAAGGCAACGGATTCTTGGCTATGGAAATCCCATCTAGAACTTCGACCTCTAGCTAGACGGTTTTTGATGTACAAATTGGGTGATGGTATGATGACTGGTTAAGTAATGACTGGTTAAGTAATGGAGTGGTTAAGTAATGGGATGATGACTGGTTAAGTAATGGACCCTTACTCACTCAGTTTGGTCCTTCCGCACCTCAAAGATTTGGTATTCCAAGGTTGGCAACAATTTATGAAGCTTTTAACGGGTTGACTTGGAGACTTCCCCCAGAAAACTCGAGAATTCAAGGTGTACATGAGCTCAGATCCATTCTTGTGCGTGTCTCAACACCAAACATTGATCATGGACCTGATCTCTACCAATGGAAGACTGAAGCATCAACTCATTCTTCTTTCTCTACCACAACCACTTTGAATCAGATTCGCTACACCGAGCCAAAGAAACCGTGGTACTCTGCAGTATGGTTTAGAAACTCTGTCCCTAAGCATGCTTTCACCTTTTGGACAGCAAATCTAAACCGTCTTCCTGTAAAAACTCGATTAGTGAACTGGGGTATGAATATTTCTGAAGCTTGTTGTGTTTGCAGCTCATTTTTTGAGTCTCGTGACCACCTATTCCTACTGTGCGAACTAGCTGAAAGTCTATGGGATTTTCTTTTGCCTCGGCTAGGCTTCCCTTCGAGTACTTTTGCTTCATGGTCTGTATTTAGAGATGGCTCCAATCAGCTCCAAATTGTCTATCTGCTACTTTAAGGAAGATTTGCACTCAAGCTCTTGTCTTCCTTATCTAGAAGGAAAGAAACAATAGATTGCACAATATTATCTCCTCTACAGCTCAAAGCATTATCCTCCAGCTTGACCGCCTAATCTGAGATATATTGCTCGCTAGGTTCTCACGCAAAGGGAACAACAAACTCCTCTTCCTCTGGTTTGCGAATAGTTAACTTATCTTAACTTTTGTATCTAGATCTACTAATCTTATTTAGTAACTATTAGTTCTAATTCGTTTCTTGATGGCTTTTTAAAAAAAAAAAAATTTGAAGGTCACTGAAACAGTTAGTAACTCTTTTCCTTATCGGTAATAAATTCACATATTATCAAAAAAAAAAATCGGATTAAGCCGACTGAAAAACGAGAATCAAATCGAAATTAAATTTTAAAACGAAATCAAACCGGCTTAAACTAAAACTAAATTTAAACGAAACCAAATTGTTTCTCAATCAAAATAAAAATCGGTTTAAAACGAAATTACTAAACCGGCTGATGAAAATTAAATTTTAAGTATTTTAGTGGATCTCATTTCAAAGTTACAGTTTATACAGCATTATTAAGGTGTGATTGGTTGGACTAATTAAACGAGCAAACGGTTAATATTGTCGAATCAGCAAAGTGACAAGTGCGTATATATGTCGCATTATCCAATGGGAAGATTCAGAATCTCTTCGACTAGAGATGAAGCGTAGGGGAAATGTGAAAGAACGAGCGTGTAGCTGGATTGAGTTTAAGGACTCGGTTTATGAAGGATTTAGAGAAGAGGATGAAGGAAAAAGGACACATGGGAAGTAGTAGTAGTAGTAGTACGTAGTGTGATCACAAGGTACCATAACCAAATCAGAAAACTATCACTTAACCGGTTCTGTATTATTGTCATTTAATTCAGCCCATCATATATATAGCATATAAATGACAATCCGAATTTAGTCTCTATGCATATAACCGAACACACCCTTATTTGGACTAAACCGAAATGACAATCCTTAATCCATGAATTCCACATTTGGTTCACACATCTCCAACATATATTGATCGATCATTTAGATGGTCAATAGAAACAAATTTATGCACAGTTTCATGTTCCACTTTGGCAATCATATATGCATATTCACAAAGATGCAATGAAAAGAGACTCATATGTTCCAACTACGCATAAATCAGTTGAAAACGGTAGATAATATAAATTTGAGTGGAACTATAGAAATTTGTTCAATTGAACAACTATAGGATATTATAGATTACCCATGTAGATGATATGATTTTGTAAATTACCAAAAAATAATAAACATAAAATAGAGTAAAAAATCATTTTATATAGCTCATACTGCACAAATTTATCAAAAATAAGTACATAAGCCAAAATATGTAAAACTTATAAATTTTCTAAACTAATCTTTTTGGCTTACATATTTTATTAGAAAATATTATTCAACATTGGAAAAAAATTTCTCTACTATATATAAGATATGGATCTTTCCACTCATAATCAATTGATTTCGAGTTAAAAGTCCATAATCTAATATACTTTTTTTAGTAATATTATATATATATTGAGTTATTAACTTTTTACCCGTAAAACCGTAAAAGTTTTTGGTGCATGTATGTATATGAAACTATGAAAGTGATGTTTACCCCTAAGAGACAGAAATGAAGGAGATCTCTTCAAAGTTAAAAACTTTCACATCAAACCAATCCTTCCTTACTACTTTCCCCAATTCTATTAATACCCGCAAACGTGTTATTTAATTCCTCGCATCCATCACATTCCTACTTTCTTTTGCCTCTATCAACTCACTTTAATCTCTATATGTATCTCTTGCATACTTGTAGATTAGACTTTCGAAAATTTGTATCTAAGTTGAGATTAACTAACAACACATGCTTATTATAATCCTAAACACAGGCTTACCAAATCATATTTTAATATTCTTCTATATTCATGAATCTTTTTATAATATCCACCATCTCCTGGATATTTTACAAAAAGTCGCCCATTTCCATTCATTACTAAACAAGTTGTTATACACATTCTCACAAGATAACATAAATCTTTAAACTTATTTTCTCAGCTTAAGAAAATAGTTCAAATTCTTAAATTGTTGAGCTGTACTTAATGAGTTGACGTGATAGAATAAATAATCGTATTATTATTTATTAACACTTTAACTAATCAATACGTTTCATTTAACAAAAGATAAACAATGAAAACGTCATTATGTAAGTACTTAGTACAACTGGCATAAACTTTCAATATATATATTTAATTATTCTTTGAAGGAGATTAAATAGAAAAGAAAAAAAAAGAGACAAAAGTTAGGATTTACTTAAACCTAAGTATTGGTCTGAACAAAACAGACACGGTCTCCCACATGCTCCACGTGTCATTTTTAACTTTACCTTGCAAAACTATGTTGCATTAATTCACCAAACATTTATTATGTCTTTTAAGTTTTAAAAAACTCCATCTCATAATCACTAAAATATATATATTCACATAAATTGGATTCCGCCGAGTTGTTTTCAATCTGGTAGTTAGGATGATCCAGCTAATGATTTGATACCAGAGTTTGATTCTCATCTGCTACATTATGGTAGCTTAAAAAAGAAATTATAGGGGTGGACTTTAAGCTATGGATCGAGTCTTATCGATCCAATTGTTGACAAAAAAAATTAAAAAAAATTGGACCCCTAACTCAACCCTACGATATCCTAGTGTTTGGAAATTAAACAAAAGTTAACTTACTAATTATAGTATTAACAAATGGATCTCAATTTATGTTCCACTCACATAAAACTTATGTTAAGTCGATTATAGTAATATATGGTTTATTTTTTATTTTCCGTTAATGTTATATGTTTTATTTCTGTTTGAATAGTTTTATATTAGATGACATAATTTTTAGGATATATATATGAATTTAGAAGAATTACAATTGATAAAGTAAGAAGTAGAAGGAGGCAAAGGGGATGGTCCCTTAAGACAATATTGTAGATTGGGTCAAAAGAACCCTAAACTCCTCTTTCCATTCAACCAAGCTCAATTTTATAAATCTCACATTTAACTAAAAAGTGTTTTCCAAATAAATTTTGGTAAACGTGTTATATTTTCCTTTTAAAATAAATATAGCAATCCAAAAATATAAAAAGTGACATTTGTTAATGTTGTTGGTGTCTCCCAAAACCTCAAACTTAACCCATTAAACATGCTTTAATGCATCTCTACTTGAACTCATCAATCCACTAGTGTCCTTTTTAAGTACGTACAATAACTATTTATTATCGACATTTCTCCTACAATTCTGACTTTAGTTTTTGTTTATTTCGTGTGTTCCAATTGCCAAATCCGGGATTTGTATATCATCTATGGAATGGAATAAACCAAAAGTGTCCATTTTTCTTTTCTTAGCAACCTAAAGTGTCAATTTTTATATATCATCAACTCTCCCCTTTTTCTAATCTATTATTATGATTACTGTTATATATCATTTCTGTTGCATATTTTGTTATATTATCATTACTTTTTTCTGTTATTTTGTTATATATATTTTTTCTAAATATATATAACTAAATATTATTTTCTATATAATAAAAAGATAGCATTTTAGAAAAATAACACTAAGATCATGTGATATATTACAAACAATACCATTCGAAAATAGTTAAAAGATTATATTGTTATTAAGGGTAATTTTATCAACTTACTATCGTTAATTCTACATTTAATACAAAGATCTCGATTGATTTTTTTATTTTTTTTTGTCAACGGCAGATAATATGATGGACCACAACTGGTCGGTCCATTTGCCAAATTCCTGCATAATATAGGTGGTGGGACTCGATCTCGGGTGCATGTGCGCCTACCATTTAGTGGACTTACCAACTGCCACTGGAGTAAAGGCCACTTGCGATCTCGATTGATTTATATATGTGAGATACATTTAATTGAGAAATATATTTTAAAATATTACTTGATTGTATTCCAATATTTAACCATATTAATTAGATATTTATTATGTCGTATTAATTAATATAAAAATATTTGCGGAATCATTTAAATATCTAATAAGATAACAATCCAGAGAATGGTGTATAATTATATTCTTTACATATTCTTACTTAGTTTAATTTTTATATTTTACTACACTTATAAATTAAATATATATAATCGAATTCAATTATTCAAATATTTATTTTGCTAAATCATATGTTATAAATAAATTGAAATTAGTTATAACTAATCTAATATTCCTATTTCTATTTTATTGCAATGTTAATATATAGTATTTCCATGTTACTATTTCCTTTTTTAGTTACCACTATAATTGTTTTTGCATGTACGATATACAATATACATTAAATACATATTTTCTCTTTTATTTTTCCTTTTTTCGGTCAAACATTATTTTTAATATTACTTATGAGAAACTTTAACTTATAAAGTAAAGCAGTTTAGATGTTATGTTAATGGTTTTCAGAAGAGCTCATATTTTCATTCGGATTTAGGATAGATATGCTTTCCAGACTCTTTTGAGAGAGAATGTTGTGGAGCTCGTGAAGTGAGGAGAAGCCTCTCTGTTCTACATTCGGAGGTAGAAGCTCTTCTATGGGCGCTATAAAATCTCTAACTACATATATAAAAAGTGAAGTTCGCGACAGACTGCGCAGATGTGGTAGATATCATGATGTAACCAGATTAGTGGTCAACCTTTCAACCATACCAAGAGAAATATGTTAGATTAAAATTTTTGTTTCACTCTTTCTCATTTCATGTTATCCCACGATTTTTGAATTATAAAGTTGATGTTCTCGCTCGTAATATTAGAGAATCAGTACATGTTTTAATGTTGTAAACTTTTGTTTGGAAGGTACCTAATATTATTAGAATTGACAAGAAAAAAATGTAAAACAGATTGACTTTCACCTCTCCTAAAGATTATTCTCTTTTTTCTGTTATAACTTACAATGTGTTGTTTAGGGTTTTTAAACAACAAAATAATGTTTAGGGTTTTTCTCAAGTTTTTTGTAAAGTTGAGGGGTTTTTAACCTATTTTTCCATTCTTTTGAGCTCTGGAGAGAGAATCAAATGGCAGTTCCATGATCGGTTCTTTAAATACAGAGAGAGAATACGGATACATTTCAGAAAACTAGAACAAGTATAAAGAAGAAGAAGAAGATCCGGGTTTTGCCCAAATACCCATCTCTATCTCTTCACTCGGGTTTCAAAGCTCTTGTTTCTCTTGGATTTGGTGTAAAGAGTCTCAAAGAGAGAGAGAAAACAAACAGCAAACCAACAACTTCTCTCTCTGTCTCTCTTTTACTTTGCTCTGTGCCCAGAAACGAGGTTCCTTGTTCTCTATAGGAATCTCTAATTTCAACGCTTTTCTTCTGTTTATAAGGAAGAACTGGTCTCACATTGGCCTCTTATATTCTCAACGATTATTTGGGTCTTTGCATTTTGGGATGCAAAAGAGTTAGTTTTTTTTTTTGAATCAGAGATCTACTAGTCTCTGTATGAAGCTGAAGAACAATGGTTGATGGTAGATTTAAGAAAAGCAAGGTTTTGTTGCCTTTTCTCTGAATTGATTGATTATTCTCTTTCTCAAAAATGTTGAATTGATAATATCCAAAATCTTTGTTTCTGCAGCTTTCGTGGCCCAAAACATTGGTAAAGAAGTGGCTCAACATCAAAAACAAAGCAGAAGATTTTCACGCAGACGACTTGGACAGAGGTAAAAATCATACATCTTTTAATTAAATTTAAAGGATGTTAATTACGAATTTGATAACAATAAGTAATATTGGCTTCTGGGAATGAGAGAAGAGAACAGCTTTATCTTTTTAATTATAATAAAAATACACTTTTGCAGGTGAAGGTGGAGATTGGAGCAACAATGTCATTGAAAGAGAGGAAGCATGCTCTGTCAAGAAAAGCAAAATTGGTCTGTTAAAAAACTATGCCTTCAACATTTCTTTACTGTTTCCTTTATTCCTTTTTTATAAACGAAAAATTATTTATATTTATAAATTTGAATTGTGTGCAGAGACTCCTAGCAAAAGGAGAACCGGAAGAGATAGAAGAAACAAACCTGAATTCGATACACCGATCGATAATCTTAGGGTCTTTACTGCTACATGGAATGTCGCCGGAAAGTCACCACCGAGTTATTTGAATCTAGAAGATTGGCTTCATACATCACTTCCCTCAGACATTTATGTTCTTGGGTATGTTCAGCTAATCCTTTCTTTTCTTTTGACTAGTAGTAACAATCTCGCCTCTGACTTTGGTTTTTGAACAGTTTCCAAGAGATTGTTCCTCTGAACGCCGGCAACGTTTTAGGCACAGAGGACAATGGACCTGCAAGGAAATGGGTGTCTCTCATTAGAAGAACATTAAACAGTCTTCCCGGTGGAAGCTGCCGGACTCCTTCGCCAGTTCCTCACCCAGTCGCAGAGCTTGACTCTGACTTTGAAGGTGAGTCAGCTGCAGGGGTTAACTCGTTATTCTACAATCGGAGTAGGAGTCTGAGGATGGATATGTCTGCATCATCTCAGCCGCAGCAGCTTGACCGGAGATTCAGTGTTTGTGACCGTTTTATGTTGGGCCACAGAACTGATGACTTCTATGACCAGAGCTTCAGGTATTGCTCTTCTGATGAGGACCCATATTCTCCTTGTCATGATCACTATTCTCCTGTCTCGAGGACTGGATCGTTTGTAGCAGATGATAGAGATAAAGGACGAGACAAGGCTAAGTACTGTTTAGTGGCAAGTAAGCAAATGGTTGGGATTTTCTTAACCGTTTGGGTCAAGAGTGATTTAAGGGATAGTGTTAAGAATCTTAAAGTGTCTTGTGTTGGGAGAGGCTTGATGGGTTATCTTGGAAACAAGGTATATTCTAGATTTCCAAAGAGGAGTTTTGACAAAAACCTCCAAACCTCTTTTAGCTTATCAAAGTTTGGATCTTTTTTATATGCAGGGGTCTATTTCGATCAGTATGTCTGTTCACCAGACGAGCTTCTGCTTTGTGTGCAGCCACTTGACGTCTGGTCAGAAAGAAGGTGACGAACTGAGAAGAAACTCTGATGTTATGGAGATTCTAAGGAAAACCAGATTCCCTAGAGTGAATGATGACAAATCTCCTCAGACAATTTTAGAACACGAGTAAGTTATCTGTTACATCACTGTTATTCACTTGTTAAATCTTCAATTCTTGCAATCAGCTCAACAATATCTTGTTTGTTATGTTTTCGATTTTCAGTCGAGTAATCTGGCTTGGAGACTTAAACTACCGCATAGCTCTATCTTACCGGTCTGCCAGAGCTCTTGTGGAGATGAGAAACTGGAGTGCATTGCTTGAGAAAGACCAGGTAATTACATTTCCAAAGCCTAAAAAAGAATCTATTAATTGAAAGACCAAAGACTCAATCTAAATGTCACACTTATACATATATTTTGGTTACAGCTACGGATAGAACAAAGAAAAGGGTGTGTGTTTGAAGGATGGAATGAAGGAACTATCTACTTTCCACCAACATACAAATACTCTAACAATTCAGATATATATGCTGGTGATGATCGGCTTCCCAAGGCCAAGCGACGCACTCCAGCATGGTTTGTTACTACTTATACCTCTCGAATCTCCATTAACTTGATGTCATATCAAACATACATACTGAACTTACCTTTTGAATTTGAATTGCAGGTGTGATCGTATTCTCTGGTATGGGAGTGGTCTTAATCAGTTGTCATATGTTCGAGGGGAATCAAGATTCTCTGATCACAGACCAGTCTACAGTTTGTTCTCTGTAGAGATTGAATCGGGATATAGAAACCGTATTAAGAAAAGCTCCAGCTATGCCAGCTCCAGGATTGAAGTTGAGGAACTTCTACCTCAACGTTATGGATATTCTGAGCTTAACCCCTACTGATTCATCTATTGGTCCTGTAAACCCACCTGAAGACAACAGATCTTGAGGGACGATTCAATGTTACTGAAGACTGAAAAATGAATAACTAGTAAGGAGATTGATAATGATATATGTACATTCAACTATGGTGTTGCTCTTGATTTCTGATATAATCTTGGTGTTGCAGGGCTTGGGAGATTTGTGAACTTTTGACATCAAAGAGAGATGTTGGTCAATACCTCTTGTGCCTTTGCCTGTTTCCTGGTTAAGAACAGTGGAAGATTCGAGTGAAAAACAGAAGAAAAAGAGCAATAATATAGCTTTTTAGCAGATCAAATATATATATTTAGGATAACAGAGAATTGACCAGTATTTTTTTGCTATTTAGACCATAATTAGATTTCTCCATAGATGGTAGGATTCGTCAAACTTGTGTACAGATATTTGTGTAAATATAATGGATTCTTTGTAAGGAACCAATGGGTTTTAGATTGGAAAGTGCACATTTTTAAAGCTCTATTTTTGTCTATCTTCTCTATATTATTGAACATATAACACATTCATATTGTCACCAATGTAAAGTGGTAAACATAATAAATATGCAATTTTGATATTGAAAGTGAGAATTCAAAAAGAGATTCAAAGCAGATAATTCTTCAGCACGTAGTAATGCTATTTCACTTTTGGGAAAAAAAAAAAAAGCAGAAAATTTTTCACATAAATTTCTATTTTTATTTTAATTGCAAGTAAAAAAAAAGAGAGAAAAAGGAAGAAGTGAGGTTGTGTCTATATTTCCGTGCATTCGTGTCCTTTTTACAGTGAGTGAGTGCTGTTCTAATTATACGCGCAGTGATAAAGCGCGTGCAGTAAACGAAGGTATATGATTGGATATTTAGAAAGGTCAAAATAAGAGAGAGAGAAAGGGACCTTTAACCCCACATTCTTCGCCACGTGGCAGCCATGTGATTACCATAAATTTGCTAATTTCATGTTAATTTTTTGTCAGAAATTGTCGCTCTACCCCTCATCAAAGCTTTGTAGTTTGAAGGATTACAAATTTTTTAGCTACAAAATCAGATTCATAATTCAAATTCTTCCACTTAAATATGATAGAGTTATTTGGTGGTGTATAGCAAAATCAAGGATAAACTAATTGTATTACTTGTTTTGGTGTAGTATTACTCTTTCACATTTCATCTTTTGTTTATCAATTAATTATTTTCTGCAAAATTAACTACAATATTTATTATATTACAAGTTTACAACATATTATGATAATATAAGTAGAGATATCCAACGGTAGATATTTGTGGTCAGAGGAAGAGGCTGACATATGATAAGGAGGAACCATATGCAACTCACTTTCATTGCCCATCCTCCTTTGCCTCTCTTCTTTATCCTTCTGCTTTTATCTCTTTTTATTATTTTTATATGAAAGAATGACTCAAATATTCTATATTTTTTATTTTATTACTCAAATATTTTATTGGATATAGAAAAATCATAGAAAAATGTTATATTTTATATTACATTTTTGTCATTAAAAAAGTAAAAACTGCTTTTTAATTTTTTTCCACGTCATCTTCTTCATTTCTTCTCTTCTCCATTTTTTTTTCTTTTTCTTCTTCTTTTTCTCATCATGAACAAAATCTTATTCTTCTCTCTCTTTCTCTCTCTATGTTTCAAAATCGAAACATAATGTAGACGAAGAAGTCAATTTCAAACTTGAAAACTTAGGGTTTTCACAAAATTGAACTCAAAAACATTGAGTTTTCACAAAATCAAACTCAAAAACTTAGAGTTTTCACGAAATCAAACTCGATTTCTAACATATTGATTTTGTTTATGTTTTTCATAGGGTTTTAGATAGAATTTGAAGATTTTGAACCATAACCTAACAGATCTATAAATTTAAGGCAAAATTTATTGTGATTTTTTCAAGGTAAATGTTGTATAGTTAGATAAAGTTTATATAACACATGGCAGAGTTTGGTGGAGTGTAAATGATGCTTGGAAGAGTTTAGAACTACCATGGTAGATCATAGATAAACTATAAGCAAACTCTACCAAATAAATCTATATATTCGAGACAAACTCTGCCACGCTCTAAACAAGTACTGCCTAACTCTACCTAGCTGACATGGCACTTGGAGGAGTTAAATAATAACATGGTAGAGCATGGTAGAGTTTGGTGGAGTTTGCACTTAGTTTGGTGGAGCTTGCGCTGACGTGGCACTTGGAGGAGTTAGATAATAGCATGATAGAGCATTGTATAGTTTGGTAAAGTTTGGTGGAGCTTGCGCTGACGTAACACTTGGATGTGTTAGATAATAGCATAGTAGAGTTTGTGCTAATGTGATACTTAGTTTGATAGACTTAGTCGCGCGAAGCGCACTGACATTACACTTTTCATTAATAATATTTCAGGATTTTATAAGAATATTTGAATAGTTATGTATTATTTTAAAGTATTTTAGCTACTCACCCATAATATATATAGTGCATGATCCAATATACAACTTGTCACCTACGAATATTCATATGATCTTCTATGGTTTCTCATGGATCTAAGTATATATTAGCTTTCTCTACATCTTTCTCACTCAATTTAATACTTATTTTTCGATAATTTATAAAATATAATATAACATGTAAGCTACCAAACGTAATAATAAAATATAGTGAAAATGATTTAGAGAACCGGAATTTGTAAATTTGTAACAAAAAAATTGAAACCATAAATTACCAAAGAATAATTAATCACAAATAGAATGATAAATAATTTGATTAAATGTTGGATTCCACAAACCGACCTAAAAATAAATGTTTTCTAATATATATATTTATATAGAGAAGCTTCGCAAATGGATTTAATTGAGGAGAAGATCCAATAAACTAGATCACAGGCACATGCAATGTCGTAACATTACTCGACCCTTTCTGATAATAAACACCAAATCATTCATTTTTCCACTTCTATCTGCTCCTTTTTCACTTAATTAATTCTACTCCATATTTAACATTTACTTCTTCTTTTTCTCAATCATATAAACATTCGTTCCATTAACAATATACAGCTATTAAACTAAGTTTAATATGATGAAGATATTTATTTAAAATTAGACAATGACACATTAACTAATACCCACCCAACACAATTTTCTTATAATAAGACTCTAGCTTAGCTAGGCTAGTAGGTGAGTTTCGTAATACCAATTTTGAAAACGATATTTTCATGTGATGAAGAATGTTTGATTGTATTTCCACTTTGTATTCGGTCTGTTGTTTTTTGCTCTGTCAACTTACTAGATTTGAATTGATGTTAGTGACAAATATATCGTGATAATATTGTATATTGCCTCTTCTTTTGTCAACATAAAATGTTACCTTAGTTGTTGTCAAAATAGTTAAATTACCTTCTGATCAACACATATAATCAGTTTCATATACAATAATCTGAATCAAACAAAAAAGTAGAAAACGATAAGAGAATAAAGACTCTTCAAATTGTTTGTTAGTCAAGTTGATCACAAATAATTATTATGTAACTTTATATATCGGCGATTAGGTAACTATATTGAAATGTATTTATACATATATTGGTGGGTGAGTATTGTTAATTAATAGAAAACTAAAAATAAAAATCAGATAATTACAAATTTGAGTGGTTGGCAGCACACTGTTAATTATATAATTTTAAAAATATGTAAAAGTTTTAGTTAAGAACAAGTCGTGTATCTTAGAGTAGGACATGCGAGGACAAAACAAGATTCGACAGGTTCTAATTTATTTCGAATTTTTTGATAAAAACAATTAAAATTGAGAGTAATTCATACCAACCAAAAAGAGGTAATCAATGATAATAAGGGATTTACTGAAAAAAAAAACACAATTAAAAGTAAAATCATGACAGGTATAGTTGATTTCTTTTGGATCTCTTCAATGTCCAATTGTTTGGAGATTTATCTTTATATCTATCAAGACTCTTGTAATTAATAAATAAATGTTTTACTATTTGTAAAGGATTACTTATATTTTAAAATAGGTTTGAGTTATGGATCATATGTTTTATGCATTGTGTTTTATGTTCTTCTAGACCAGACTTATATAGTTATATACCAATAAATATGAATCTAAACATAAGCCAAAAAAATAGGTGGTTGAGTTGGTTTGTATCTGATTTAGCTAATTACGAAGTGGTGAGTTCGAATCTCGCCTTGTTACATTTGGAATACTTAGGATATAAATGGAATCTTATTGTTGATAAAATGGTTATTTATTGGAAAAAAAACATAAGCATAGATGAGTTGGAAATGGAGATTGAAAGACATTAAGGTGAGGTAACGTCTGGAAGAGACTTAAGTAAACGTCATATAGGATATAGAAGTTGCATGTAAAATGAGTAAGAAGAAGTCACAAAACAAAGTGAAGATGCGACGTCTATGCCTCTCTTCTTCACCCAATTATTAAAAGGTGGTTCAGGCTCATAACGTCATCTGGTTTTTTTTTCTTATTGTCAAAAAGATACATGAAAATGGAAACAATTATTAGAGTTGGTAATTAAAAGTTACCATAATAAGCAAGAGAATCAGTAAGCTGTTTTGACGTCATCTTTCTTCTTTTTGATTTGAGCCTCGACCTTTGCTTTTCTTCCAAGTTTCATGTCAGTGCCCACTATTTCCGCTACGTCACATGACGTCATCTCACACGATGCCTAAATAAGATACGGTCAAACTCTTATCTTTACTTGTTTTCTTTTTATCTATTGGATTTCGACACTTTTATAATTAATACTCCTAAAATAACGAAACTAGTAGGCTAAAAGCCTAAAAGTCTCAATCAGGTCTTTCGAGTGAGAATAAGAGCTGAATTTACAAGCCCTATTACATAATGATGAGCCCAAATATAGGCCACTTTACGAGTCTTCTATTGCCCATTTTTGTATAAATAACAATGAGCCCAATCAGAAGCCCACTAAAATGAGTCTTCTTATTGCCCATTTTTATATGTGCAAGGGATCCAATCATTCACAAACATTTCATTTTAGTTCTTTTAATGCTTGTAAAGTAGCATTCCAAAGCCTCACTGAATTCAATCACCAAACGCGAAAGACAAACTTTTTGATTAACAATCAAAGACTGTCACAATAAGAAATCAAATTTGTACACATCAAATTTTGCATGTTCCAAAGAGAAAAAAAAAAGGGAAGAAAGTTAATGGACAGATGCTCTAATAATGGTGTCGAAGTGGGGCTTAGCCAATTCTCCCTTAAGAAAAAATAAAGAGAGAAAAGGTTTTGCAAGCACACATCTACTATCACTAACCTCCAAATTCAATCAAATCGTATAAAAAACCTTGTTGAGGTTGATGTTGATGATGATGATGGTGTGGTAATGGTCTCTGCTTCATGATCTTTTGGTTTGTTTGTCAAACAAATTCTTCCCTTCTTTGGATTTGATTTACCTTGTGATGAATGCAATTCCTTAAAGATGTCAAATGCCATCTGTTTTTCTCTGCATTTTTTGGAACAGAATGCTCCCAAGTAGCTGCGTTTTCCATTAACAACATCAACAACAACAACTGTCACTAAACTTCCCTAACTCTCATATCAATTCTACAACATAATTGAGGCGTAATTTGATTTTACCATTAAAATATATATAAAAAATGAAAACAACTAACCCGTACATGAAAACGTCCTTGTTTTGACTTATCTTCTTCTTGCAGAAACCACATAGCTCTAGAAAGTTTCTGACCTGAACCTGATGACACATCTCTTTCTCCGGCAACCAATCAGAAACCCCGGCGGTCGAGTACTCATGAGGATGCTTCTCATAGAAGCTTGGGGCTCGAGGTAGCTTGCTCGGAACCATTAGATCTGCCATTCCTACTGGAATTCGAGTGAAGAAAGCAAAATTAGGGTTTTGAAGGATTTCCCTGATTTCGCGAAAAGGAAACAGTCTCTCTATATATAGGCACTGTGGGGACCACAATGCGCATCAATTAGAATTTCCAATAATCCACGCGTCTTTACATTATTGCTCCGTTCTTGTTTTGGTGTTGATCCTCTACGCTCTGGTGTATGACTATCCACAAGCTCCATGGTTTCTTACCTTTATGGACTTTATAGCCTTTTTAGAAAACAGAACAAATGGGCTTTAATTTAGCCACTAATCATAACACGTCTCCATAATCTCTAGCAGTTTTCCTTTTTTTTTCAAGTTATACTGATTATTTTCTTTTTCTTTTTTGTTAAATAGACTTGTCGGTATTCAGTAAAATCTGGGTATAAGACTGAGGAAAATATATGTCTGATGGAGGTTGGCTCCCATAAACCAAACTTCTGGACATTACAATCGAAAATATGGAAACTAGATTGTACAAATAAAATTAGATAGTTTATATGGCAAGCCTTGTCAGGCTGTGTTGCAGTTAAGAAAAACCTGAATACTCGGGGAATTATCTGTGATCCTAGATGTAGCAGATGAGGGGCATATGAGGAGACCATTAATCATGTTCATTTTGAGTGTTTCCCGACAGTTCAATCTTGGGCATTATCACTCGTGCCCTCGCCAGTCGATGTCTTCCCGAAGAACTCAATATGGTATAATCTTGACTACCTCTTTTGGAGGATTTCAGATTCAGTCAACGTCAATATTTTCCCATGGGTAATTTGACATATCTAAAAAGCGAGAAATGATTGTTGCTTCTCTTGAATAAATAGAGATCTCCGTGAAGTGTTATCCCAAACAGAGTAAGATGTGGCTGAATGGTCAAATGCTAGGCATCAAAATTGTCATGCTAGTCAACTAGTATCACTCAGCACTGTTATGACTTGGCCCGGGGTGTTTATACCGATGATAGTGAATCCGACTTTTACGGGTTATAGATGTTTTGTTGATGCGTCGTGGAAAATTTTTGACATTTATTCCGGGATTGAAAGCTTGAAAGATAAATAAAATAATTTAAGCTTATAGATAAAATACATTTTAGCGTTTTAAAATATAACTTTAGAATATAGATATTTTATTATGTATATTTTTTGTCATTACCTTAATTTCCAAGAACTTGGCAGGTCGGTTGGTTGGTTGACCAGGTAACATCTTCTAACAAAACTCAATTTAGTTTATGTGTTGAGTTCGCTAAGTAAGATCCAATTGAGATTTATATATTTGGTTAAGAAAATAAAATTTGTGTACCGGATCTTAAGAGTATTCCAATTTATATGTTTGTATAACACAGTCCATAAGGTCACGTGTGAACGGAAAGAATGTGTTTGATGAAAAGAAAAAACAAATTTATATATTTTGTGGAAATTGTGAGAAAAAAACAAAAGAGCCATAAAAATTAAAATAAAATCAAATAAAAATGTAAAAACGACGTTGTTTCTTCATTAACACAAACAAACCTAAAAACCTTCTTCTCTTCCGACCCTCGATTGAGTCGATTCTCCTCCCACCTATCTCTCTCTTTCTCCCGGCAAAATCAATTAACTCGCTTTTTCCGACATCGGAATCTCGTTTTCATCAACCTCTCTCTTCTACGCTTCAAGTAAATTCACCCCGATTCTGATTTTGTCTCTTGGGTTCTTCTAATCTGATTCTGATTTGAGCCTCCGACTTCTTCTCGCTTTCCCTGGCCTTTTTTTCCTTTTATAAATGTTTCCACTATCTTAAGTTTTCGTTTCTGCTTTTTCTGCGTTGCATTGGATTCGATGGATTGCTTAGGTCGTACCCTAATCTTGGTTCTCTATCTATCTCATTTCGCCTCAATTTTTAGGGTTTCTAATCCAATTTGATGTCTTATGAAATCGATTTTATGCTGTGTGTTTAATTATGATGCTTGAGAAAGAAGAAGAAAATAGAAAGGAATCTTAGGTCTTTGTTACAACGGTAAACAAAAAAAGACTGGCCCTTTGGAAATGCTTCATTTCAATATCACCATTTCACTTCCCCAAATTGTGTATTTTTTTGTGTATCTGATGATCAATCACTGTGTGTCACAGATTTGTAGCGACAACAATGTCAGGTCTGCTTGAAGGAATTCCAGACGCAGTAGCAATGAGATGCCTGGCGCACGTTCCATTAGACCTTCATCCGAATTTGGAACTCGTTTCTCGATCCTGGCGAGTAGCAGTACGCAGTGATGAACTCTTCAGAGTCCGTAAAGAAGTTGGATCATCAGAGGATCTTCTCTGTGTCTGTGCTTTTGATCCTGAGAACATTTGGCAAGTCTATAGTCCCAACTGCGATCGTTGGCTCACTCTCCCTATCCTTCCGTCAAGAATCCGCCACCTCGCTCATTTCGGGGCTGTTACTACAGCCGGAAAGCTCTTTGTCTTAGGCGGAGGTAGTGACGCTGTTGATCCACTTACAGGGGACCATGATGGTACCTTTGCTACTGATGAAGTCTGGTCTTATGACTTTGTACAGAGAAGATGGACTCCTCGTGCATCTATGCTTGTGCCTCGTGCTATGTTTGCTTGTTGTGTTCTCGATGGCAAAATTGTTGTTGCTGGTGGATTCACCACCTGCAGGAAATCTATATCAGGAGCTGAGATGTATGATCCTGAGAATGACGTGTGGACATCAATCCCTGATCTTCACCGGACGCATAACTCAGCCTGCTCAGGTCTAGTAGTACAAGGCAAAGTTCACGTTTTACACAAAGGCTTATCGACGGTACAGGTGCTTGAGAGTGTTAAAGTCGGATGGGCTGTAAAAGACTATGGCTGGCTACAAGGTCCAATGGCTGTAGTTGATAACGTGCTTTACGTGATGAGCCATGGACAAGTGTATAAGCAAGAAGGTGAGACGTGGAAGGCGATTGCGTCAGCCTCTGAGTTTAGGCGGAGGATTGGAATGGCGATGACGAGTTTGAGTGAAGAGGTATTGATAGTAGGAGGAGTGATTGGACCTGATAGGCTGAATTGGGACATAAAGCCATTGTCTAACGTCGACGTTTTGAGCGTTGGTAATGATCGTTCCACGTGGCGGAGTGTAGCACCGATGACAAGGAGTCGTGGGACGATACTTGGCTGCACTCAGTTGACAATCTGATCGGAATGTGTTTCAACGTTACATCTTTCTGTTCCTTTGTTTTATTTATGTCATTGTTTGTCGTCTTGTTTTCAAATTCTCTTTGAGAAAATATCATGAAATTCGTATCATTTTTTGACATAATAAATCTTACAATAACACATACATTTGTGTTATAAAGCATTTTGATTGGGCTATAAGTGGGGATGTTATCAGGCTGTGTTTATATCAGTGTTGGGCTTAAACAGTAAAACAATGGATAAAATTGAATGAGAGACCAATTAAAGGGCAACAAGACATTGAGGGACAACGTAAAGAATAGAGAAAACAACAGTCCTGTCTATTTCAAGTGGGCCCTTTTCTCTCTTATCACTAATAACTCCTTAATTGCGTAATCAATTTGGATGGGATTTGAGGAAAACAAGATCAACAACAAGAAAATTAGTTGCATCTTCCATTATCTCTACGTCTGTAATGGTTTTTTTGCATCAATAGATCTTAATTATTGGATTAAGCAAAGCAGGTGCAAACTGTGGGACCCCTTCTCTGATTACATTTGTCTTTTTTCCACGCTACTCGTTTCTATTTTATTCACTCATTATTGTTTCTTTTTTAAATAACGTCACTGATTCTTTTATTAAATTAAAACAAGAAATCCAAATCAAAGTGGATTATGATTGGAGAAAGACAAACCAAATTATGACAAAATTCATAGTATTTTTTTGTTTTTCCATAGACAATAATATATCGAAAGTTATTGAAAATAAACTACGTATATGTAAGGTATTAGTAATAAAGAAAGGGGTAAATCAGTAAATTTACTTGTCTCTCTGTTTGGAATAAAGAAAAGAGATAAGAGAAAGCAACATTTAATCTGAAATTGTGAGAAAGATAGAGAGAGTAAAGGCATAATCATCATTTCATAGGAGTGAGTGAGACCCATAAGAACATCAACATCCTCCTCATTGCCTTCTTTGGAAATCTCCCTTACTCCTTCTCCATGGAAGCTACAGAGTTATGATCCTTACCCTCCTTAGATCTGATAGCCTTTTAACTATGCTTAAAAACAAACCTAGAGCAGGAGTTTCAAAGAAACAAGCTTCTCTAATGGCTGATCAACCTCTACCTTCTAAGCCTAACAACACTTGTCACTGCTCATCTCTCTTTACCTCTCCAAAGTTTAGATTTTTCACTTCTAAGATCACTCCTTTTGACTCTGATTTCTCCCTCCTTAGCCCAACTTCGATCCTTGAAGCTAACCCATCTATCTTCTCCTCCAAGATCCCTAAACCTAGTTCCTATTTTGAGCCCACAATTCCTAATCCTCAAAGGTTTCACTCACCAGACTCCTTTGGCCTCGCTGGTCTCGTGAATTACGATGACAGTAGCAAAAACCTCTCCAGAAAACCAGTCAACAAGATGGTCCTTTTTGGGTCAAAGCTCAGAGTTCAGATCCCTTGTACTGATTTCGGAACTAAGACCATGAGATATCCTGGTCATGTTCAGGGACAACTCAGTCCTTGTGTCCAAACAAAGGTCTTAACCGGTGGTTCAATCTCTGACCAAAGTGAGAGTGAAGACTACACGCGTGTCATATCTCACGGTCCAAACCCAACCATCACTCATATCTTCGACAACTCTGTTTTCGTGGAGACTACTCCTTCCTCTCTTCCTTTACCACAACTAGCCATGGAGACTAAGAATTATAACAAGGACAATTTTCTAAGCTATTGCTACACTTGCAAGAAGAGTCTTGACCAAAAACAGGACATCTATGTATACAGGTTAGTCCAAAGATTATCGCTTTCACTTGAATCAGATCATTGAGTTCTAAAACTAAACTTAGAAATGGGTTTGATGCAGAGGAGACAAAGGATTTTGCAGCAGCGAGTGTAGATACCAGGAGATGCTTCTTGATCAAATGGAGACTTAGCACTCATTCTCTCTGTCTCTCTTTTATATAAATATAATTTTTGTTTTTTGTTTTTCTTAATTTTGTGACACCATCTACTTTTGTATTATTCTTTTAGTTCCTCTGATTCAGTCTCCTCTTCTTCCTTTTGTTTTTTTTCTTTGGGGGAAATTCTAGTTATAACTCTTTCTCGCCTGCAGATATGTGAAAGACAGATAGAGAGAGAACTGATACCTTTCTCTTTGTGTCCTGAGAGTGAGTGACTCTGAATAATATCATAAATTTGCAGATCTTAAGCCATTACTCTCAAAAGTATCAGTATCTGAATTCTGCAACTAGTTACAAGCTTCTTTTGTTTTGTTTTGTTTATATTTTGCTCAACTTAACATTTATCTGAAGGTTCTGGTACAACAAACTTAACCAATCTAGCACACAATTACAGAGCTTTGAAACATAAATATTAACAAAGTACAATGTCTACCTCAAATTCTGGAATTAATCAATAAAGGTCTGTGGGAAATCATTGAATTCTATTTTGATCCTGTGACATGTTTTTCTTCATAAACTGTAAGCAATGTGATCAATTTGATTTGGTTTACAAATGTATAGTCTCTGCAAACAAATTAAACCATAGATTGAGCCTCGTATGGTTTACAAATGGGTCGTCTTGGGCTTGATATGGGCTGATTCTAATAGAGTTGCAGGTTTCCATAGGGCCTGCCCATTTTGCTAAACAAATACAAATCTTGAGGATTTTGTTATGTTTTAAAATAGGCCCAGATATTTGATATTAGAGCAGGTACAAGGCCCGCCCAGTTGAAGTAAACAAGTCGAATGATTTAGATTGTAAAAAAAGTGTTCAAGTTGTGTCTGCATTAAGTACTTATGTTTCAAATTATTTTAATTGTTCAAAATGGTCACATATTAGGAGATGATAAATACAAATGTGGTAATGTGTTGAGACTCAGACTCTGAATCTAATGTCGGGATGCTTCATACTCTCACACTCGTCCAAAAAAAAAACTAATTTAAGAGTGGCAGATTATATACATGCATGTGTGTGTGTTCACTGTCACAGGTGAATTAGATCAAAGACGATATTATGACACACTTTTTTTGTTTTGTTGTTTTATGCCTTGTTGTGAATCTTTTATAACAGAACATCTTCTGATGAAAAGAAAGCTGTCATAAATATATGGTAAGATATTTCACTACCTGTACAAGAACCAGAATAATATAGATGAATCTTTTGTTAGTAAATTAGATAAAAATTTCGTCATCAGGAAAATGTTACATATAATATATATTATTCAAGTTTAACTCTAAAAATCATGTTTATTTTATATCATATTTTTTAAAGTTTGGATATTGGTAATAAATTGGATTTTGTAGATAAAAAAATGATAATATGTATATAAGTAGGTATGGGCATTCGGTTAAACGGTTCGGGTTCGGTTCGATTTCTATAGATAATTACCAAACTTTAAATCAGTTTATTCTAATAATTTCGGATATTCGTAATTCTAGTTTATTCGGTTATTTGGTTTAAATTTAATCAATTTGAACATAATATTAATAAAATTTTGTAATTTTTAATGAAGTTTTCTTCTCTTTTTAGAATAGAAACCAAAATAATAAAAACCATAATAACTAATAATTAATATTCAATGATAAAAAATAATAAATTATTTATTAATTGTTTAATTTTTGAAAGCTTTAAAAGGGAAAGATGTTATAATTTTAGACCAACCATATCTACATTAGTCTTTACCTACAAATACATAACAATTGATAATTAAATATACGTTACCTCACCATATATAAATATAAATATATCGATATTTATTATGTAATATTATTACATATGATATTTATATTTGGATAACCAATTATCCAAAATGGTTTCGGTAAATTTATCAAACCGAACCAAATACCAAATGAATACAGAATTATATACCAACCCGAACCAAATAACCTAATTTGATTAGGTTTGGTAAAAAAATATTCAATTCGGTAAATATGTCCAGCTCTATACATAAGTTATTACTACTGGAAAATAAAATAAATGGGCGGAATGGTTAGTCATTATTATGTTGATTCTGGTCGCTATAAGACAAAACTCTATTTTTTTGTTCAGTGACAAAACAGTAAACACACAAGTTGCCTTATTTTTAAAAAACATTAATTAAAGAAATAAAAATAAATATTAAGAAGACAAGATCTTAGCAAAATCCATGTACTTTATAAATTTGCCCCTGACTTCACTTTAAATTTACTGATTCGACTTCATTTCTGTGTCAAAATTAATCTATTTAAAGCAAAAATAAAAACCCACACGTGTGTGGTCAGGTCTATTGTACAAATGCATGACGGTGATCAGCATTTTGCTTCACTTGTTGTATATTTCCTTTTGTCAACCACCACTTGTCTCTTTATTTTCAATAAATATCATATTTTTAAACTTATTTTCTTTTCATATTTTTAAACTTATTTTCTTTTCATATTTTTAAACTTATTTTCTTATTACCAATATAATTATATATACGTAAGTGGCATTAATTATAGTGGCAGACGGTAAGTCCACTAAAATATGCGTATTTGTATAACCAAAAATTGAGTTCCACCGCCTATATTATGTAGAAACTTAGCTAATAGGCCGACCAGTTATAGTCAGTATTGATAAAAAAAAATTATATGTAGTAATCATATGAACTACGGAAAAGAGCGAGCTAGTTAAAAATCGAATCTTTTAGATTCTTTATCAATTAGATTTCTCTTCTTTTTGTTGTTAATTCTCGTATGAACATTAATAATTTGGAAACATAGCTAATTCTCGTTCCATACCGATACATAAATTGATATGTCTGAGATGCATGAATTGTAGAAACAGCACGATTATTTTGTTGCATACCCTAAATACGTTCACATTCAACGGAAAAAGTGGTTCGAATAATAATTCTATAATATGGACAATCTTTCTTTATTATTTGGTCAATAACTCGCATTATTGTATCCATCAAACATTCGACTATATTTGAAAAAATACTTGTCTTCTTTACTATTGTTCCTTCGAAATTGATGTAACTTATACAAAACTATAAGCCACTCGATTAAAATGTTGTAGCCAAATTCTTAATTGATATTTGTATCTTAATTAAAAGAGAGCCACAAATACTCTTTGAGTGTTTTCTACATTTATTATGGCCACAAACATATTTTAAAAGATAGTATATAATTAGAATAAATCCTGGAAGGGAAAACTATATAAATAAATAGATATACAACTGTTTTTATTTTGTCGATCGACAAAATATTATTTATAGCATAAATTATACCCTAAACTCTTTTCAACCTATTTCGGGTACGATTTAAATTAAAGATATTTTGCTGAATACTCAATACATAATTAATAACAAAAATGCGGATATATAGATTTTAGAGAACACAGTGTATTTCTAACTTGGAATTTTGATATCATAACAGATCCACCCGAAATTTGACTTTTGGTTTAATTGCATAGAAATATTATTTTTTTGTTTAATTGCACAAATTCACGGTTACGCGTAAAATCATTAACCGGCCCCTCTAATTTATTCATAATCTAAATCTAAACCAAAAATTAACCGAATTTTAATCCAAAAACTGATATGTTTATCATTTTGGTTTTGAAGTGGAAATATACCGTCTTTAACCGATAATGTTAGATTCATAATTTATTTGAATGATATTAAATCAGGTTATATAGTTAGAGAACCATAAATGACCTACGTGTGCTTCGACGCATTAAGAAACATAAATTTAAGCTTATCATCACATTTTAAACAGTATTTTAATTACTAGTAGTATATGTTTATAATATTGTACTAGTACGTACGAAGCTTCTTCTTTTACAAATTATTCGCACAAATTAACTTTTTTTATTTATCACTTCACAACGCATAATTGGGATTTGAATAAAATGTATAAAATAAAGGCGTTAACGACTATGGTCCCATATAATTTGGTGTTCTATTCCTACACAGTTTTTCTTATTTTATGCCTTTGTTTTCTACTACTATTTTATTTACTTTGTCGAGTAAACAAACAAAAAAACTAAATAATAAAATGTAAAATTATTGAACTATGGAACCTATCATATTCATTTACTTTTTAGCCATACATCAAACTATCGAGAACTTAATTACCTCTACTTGTATTCTTATTTAACTTGGAAAATAAAATCGAATAAAATGTCTTATTCTTACATTGAGAGGACTTTATAAGTTTGTTAAAATTTCGTAAAAAGAGATTTGTTTTCCAACTAAATATTAATTTAAAGAGTTGTCGGTAATGGAGAAAGAAAAAGAAAAGGAACGGTCCATGAGATGAGATTGAGATTTAATTAATTAAGTAATAAAAGTAGAATAATGACGTGGTCATTATCAAAGGAATGAACAGTGTCTCCCACCAACTACTTAACTTAAACTAATTATATAATTAAACTTTAATTTGAATATATAAGTTTAATTTAATTTTTTGTGTTTCTTGGTGGGATACAATTTGAGTGGAGAAAACCGACAAATTTCAATTAAAGAGATAACAAAAGAAGGCACTATGACTAAAAGTTAATTTTATAAATTTTAGTTGTGTTCAAAAAATGAGATTATGATGTTGCTGTGCCTTCAATCTATTTAGGTCATCGTGGCTCTACCACCCACTCAATCTCTACTTTTTTTTTTTTTACTACCAACTAATTTATTCATTTTTTTCGGTTTTGTCAATGAATACAACAACAAATTTCGATATATAATCAAACATTTTCGTAAATTACATAAAATAAACACGATTTTAGGTTAAAAAACTACAGTTAAAGTGATACTTCTCGATATATTAGCCATATTTTTTTCTTTTTTGGTCTAATACTAGTTCCATTCTAATCTCCAAAAACTATAACACAATTAATTTGATCTAACTCTTAGAAAAATCGAATTAGGTGAGTAAGGATAATATTCATTTATTCAAAATCTTAATTTAATAAATGAGATGGGCAAGGCATGAGTTTATTATATAAAATCATATATTTAAAGACTAATGATTGATGATACCTAACCACATTATAAACTGATACATATATATTATCCAAAGATAATCTTCTATCGTCAATTTTAAAGAACATTTTAACTATCTTAAACTCTTAACTCTTATATATTGTTATCCAAAAATCAGCAATCAAAGATTTGTGATATTTTGTGGAAAAGAAAATAGAGTAAATACTCATAAGAAAATTAAAACTATATATAAATATATACAAACAATGGATTTAAGACTAGACAATGGTTTCGATACAAAGATTTACATAAAAAGAAAGAAAAAGTAAAACGAGAGATTAAATGGTGGTTGCCGTGAGAAAAGTGATGAATCCCACTTTTTCTTCTTACTTTTTTTCTATTTATGCTCTTAAGTATCTTCTTATTTCTTGGCATAACGGTCTTCACTTATTGTTATTTATTTAACTTCACTTAGTGCTCTTTATTTTCTTATTTTTAGCTTGTAATATATTTTCAGTTCGTTTTTTTTTTGTGAGGAAAAGAATTTAAATCTCATTAAATTTTTTTGGACTTTTCTGGTTCTCTCTTATTTGCTTGTGTCCGGTATTTTCAATATACAAACCGCTCTAATGTTTAATGATATAAGAGACATGCTTTTATAATATAATAAGCATATTGTATGATTTGTTAAAGATAGAACCGTGAGAATGAATGGAACTAAAGTTTTAAAAAGATACAATTATTCTAATATCTCTTTTAATCTTAATAATAGATATTAATATTTTCAAATATATATCGGATCCTTGTTAAGTCATTGCATCTGGCTTACAAAATTACATAAGAGTTTAGTTAATGTATGCACATATTAAGTTTGTTTTTGTCAATCATGTGTAGAGATTCTTTAATCAAAATATAAACTACTCAACTTGTTTCTTAAATATTATTAGATACAAAGAAAAGTAATAAGAAAAATGATTGAATCAAACGACCGACAAAAGTTAAACAGTGGCTTTGACAAAGACAAGAATCTGAAAAAAAATTATGGTATAGATTTTAGATACGATATAATCGATGGATATTAAAACATGAGTAATTGAAATAAAATGATATCAACTTTGTTTTTTTGTCTTTCATAGTTATGATTTGTTGGAGATTGGGAAAAATACATTGAACAACAATAATTCCGTTGGACAAAGGGAAGCTTTCTTGTTGTTTTATGCTCATATTTTTATTTTTGTTATTTTCAATAAGTAAATTAAATAAATAAATATTATATTTCCCATATTAATTGAAAGCAATAATATAAGTTGGCAGGATATAGGACATCAAGTATTTATGCTACCAGAATTGTCTGTCAAACAATTTCCGATATTTTTGTTGTTTTCCTAGCTTACCAAGATGATTAACATTTAACAATCACAATTATGAATGTTGTTATGGGACTTAACCTATCATAATTAGAATTGACAAGATCTATTTATTACCAAACACTTAAAATCGTAACAATATTACATGGAAAAAAATAGTTTTTTGAAGTTGAGTTTGGATAGAAAAAATGATATATGTGATACTCATAAAAATAAGGATAAAAAATGGGTGGTGGCATAAATAATTGGAGATAACAAAGAAGGGTTATAGACACATAGATGGTAACTAAAGCATGATGAATTTGAAGGGATATTAATATGGATAAAAAGGTGAATCAATAAATTGTTTTTGATGAAAAAAACAGTAAAAGTTAGTTAGGAAGAAGAAAGGAGGGTCCAGTTTGGTATAGAAAAACAGTAAAAAAATATGAAAACTGAATAGAGAATGAAGTATATAGAGAGAGCTATGCAAATGTAAATGTAATGTCCCCACTCTCCTTTACTACTTATATATATGAATTACATTATCCAGCTGTATTTTTATTTTGTAATTTAATAATAATGTCATCTACTGTTCTTATTGCTTGAAATGACAAGTTCTTGATTCGGAACACTCTGTGCTGTCTATCTAAGGAAAGAATATCGGTGCTTATTATTTATTCTTTTTTCTTTTTTCATTTTCATTAATACTTCTCTTATGTACATATATTTATGTACAAACCTAATTTGGTTTAGAGGCTATATTTATCACTCATTACTTAAATTAATTTTTAATAATAAAGGCTAATTAATTCGGAAGAAATAAAGGATGCTGGGTTACAAATTAACCCTTGGGTTTGGTTACAAACTTACATCACGGGATTTGTTTATTTCCATTTTTTTTTTAATAATTAAAAACAAAAACTTAACGGCCGTCAGCGAGTGGGTTAACGGCGGATTCTTTGCAAGGACTCGGAGGTAGACTTGACTTTCCTGATGCAACAAGACGTCGCACGAAACCCTCAATTCTTTCTCCGTTTGTCTCCGTTAGTAACCGTTTCACTCCAAACGGTGCCGTTTCTACACCTCTCTCTTTCAGCAATTCCTCCGCCGCTTTTCTCGTCCCCACTTTCTCTTCTCCGCCGTTCGTTAATCCGTTCGCCTGCATACAAATGTCTTAGTCATCTTCTTCCTCAACACAATCATAATTAACTATTCGATATTTTCTCGAGAATCGTTAAATAATAATAGAAATACAAACCTGGATTCTAACGTAGTCCGTACGGTTCCAACAGAAAGCGTTTCCAAGCATCTGATCTACGGTATCGGAAACACCGTCAAGCACGATATCCACCACACACGACGTTGAACAGTCTCCGTTACGACGGAGTTTCCTTCCTGGAGACGAAGACATTGTCGATGAACCGTTTCCTAACGACAAAACCAATAAGTCATCGACGCCGTTAACTGACGGGAAATCACGTTTGTTGTGGAGGACGTGAGTGACGGCAGCTGCTGTTGGATTGTTCATCACTAAACCACCGTCTACGGCTGAGCAAGAGGTTTTTCCATCCACCGACACTACATTGAAAGGTTTAAAGAGACTAGGAGTTGCTGACGTGGCACGGCAGACTTTCCAGAGTTCAAAGTCGAAGCTAGGAGACTCCGACGCGCCGGCGCGTGAGAAAACGAAAGGAGCAGAGGTTTTGAGGTCGTAGCAAGGAACAAGGAGAGGCTTACACGTGTCCTTCATCGTCAATACCTTACCGTCTTCCCTCCGAAACGCAGTCTCCAACACCTTCTCCATGCTCTTCCCGGAATATCTCCGGTTCCTCCTGAAAATGCCGGTGGACCTGATCTGGAAGAGCTCTGAGTTTTTGTCAGTGACAAACTGAACAGCATCTGTAGCAGAGAACATCGGCCTTCCGGTGCCGTCGTCGGCAACAAGGAGGGAAGCGAGAATGCCTCCAATACCAGTACCAGCAACAATGTCGAAGAAATCAGAGATGTGAGCGTGAGGATCACCGGTGAGAAGACGGATCTGGTGTTCGAGATGGAGAATAGAAGCAGCAGCGACAATGCCAGTGGTTCCACCACCGTCAATGCTAAGGATTCGAGTCTTCCTGTTGGTATCGCAGTGAGAAAGCCATTTCTGTTCAAGCTTAGTGAAGATATCAAGAGTAACCTTACTGAGATCCATCTCCATAATCTTCTCTCAATTTAGAAAAAAGCAAAACACACAAACAAAAACAACTTGGATTTTGGTTTGATCCTTAAAGAGTAAAAAAAATCAAAAGTAATGAGAATCACGCTTAGAAGCAGAGAGGCATTAATTGTAGGAATGCGCGCTGTTGCTCTCTGTCTGTCTATGCGAGAGTGATGAGTAAATACAGAAGAGACTGTGTGTTTACTTCGTCTCTCTCCTCGAATGACTGGATTTGAAGAAAGAAAAGGTTTTGAGTGAATTTCAGAGATAATTCCGGATTTGTGAGTGGGTAGTACTCTCTTTTATACTCCCCACTCCTCCCTCTCTTTGTTTTTTTTCTCCCTTTTTATTTTTATTATTTTAACATGATGGAGGTTTTCTTTTTGTGATATTACATTTTATCTGTCTTAAATATGTTCTAAATTTTGGATGCCATAATTATTAATTAAATTATTTTAACGAGAATAATTCAATTTTCTTATCTTAATTAGGTTACATCCCATGATTTATTATTATCTTTAAAATAACTAGACAAAAGTTTAATTAGTGACAAAAATCTACATGGTTTATAACAATTTTTTTGAAGTTTTTTTTTTCCATAAAAGAGTCGTATATGATACAGCATTTAAGTGACTTATAGAAAACCTATAAGAGGTACATAAAATAAGTAATTCACATTTAAAATATAATAAAAAAATAAAAATGTGGGTGGGAGTGTTATCGCACGTGTGAGTAGGCATGTGAGTTATAAGGTGAAGGAGTGAGAGCGCGAACCTTGGCTACAATAGCGGCTCGGCTCTCGCTAATTACACTCTTACCTCTTACCTTCCTTACTAATCTCTTTCAATTAATTACAATTATTTACATCTCTTTCTCTCATTAATGACCGACGTGTCATCTACTATGCCTCTAACCGGCATAAACTATTACTCTATTTATAGTTTATGATTTCAATGGACCCACCATATTAACACCCTTTCACTTTTCAATCACAGACTCACAGTACAAGTCTGACCTCTCTCCTCCAATGGGCCTATTTGTTGTTCAAGCCCATTTGATTTAGGCTCTAAAACCCAATTCAATATGACCATCCTTACTTATATATTGTCCACTCATTTGATCTCTTCGAAACCAATAAGTATTAACACGGGATAATATTTTTTTACTGTGAAGCCACGCGACCCTTGCACATCAACCGACAACATAAGACCATTATAATCATACTCAATACTTTAATTATTATGAAATTTGAAATAGCAACTTTTTCAGAAAAGTGACATGATAGAAAAGTAAAAAGTAAATTAGCAAAACATAGCAAAAGACAAACGTGAACAAATCACTTAATTAAAATGTCACCAATGCCACCAAAAACAAGACAACACCACTCATAGCTAAAGTCAAACTCGTTGACTTAGACAAAGAAACGGCACCGTTTTCAGCGGAATCTTTAGAAGCTGTAGCTGGGGAAGAAGACGACCCGGTGGAAGGTGACGGGCTAGGGGTGGGACTAGCTATGGCGGAACCAACAAGGACATGGAGCTTCTGACCGCCTTGGCAATGGCCTGGGAAGCCGCAGAGAAAATAGAAGTGGCCGGGTCTTGTAAGAACCACCACGTCGGAGCCAGAAGTGTAAGTGGCTATAGCTGACGTGGCATTACAGGATAAGAAGTCATGACGGCTCACTTGCTTCACGTTGTGAAACTGAGTTTTGTATACAAATACTGTAAAATGCAATTAAAATTAAATCTAAATAGAAAAATAAGTAAAGTAAATTTGTATGTTTGAAGTTATTACAGAGAGAATCTCCGGTGGTGAAAGTATCGGAGGAAGTCCATTTATTGTAGTCGACTTTGTTGAGAATTGTCCATCCGGCTGAGCCACCCACCTTATGGACCGACGCTACAGTTTCTCCAAACATAACCGTTATTACAAACACTGTAATCAGACAAAGCTTTCCCCAAGAAAATCCCATTTGTAAAATTTTCCGACAACGATAAAAGAAGAAATTAGTTATGGAGATTTGCATGGAGTTAATTTTATAGAGCTGCATGCCAAAATCGAGCCGTCCACGTGTCATCCTCTGGATACTAGGGGTTATTTAGGCCCATAAAGCCCAAGTAATAATATCTCTAAATGGATTAGAGTTAGCGGTCCATCCAAACAGACACGAAACGTTCCTTATCCCGAAGAATTCGGTGTTCTTCGTCTCCCTCCCTCATTTTCAATTTCATTGACGCAACATAAGAAGTTTTTAGTTTACTTACTTCACTTGTACGGCCACTGCCATGGCGGCTTCATCCTCTTTCACTGCGATTACGACACCGATATCTCAATTCAGAGCGAACTACTCCAATCCTCTTCTCTCTGTTTCAGGTACGTTTCTTCACTGTTCTGCTTTCTTAATTATATGACTCGAAATCTTGGTTCGCTAATATTATCTACACCGTGGTAGATTCGTTTCGTGGGATAATCGTTTCGGGTAGATGTTCCTCTGCAAGGTTAGTTGTGTGTTCAATAAGGACCGATAAGCTCCGGCTCGGTGCGGGCGTGAATCTCTCTGGTGCTCCCGTTGTCAAGCGGTCACTACAGAAGAGGCAGGTTTATCAAATAACAATTATGAAACAAATGTGGAGTGATAGTAAGGTCTAATTCCAATAATGGAAATTACAGATTGGTGATAAGGTCTGCAACTATCGAAGAAATAGAAGCCGAGAAGTCTGCAATTGAGACTCTTGTTGTACGTATTGTACAAGTTTTTGGTTGTTGATTGTGGATGGATCGATGTGAATTCTGGTCTTGTCTTGTGCAATCCAGAAAACAAAGATGGAGAAGACTATTGAAACGCTTAGGACGAGTTTCAATTCCATAAGGACAGGGAGATCCAATGCAGCAATGCTAGACAAAATTGAGGTATAAAGATTAACGACTATGGACTCTTTTTACAGCTGCATCTTTTCCCCAAAAGAAATTGCTTATAAATATATGTATCTTTGGTTCTCAGGTGGAATACTATGGAAGTCCAGTAAGTTTGAAAAGCATTGCCCAAATCAGTACACCTGATGGAAGTTCGCTTTTGTTGCAACCATATGACAAATCCAGGTATACATTCCTGATGTTATACAATAAATTTTTCATGTCTGCTTCCTCTTGCATCTGTTCATGATACATCGCAAAGCACATTGGTACCTTCCAGCTTGAAGGCTATAGAGAAGGCCATTGTGAATTCTGATCTTGGAGTGACGCCTAACAACGATGGAGATGTGATTCGATTGTCCTTGCCTCCCCTCACATCTGAGAGAAGAAAGGTATCTCTTCCTGGCAAGTTAATCAAATCATCTTTGAGTTGATTGTCAAGGTCAGTGATTGTGCAATGCGCATTTGTTATTTGTAACACTGCAGGAACTATCCAAGGTTGTAGCAAAACAAGCTGAAGAAGGGAAGGTCAGTAGTGTTTTACTCTCTTCATAATTTCACTTTAACGTATTTGGGAATGTCAATGTTTCTCACAAATAGTTGGTTATTTTTATGGTACACGATGATGTGCTAAAAGTCTTCGTGTTCTTAATCTTAGCCATATATTTTCTTCTATATGAGTTTTCATAGGTTGCACTGAGAAACATAAGGAGAGATGCCTTGAAATCTTATGACAAACTCGAGAAGGTTCGGAGTTGTTTTTTTAATTTTTCTTTTTCTTGTTGCTCTTCTTGTAATCCTATTTGTTAAAAGTGATCCTCAATTTTGCCAGGAGAAGAAGCTCTCAGAGGACAACGTGAAGGATTTGTCAAGTGATTTGCAGGTAAACATGACACACAAGAGTTTGTTTTGATAAGAAACAAAAAGGCAACAGTCAGAAAGATTAAGTGTAGCTGACAAAACTTTAATGTTATTGGTAATGGCAGAAACTATTTGATACATACACGAAGAAGATAGAAGAACTCTACAAACAAAAAGAGAAGGTACCAATCAGTTGTGGGATCATTGGCTTCGGTCTCTACTTTTTGTCTTTAATTGAACACCAAATGACTACTACACACATATATGAATCCACAGGAATTGATGAAGGTGTGAATGACCATAAATGGTTATTAAGAGGAGACATGACTCAATCATCTGGTAAATTCCCAATTCCTTGGTTTCTTTTACTTTTTATCGTTGTTGTTTCTTGAGGTACAAGAATACCTTTGGGAATTGAGTGAGAGCAACTTTGTTCAAGCCTAATTTCAGTTGCAAACATTTAGGAGAAGCCTTATATTTTGTTTTGTTTATTCAAGATCCCACTTTGTACAGCACACTCCGGTATGATTTTGGTTGCGGTTGAATATGTTTGGTGCAGCACACAATTATTAAATCTTAATTTTGGTTTACCGAGTTTCTACATTAAATTTAAGAAGTACTACGTATTACAATGTTAAACTAATACTGTGTTATAAGTTATAACCTTGTAAAATAGGTAAGTGGAGCCACATTGAGAAATCCGTCAAGACCAAAATGCTATTCTATGCTTTGCAAAGCATTGGAAGTTGGATCAGTGACTTAAGGTTAATTAAACAATAAATAAATACAAAACATTCACTTAATTAACTGTCCACTAATATTGGTTCACGTTTTCTTTTCTTCGTAGCTGGCGAATTTGACTTCGCTTAATCTAACACTACTAAAAGAAATTAAATAAATAATTTTTTTTTTTATTTGTCAATATTGGACCACAACTGGTCGATCCATTAGCCAAGTTCCTACATAATATAGGCGGTGGGACTCGATCTCTGGTCGTACAAATGCGTTATCTTTAGTAGATCCCCGGTTATTTAAACCATTAGATTTAGAAGTGTTTCACAAATCAAATAAATTATTAAAAGATTATATTTTTTACTAATAATGGTACTCGACACTGTTAATAATTCTTTAGTTTTTTTAAAGTAGAGATCTCTATTAAATTAACAAGAATATTCGGTTTAGAGTGATTATAAAATTTATATAATTCAATATAAATTTTCAAATCTTTAGTAAATCAACGTTTAATATACAGCTGCTACAGCTAAAACGGAAGCGATCATGTGGATCTCGATTATTAAAAATCCTAAAATGGGAATTTTGATTAGTTTATTGGTGGTTGTAACTTGTAAGACATGCATGCCTCAATAATAGTGCCCTTTTTTAATATAATATTCCGTTGCAGATGTTTTAGTAATTTAACGTACTTTAAAAAATTATTTTTAAAAATGACATTTTAACTTGTAAAAAAATTTAATTAAGATGAGAAAAAAAATAACTAAGAACAAAACAAGAAATCTTTAGTTAAACATATATTGGAAATACAAAACATCTTATATTTTGATACAAATTTTTTTCATAACATTTACTTAGTGAAACGGAAGAAGTGGATTTTCAGTCGAGTATTTCTCTATATTTTACAAGTTTAGGTAGTTTTATTATTATTATTAATAAGTGATCCCATAAAACTAGGTTTGAACCCATGATGAATATTTAATTAGTTGCCTTCAATGGGAAGAGTATACATATATTTGTTTTAAATTGGTCTGTTTGTTTGCATAATAAGGAAAACATCTTTTATATCACAAATTATTATACTAATCTTAATACAAAAGCGCGATTAATAATGTTATAGTACGTCAAGTGGCTGAGATGTTGGATTCCTTACATTGGAACTCCAACAAAACTTTCGTTAATTTGTCCTCCCAGTATATTTAATTATAAGGTTTATTTTATTAGTACTATATTCTATTAAAACAGTGTCAACATTATTAAAGTACTTAAACATTATTATAAGAATAATTTGGCTTTGATTTTGGCTTCATTTAATTACATAAGACAGCGTACGTTGGTCAACACGAAATGATAATTAAATTAATAATACATATGCAACTCTAGTTTATCTACGTTTGTTTCATATGCATTATCTTGTCACATTACTTTATTCCAACGATTTATTTATGTTGTTAGATTACATAATTTAAAGCTAGTGTTTTGGACCCAGTCGTAATAAATAAATGGAAGAGTAACTAGTTTTTTTAAAACGAAAATAATAAAATAGGTTAGTTGATGAGGTTATTATATTAAACGGTAATCTGATGGAGAATCGCCGTGTAACTTAAAACGTTATTCGACCCGTGGCAATTTATGAATATACAATAGATGCGTCGTTTCCACGCGTTTGGACCGAGCGTGGTTAGTTGTACAGCTGTTAATGTTGATCTCTTAAAATGTGCACAATTTATTATTATATTAAATTTTAATACGATAATGGAATGAATTAATATTAAATAGAGATGGTAATGAAGATATTATTATTTTAATTCTATGTTTTTGGGTGGACAAAATAAAGAATTACTATATATGATGGACTTTTATAAAATATTCAAAAAGTAAAGTCATAGAATATATGATAAAATAATAATTAATTATTATAAAAATAATAATGTGTGACTAAACTAAACATGGGGTTGAGCAGTGGCTTTATTCCCATAAGAAAGTGACGTTTCTGCCATGCTGGCACCTCGAGATCTCAGCCGTCCAATTCACGGTATGATCCAACGGTCAAGATGGAAACAATCCGGTCATTTGAAGATTTGAGCCGTCGTCTCTTTCCTCCCTTTTCCATGGGTAGGTCTTTTATTTTCTCAGTGCACCAAATATAGGAGGAGAAGAGGAGACGACGACGAGCAGAGCACTGTTATTGTTATACAGAAGAAGGAAGACGAAGCATTCTTATCACTGTTGACGGATTGAAATAGTTTTATACTCTCTGTTGATGTTAGCTTTGCATGAATGGATAAAACCAGGGAAACTCGAAGATCAACTACATCCATGGCTGCTTCCAATGGATTAACTAAACGGAGACAAAGAACCACAGGTGTTGCTTCCACCTCCTTCTTCTCTTTCGTTTCTTCTTACTTGTCTTTTTTTCGATTTTCTGATGATTTTTGTTCTATATTTCTGTATCAGAGAATATTCGTGGGAAGATGCATCATGAGGTGGCGACGGGAAGAGATCGACAGCAGAAAAAAGATCGAGATCCGGAATCGTTGAATCGGAGTAAGAGGAGACGAAGTGAGAGGTTCACGTCGAGGAACGAGAAGGATGTAGTTGACGATAGCTCGGATGACAGTATGGAAGACGATGCTGTTCAGCATAATAATCAGGCGAAGAGCTTCCCGTCGGGTCGTGTTCCCAGGCATGCGGTGTCTTCGAAGGTCGCCGATGAAATGATCGGCGTACTTGTCCCGAGAAAGGCTCGCTCAGGTTTGAGCTCATTTTTCTTCTCTTTATTTTCTGGTTCAATTCGCATTTTCAAGGTCTCTTCATACGACTACCTTTCTGGCGGTTGTAGTATGTGTAAAGAGGTCGCATGACTGTCGGACTTCGTCGGGAAGCGGTGGTGGAGGGTTTGGAGAAGACCGGCGAAGACCTTTGTCTTCTCCGGGAAGCCATAGCTTCGAAGTTGTTTCACCGTCTTCTTCTACTGTTTCCGTTAAGCATAATAAGGTCCGTTCACTGATAAATATTTTCTCGGTCGAATTTTGAATACTAATCTCAATCGTTATTTTCCGATTTCTAGAACGTAAACGTATCCAAATCCCGAATACCCAAGCCACCGAAATCATCCGGCACGGTTGAGGACGACTTGGAGATCGAGATAGCTGAGGTTTTATCCGGATTGAAAAAGCAGCCTCATCACTCCAAGAGAGAAAACCATTCCGAGTCTTCCCTAAAATCATCGGAGGTTAAAGGTATTACGCAGATACTTTCACAATTCTTCATGATTATTTAATCAAGGATTTTTCTCGAAACAAATATATATTGTTGCCCGATTTGCAGATGTGAATAGATTGAAAACGGAAGGTGACGATTCTTCCGCTGGAGTAGATATCACTTGTGAAGCGAACATTGATAAATCCACGAAGGGAACTAAAACATCATCAGCAGTCTCCGATATTCAGAGGGAGGATGAAACACCGACCATATTGGATGGAGTTCAGGAAAATCACAGGCTAAATTCACGGGATTCGTCGCCGCCGAAAGGGTAAATAGCTTATCATTTAGGTATTCCTTTCTTATTATTTATGCTTGGAAATCTGATGTTTGTTTTTCTATTTCTGGGTCTCCAGGTTATCAGAGTCTACACAGTTGGACAAGAACAGAGATGAGAGTAATTGTAGTAGTAAGCTCGAGATTGATCTGATGGTGAGAAATCTAGTCCTTTATTTAGCTATCAAGAGTCTGAATGCTACAAACGTACACCAAGTAACATTGTACTGTCTATAGGTTCCTCCAACAATGCCCTCCTCGCCTGGGAGACTGTCTCTTCTTCCATTAGTTTCTGATTACTGCAAGGTAAGTGTAGATTGTAATTGGTTGTCTTGTTTAAACATGTCCCAGTTGCTGGTTTATAACACTGCTTCTGTCTTGCTTATGCAGCGAGATGGTATTGTCAAGAATGAGATTATTCCAGAAGAAGTCAAACAGAAGAAGGTTGAAAAGCGTGAGTGGCTGAATTTTGATATGGAGCGACCAAACCAAGAGACTGGTAGAGAACCTATCCTAAGATTACAGAATTTGGATTGGAGCCAACCTCAGCAGGCTAAATCTGGTAAACAACCTTGCATATGATAATGAATCACCAACCGAAATATGGTTGGTCAATTCGATAATTTTTTTTAGATGCACAGATTTACCTTTACCACCTATGCCTATCTCAATTTTAGCTCAGAAGAGTGAAGCCTTATCTTTGCCGGTAGCTGTAGGCAGCTCGCCTAGTGGGCTTCCTCCTCAGGGGTGAGTTCTGTAAGCCCTTATTTGTCTTATTGTCTTGTGCTTGCTTAATGGTCAGACTCTAAAAAAAATTTGGCAGATGTGCCCTGATCCAGACCAGTAAAGCCATGGATGGGAGCAATATATCTGCTACATTAGTCCAGGTATATTTGAGTTTGATTTGTTCTTCATATATGATGCTTAGACTAGTTAGGACCATGATTCGCTTACAAATGCAGGGTGCTTCGTTTTCTGCCTCTCAGCCTAGGCCTAAAAGGTGTGCAACACACTTTTTCATTGCTCGGAACATTCAGCTACATCAGCATTTTGTCAAAACAAACCATCTCTCTACTCCAAACCACGGCGCTATTTCTCTAAAAGGTTGGGACTTGAAGCCAGCTGCCGGAAACCCATCGTTGCAAGGAAGCTCTCCTATTCTCAGCTTGAACTCCCAGGCAAATTATGTAATCGCAGATAATATTTCTGCGCCTAAGGACAGAGCCTCTGAAAGTGGTCATAATTCCTCAACCAGACAAAAGAAACCTCAACCTCCCCTTGCATCAAATAGTATAGTGGTATGTACTTCCTTTGCTCGTTATTTTGTCTAGTTGTGTTTATCTCATTGGAATTTTATTGAAACTGCACAAGTGCTCTGTAGCCTTTTCTCCTGAATGAACTCATTTTTTGTCACTTAATACAGCCTGCTCCAGCTTATATCTTCCCCATAAACCACCATTTGCATCCAAACATGGTACCTTCTAAATCACCTCAATCAGCAAAGAGCCCACGTGTTGGTGTTGGTTCAGCATCCGTCAATTTTAGCCATCCAAGTTCATCAGCCAGCGAAGCTTCTTCTCCTTACTTTACAGTTCTTCCAAACAATGCATATTCCCTTCAACTTTCATCAACCGTCAGAGGTGGGACTCCAAGCCAGGCATTGCCTTTCTTCAATGGGTCCTTTTATTCACCGCAGATGTTCCAGCAACCTTCTCATCTTTTTCAGAGACAGAGTCAATCCCAGAGGGAGTCTAAGGCATCAAGCTCTTCCTCATCATTCCATAGGCAACCGCAACTGCAAGTTAGTATTAATGGTCTTCCAAGCCAAGCTAATGTTTTGCAACACCGTCAACAGTCACAAAAGTCTGAGGCTAAAGCAGCTGGAGATAACTCTGATTCAAGGGGTAGCCACTCTCAGAAAGGAAGTCCATATGGCCAGATCATGACAGTGCCTGTTCAGCCTCAAAATTTTTCCATGTCATTTGCGTCTTTTCCCAGCGGGGCTCCCCCTGCAAATCTTAGTTTCTCCTCCAATGGCTACCACATCGTATCTGCAGCTTCTGTTCACCAGAAAAACCATCAAGCAAGTGAGTCAAAGACTGGAGGTGGAAGCTGTTCAAGCAATGCCGAGGACACAAACAAGACTATTCATGGAAAGGCCCCAGCAATGATGAATGGACAGACTCTGGTGTTTGACAATCCCTCGAGAAAACTCAACTTTGTTTCTGGTACTTGGCCCCCTGCAGCAACAACAGTTAGTGGAGACCCTTCAATGTTTACCCATCATCTAACGCAGAGGCAGCAGCTATCTGGTCGGAGTAAAATGATGACTCATTCGCAGGCTGACTCTGTTTCTCACACGTCATCCCAGAGGAAAAACCCGGCAACCTCATCACTCACTTCATGTAATTCCTTAAACCTCAAGCAGTTCCAGTCTCAGCAGCAGATACGAACACACGGACAGACTCAGATTTCTTTTGCAGTACCATCAGAGGGGCAACAGGGGAAATCTAGTAGGACTTCTTATTCAGTCACAGGGTCTGCTTCACAGGGGAAAGCAGCAAACTCCAAGGTCATCAATAGCAAAGCCTTGCAATTCTCACCTGGTCCTACTTCATCTTCACAAGCACAAGAACAGACGGAGAATACAGTGTCTGGGTCGACCCAAAAAACCTCACCCGTTTGTGGAAGGACAGTTCCATCGATCATAACTTCGTGCCCTGGTCATCTGTCAGAGTTAAAATACTGATTTCATCGAAGCAAACATGAAGCCACCATTTTGCAGTGTTTAGCTTCGGATTAGGCTAATGCCCTAATGGTTATTATTTAATGTTTTATGGGGTCGATTTCTTTCATTGCAGTTGGTCTAGTGTAGATATTTAGGCTAACATAACCCATTACCTAAGTAACTTATTTCAAATACATTCCTCAACATTATGCGGTATACATATAAAAGGACAGAATCTGATAACAAAGATGAGCAAACATTTTTCCATTTTATTATTCTTATGAACTAGTTTTCCACGGCTAGAGAAGCCACATTGTCTAGAAAATCTTCTCTTGCTTTCTTATCAAATGGGTCTTCACCAATGTACAAGTCTAATATTGACTTGCACAAGAGTTTGCTCTTCACACTCCCCACATGGTTTCCCTCAACTAAAATAGAAAACAAGGAAGAGTGTTAGACTCTCTCTGGGGACAGTTAACTAACTTGAGAAGTGAGAAGATAAACAGAATCTTACTCGCCACACTGAGTATATGGCCTGGCTCTTGTGTCAAGTCAATGGTGGAGTTTCTTGGAATCTTGTACTCATCTTTGAAGAGACTAGTGAAGCTACATCAAAGTAAAATTTTATATTTAGCAGCTACATACAAAAACCACAGGAGAAGTTTATGCTTTTATCTAGCAAAATCCATAGTGAAATGTGTTAATTGTTACCTTTGGAGCAACTCCTGATTCTCTGAGCCACCAAACTTATTGAGTCTATTACCAACAGATTCTTCAAAGGCATTGCGTACGGAACGGATGTTGAGTTTGCTGTAGACAATCTGCAGCCTTATAGTCATCTTAATATCAGCCTCCATGAGATCATTAACGAATGTCTTGTTTCCTCTGATCTCTGAAGCTGGAACATTTGCACATTTCTCTCCCACCAGTTTCTTCACATCATCACAATCAGCATACACTCCTTTAATGCCAAAATTGATCAAAAATTAAAATAAAATGAAGCTAATTCATCAGTCGAATGACTCCAGAATATCACTTTTCCCACTGCTAAAATAAGTAATCTACTACTAATATCTTCTGCTTTCAATGGCTTAAACTGTTGATAGAGACTGGCTTTTGACCACTTAAATGTCCAATAAGGCGAAAAAGCTCAAATTCTCCAGTTCCAGTATTTGCAATCACGTAAAATAAAATCCCTAAACGAACATCAGTTTATATTTTTAGTCCGGAAGAGATTTTACCAGGTTCGAAATTGAAATTAAATCGAAGAAAATTACCGAATGCGTAAACATCGATGTTCTTTAATCCCAGTAAGCTCTTTTTCCTCAGCCCAACGCCGAGTAATTGCTGCGACTCTCCAATTGAAGCGGGAAACGAGAAACCGGTCTTTGGCTCAACAACGGATTCGGAACTAGAGTCAGCTAGAGTTATAGATCCCCATGGTAACAGATACGAACGGTGAGAGAAGAAGTCCCACTCCAGAATCGAATGCTTGGGATTTCGTGACGCCGCGATCGCAGCTCCAGCGGCTGCGGCACAAACAGTGACGGAGACTGCGACAACGGAAATGCGGAATCCGGAGAATGACGTGGCACGCGGTGGCTGAGAAAACGAGAAAGGGAAGCGAAACGAAACCATCGTCTTCGTGTGTGAATTGTTAGTTCACTAACCTTGATTTTTCACACTCTCTTTAACATTTGAACACTTCACACGCCATTGATATGATTCAGCGACAATAACTACTGCTTCAATTGACACGTGTATTGCACGTGACCTCGATTTTTCCGAATTGGGCCTCTCTTTTGAGCTTTCCTCATTTCCTAATAGGCTTTCACGCGTGTTTACTGCTAAAGGCCCATTAAGTTACAAAATCACAACGTGTAATATAAAAGTATCGTTATAAATAAAAAGATTCCCTTTTTAAAAATATCTAGGAGTGAAAAATGAAAAGGGGATTTATTTGGTTTCATCTAAATCCAATTAAAGGTTTGAAGGATGTGAAGAGAGGTCCACTATTTGCAGTCTTATCTTCCCTGTTTGATTGAGGTTCATTAGAAACATTGGAATCAACCAAACTTGTCGTTTTCACGACACCAAGCTTTGTTCTGTAGTAAGCAGCCGAAATAAGCCCATATAAGGCCCATTTTGAATGCATCAGTTACCAGATTTTGACCGTCCATTTTCTCATCAACGGTCTAAAGCGCTTTCACCAGATTTTTTTATTGAAGATAAATTAGTTTGAAGAGTAAGAAGGGCTTGTAAGTGAGGAAGAAGAAGAAGCAGCAATGGATAAATCAGCAATCCCAAAACTGGAGAAACCAACAGGAAAGAAACAGACAGCGACTGTTGTTGTCGGAGTTTTGGCGGTTGGATGGTTGGCGTTAGAGATTATATTTAAGCCATTGATGAAGAAGCTTAACTCTTCACAGGACAAATCCGATCCTGACGAAACCACACCTCCTCCTGCGACCGACGACGCCTAAATTGGTGATAGTTCAACGTGAAGGTCATAATGAAGTTTTCGTACTTTAAAGTTTCTGTTGTTTGCCTCCTCAATCTCAAAGCCTTTGCTTTTGTTGCTTTGAGATGTGTTTTAATTTATTTCCTTTATTGCTTTTGAATAAAAATCCCGGGAAGGATTAATATATCAATGAGGATATGATATTATGATCTACTCATTGATTTTGTTTTCCTGATTACGTTGCAGACTTTGTTGGTGATAATGTCATCAATAACAACTATGTTTATGAGTCATTTTGTATTAATTGTTGTTTGTAATATCAGTTTGGTCTTTGATCTTACGCACAACGAGCACAAACCTTTAAATATCTAATATGCCGTTGAAGAAATCAATCACAGAACAAAATGATTTTCATTAAGGACAAAAATATCTCCCTCTTTTACCATTATATTTACAACTAAACACAATTTTTGTTTCTTTTTAAAAATATCTAACTACCAAAGAAAAATATTTTAAAAAAACAATATAAGAAACTTAAGAAAACAAGAGTAAGATTGACAGAAAAAAGAGTAAGATTGTTTGAAAAATATCTAACATCCAATTATTGCTAGAAAAAAGAGTATGATTGACAGAAAAAAAGAAAAAAAAAACTTAGCAAACACTGAAATTAGCAGAGAAAATTGAACATTTGCTTTAAATAAGGAAAATTCCCGTGTTTTATCTGTATAAAAGTGCAAATATATCAGAAAAATGACTTCGGCTGCTTCTACAAACGTAGGCCCATTATTAGTAATTTGTCACTTGGGCTGATTCTATGAATGGAGGCCCATTAACAAAAATTCGTGATGCCAAGAAATAATCTTGCGGAGCACGCGTCGGGTCAACCCGATTAGATATCTGGAGCATCCATCCACGTCAGTCGAGGCTGGCAAAATTTTATAGTCGTACATCAATCCCTCATCTCTCTCTCCCTCTTGAATCTCTCGGTTTCCGATGCTGGGTGGTTTCGCTGCTGCTGAAGGCCGTAAAAGCCTCAGAGTCGCCGTCGCCGGAGACGAAGGAACCGGCAAATCCAGCCTGATCTCTGCCGTCGCCTCCGAAACTTTCCCCGAAAATGTCCCTCGCGTCCTTCCTCCAACTACTCTTCCCGCCGATGCTTTCCCTGACTATATACCTATCACCATCGTCGATACTCCCTCTAGGTGTTGCTTCTTCCCCTTTTCTTTGTATCTGCACAATGATCTGTAGGCATTGTCCTCAATCTACTGATATCTGCGATGTTATTTGCTATTAGTATTGACAATAGGATAAAGCTCATTGAAGAATTCAGGAAGGCTGATGTGGTGATTCTCATATATGCGTGTGATAATCCTGCAACGCTTGATCGCTTGAAATCTTATTGGCTTCCTGAGCTTCGGCGTCTAGAGGTTTGTGATTTACTGGTGTAAGATTTTTGTAATGTATACATTTTCTTTCAACAAAGTTTTTAATTTATAAATATATGTATATATCAAGATCAAAGCACCAGTGATTGTGGTGGGCTGCAAGCTTGATTTACGGGATGAACGCTCTCCCGCGAGATAAGAGGATGTAATGGCGCCGATCATGAAGGAGTATAGAGAGATAGAAACATGTATTGAGTGTTCTGCATTGACTCTTATACAGGTATGTTCTTGGTTTTATTGTGTGAGCAAATTACTATTGATACAGTTTAACGACTAGGATATTATCTTTTTACTAAGAGGGAAAATGCTGCAGAATATGTGAGGCACCTTCAAACTGATGATACTTGAAGACTAAGCTAAACTTTGTTCTTTAAGTGATTGACCACATACAGAGAAATCTTTATTATATGCCATTAAAACATCAGGATTATTCTTTTCTTATTTCCAGGCCCCCGATGTTTTCTATTATGCATCAAAAGCGGTCCTTCATCCAACATTTCCGTTGTTTGATCAAGAAAGGCAATGTTTAAAACCTCGCCTCCGCAGGGCAGTACTAAGAATATTCAACCTTTGTGATCATGATATGGATGGTGTCCTTAATGACGCAGAGTTGAATGATTTTCAGGTTTTCTTTCTCTATATTAGCCACTGATTATTGCATTCATGAAAGTTCCCCATCCTTCGACATATATATATGATGCTGCAAATTTTATTAACAGGTGAATTGTTTTGGTGCTCCACTTGATCCTGCTGAACTTATTGGAGTTAAGAGAGTAGTACAAGAAAGGCAACCAGATGGAGTAACTGATCTTGGTCTTACATATCCGGGCTTCCTTTTTCTTTTTTCTCTATTCATTGAGAGAGGTCGCCCTGAGACAGCATGGGCTATCCTGCGGAAATGTGGTTACAATGATTCTTTGGAACTCAACGTCGATTTACTATCCATTCCAGCGAAGCATTCTCCTGATCAGGTGTGTGTTGCTTTAATTCGTACTTTATCTCTAAATTGTTTTGTTAGCAAAAGGATATGAAACACATGCAATTCTGCCTTTTAAATAGTTTTTTGCACTCTATTCTTTTATCACTTGCAGAGCATCGAGCTTTCAGACAAAGCTTTGGACTTTCTGAGTGGAATCTTCCGGTTATATGACCTTGATAATGTGTGTATAACTGTTTCTCTAGTTATCTAACAACGATACTGTTGTCCGCTAATACCTTCTTTAATGCTTATTTGTGTTGCTGCTATGTAGGATGGAGCATTACAGCCAGCTGAGCTAGATCATTTGTTTCAAACAGCTCCAGATAGGTGATTTTCTGGTGATATTTTTTTGCCTGATTTATTGCTAATTCTTACCTCTATAATTGATGGTTATCAACTGTTGTTCCCAAGTTTTGTTTAGTGGGTTATCCTTCTTTCTTTTGAATTTGCTTGTCAATGTCTTTAATGCTCTTGAACATGAATATGTAATATCATGTCCGGATTAAGTTCGTTTACATATACACTCTGCTTTACGATTTCAGTCCTTGGCTTGAGGCTCCTTATAAAGATGCGGCAGAGAAAACACCAGGCGGAAATTTGACAATTGATGGGTTTATGTCTGAGGTTTGTATGCTTGCTGTTGTTCTGACTCTGAATTAGAATCAAGCTTTCATTGTCATCATGACCAACTATCAGATTCAACATTCTTTCCATGCTAATTATGCTGTGTTATGTGTTAATGCAGTGGGCTCTAATGACTCTACTAAATCCTCTAAAAAGTTTGGCAAACCTAGCATATATAGGTTATGGACTCGACCCAGCTTCCACATTTTCTGTTACTAGGAAAAGATCAGTGGATCGTAAGAAGCAGCTAACAGAAAGGAGTGTGTTTCAGTGCTTTGTATTTGGCCCTAAAAAATCTGGAAAGTCTGCACTCCTTGATTCTTTTTTAGGAAGGTAAAATAGTTCAAAATTTGTTCCATCATCAGTGCCTGTGATTGATTTATATAGGTCTACTCATCTTATATTCTCTAAGCTGTGTTTCAACTCCAGGAAATTTTCGAACAGCTACAAGGCAACCGTGGGTGAACGATATGCAGCAAACATAATTGATCAGACTGGGGTTAGTAGCAATTGTCTGAAAGATCATGTTCTTTGTCAGATGTGGATGATTGGTTAATGTGGATTCTTTCTTCTTATTCTAATCGTTAAATAGACTTTTCAGGATACTAAGAAAACCCTCATATTGCGGGAAATACCAGAGGACAGAGTTAAAAAGTTTCTGGCAAACAAGGAATCGTTGGCTGCATGTGATGTTACTGTGGTTGTCTATGACAGGTTAGCTCAGAAATAATATGCACCTCGTATGTGTGGATGAGAATAATAAGATCACAGACTTAGCAAGAAACTATTTTTATATGGTGATGTACTACAGTTCAGATATTTACTCATAGAAAAAAGCGAGAGAAATATTGATGGAGGTATCAAGGAAGGGAGAAGAGAGCGGTTATAAGAGCCCATGTCTTCTTGTTGCGGCCAAAGATGATTTAGATCCATATCCAATGGCAGTGCATGAGTGTGATAGGGTAATGCATCCAATCAACTTAACCCTATGTTTTGATTGAATATGATTGATGATTGTTTAATATAAGCAAGATGGGATAAGAACAGGTTTGCATGGAATTGGGAATAGACGTGCCAGTGTCATTAAGCATGAAACTTGGGGAGCCAAATAGTCTCTTCTCAAGAATCGTGGCTGCAGCAGAGAACCCTCACTTAGGCATTCCAGAGACCGTGTCAGGAAGAAGAAGCAACAATTTCCGTCAACTCTTGAATAACTCACTTCTTTTTGTCTCAGGTTCTTCTTCTTCTTCTTCACAATAATAACAATATTGAATGAAAACCATCCAATCATAGCTCTCTAACATGTATTTGTATGACATGAAATTGCAGTGGGTACAGCTGTTGGGTTTGCAGGATTAGCAGCTTACCGTGCTTATTCCGCAAGGAAGAATACTTGATGATTAGCAGAACATATATAGAATACTGACTTGGATCTCCTTCTTTGACGATTCATCTACTTTGTATATGTCTGTAATAAAAAAAAGGTACAGATTCATCGTAGATGGCTTCTTCTTTCACACCATATTTTTGGATTCCTTTCAAATTCAACCATTCCACTTTTTGACATTTTTTTGTAATTCTCGTCAACACATTATGTGCAATTATGATATGGTTCTGTCTCGAGGTTGAGTGGTTTGTTTATCTTAGGAAGTAATAGAGACAAACGAGCCAAAAGAAATTGGTAAGATTTAATGCGAAACGAAATGGACCGATCGTTATATGTTATCTTCTATAATAGCCTTACATATTTTTCTGGTTCTCTAAAAGGATCAACAAAGACTTAAAAACTAACAATCAGAACAGAGCAACTTCACTAAAATGGCGGCTTTATCATCTTCCTCTCTGTTTCTCTCCACAAAATCAACGTTTCCTATCTATAATAATCTGCTGATCCCGCCTTCTGTCCGCCGTCTCCCTTCTTCATCGTCCTCCTTTTCGTCACTTTCTTCCTGTTTTTCTTCTTCTCTCTTCACCAACTCGTTGAGGAGTTCTCGGAAGTTATCTTCTCAGAGATTTCTTACTGTTAAGGCCAGCTCCGTTGGTGAGAAGAAGAATGTACTTATAGTCAACACTAACAGTGGTGGTCACGCTGTGATCGGCTTTTACTTCGCCAAAGAGCTTCTCTCCGCCGGTCATGGCGTCACCATTATGACCGTCGGCGATGAATCTTCCGACAAGATGAAGAAACCTCCGTTTAACCGATTCTCCGTAAGCTTTACAACTTTCCCTCAACATTGTTCTTTTTTTCTTTGAATTTTTGAATTCCACTTGAAACGATCCAAATTCCGACTTGCAGGAAATTGTCAGCGAGGGAGGAAAGACGGTATGGGGAAATCCAGCAGATGTAGCCAATGTGGTCGGAGGTGAAACATTTGACGTTGTGCTTGACAACAATGGCAAGGATTTGGATACTGTTAGGTCTGCTTATTATTTGTATTACACAGTGAAGGTTTTTTAGAATATTCATGGATAAAAGATGAATGATCATAGCTGGATTTGTTGGAACAGGCCAGTGGTGGGTTGGGCTAAAAGCTCCGGCGTGAAGCAATTCTTGTTCATAAGCAGTGCCGGGATCTACAAGGCCACCGAAGAACCTCCTCACGTTGAAGGAGTAAATAAACTCAAAACCCTTTTACATTCATCAATTCTAAAACCACTACTTATGTCTTCTTCCTCATGCACAGGACGCAGTCAAAGCCGATGCAGGTCACGTGGGAGTGGAGAAGTACTTAGCAGACACATTCGGTAACTGGGCTTCCTTTCGACCACAGTACATGATTGGCTCTGGCAACAACAAAGACTGTGAGGAATGGTTCTTTGACCGTATGTCTCTCAAACCTCTAAGGATTTTAGATTTCAATTCAAAGACAGAACAAAGTAATGGTATAATGTGTTTTCAGGGATTGTAAGGGACAGAGCAGTGCCAATCCCAGGATCAGGGATGCAGTTAACCAACATATCTCACGTGAAGGACTTATCTTCTATGTTGACTTCTGCTGTGCAAAACCCTGAGGCTGCATGTTGCAACATCTTCAATTGTGTTAGTGACAGAGCTATCACTCTTGATGGTATGGCCAAGCTCTGTGCCGCTGCTGCTGGCAAAACTGTTGAGATTGTTCATTATGATCCTAAAGCCATTGGGGTTGATGCCAAGAAGGCTTTTCCATTCAGAAATATGGTAAACTAAATCCAACAGAAGCTCTTCTCTTTTTTCATTGACTAGTTTCATAACCTTGTCATTTGGTTGCAGCATTTCTACGCAGAGCCAAGAGCTGCAAAGGATATATTAGGGTGGGAAAGTAAAACAAATCTACCTGAAGATCTCAAGGAGAGATTTGAAGAGTATGTAAAGATTGGCAGAGATAAGAAAGAGATCAAGTTTGAGTTAGATGATAAGATACTGGAGGCAGTCAAAGCTCCAGTGGCCGCTTGATCAGGTAGGCCACAAAGTTCGTCCTTTGTAACTTCAAATGCTTTTTTTTTCCTCCATATCATATGAGATGAACATAATTTCAGCTAAAAGATCGTTTTAAATTCATAACCAAAAGGCAACAACAATTCTGGTTTACATGAAGATAAAAACTTCATTTCACGGGAATTCGATCTGAAGACAGTCTTAAATCCTTACATACCTACTTAAATACGTTTACCATTTAGAGAGATCAAACCAAACCTACCTACATAGCAACAAGAGCAAGACGTCACCTCCTCTTATTCCTCCTCTTGCTTAACTTTCAGACCTCCAAGCTTTGATTCCAGTTCATTGTCTTCATCGCCTTCCTCTCCTTCGCTTTCATCTTCAAAATCTTCTCCTTCAGGGTCATTATCGTCCAAAGGAACAAGCTTCTCCAGAGAGTCCTTAAACATGTCATTAACCTCGTCAATACCTTCCTCAGATATGAAGTTTCCATTAATGTTCAGAAGCTTGAAAGACTGCTTCTTCACAACGGATTGTGCTAAGGCTCTTGCTCCAGCTCTTCTGATCATGTTGGTGCTCAGGTCAATTTCAACCAACTTATCATGACCTTCAATTGCCTTTGCAATTAAGATAGACCCTTCATCTTTGAGTTCATTTTCAGATAAATTTAGCTTTGAAAGAGACTGTTTTGATGCGATGCAAGCTGCCAACTTTCCAGTGGATTTTACAGTAATATCGTTGCCAGCCAGTTCTAGAACTTCAAGAGAAGGGGCTGATTTCATTAGAGCTTCAGAAAGTGCCTCTGTTCCCTCATCCTCCAAGTTCAGGTAACTCATATAGATTTCGGTTACATTAGTCAACACTGATAAAGTCTTGGCTAGGGCGATTCCACCATCTACTCCAAACATGTTGTCACGGAGATCAAGTTTCTTCAAGTGGCTACAGAGTTCAAGTGCTTCAGCTAGCGCAACACCACCATCTGAACCAATCCTTGTTGATGAACACCGGAAGTCTTCCAAAGATGGACACTGCTTGACAATCTCTGCAATGGCAATCGCTCCTTCATCTCCTGCCATGTTGTTATGAAACTGAAGAACCCTAATTTTGTCAGTAGAAGGAAGTAGCTCACGAACTGCTCGTGCAGCATCTTCAGAAATGCCATCATTCATCAGATATAGCTCTTCTAAGTCATTCTGAGACTTGATGAGAGAACCAAATGCTCTAATTCCTTTTTCTCCCAAGGCATTGTCAGAGAGATTCAAATACTTTAGCTTACAACCCTCCAAAGCAGACGAAAACATATTCATAACTTCTAGTGCTTCTGCCTCTGGTCGTCCAGCAACAAAATCTGAGAGATCCACTTCCGTCAGCTGATTCTTGATGGAAGACAAAACAGTCACAGCAAATTTGGCTGCTTTGGAGCCAAAACTCCTGTTGCTAAAACGGAGTTTGGTATACGAGTTATTCGGCTCAGTCAAAGGCCTCAAAAGTTCACGTGCCTCCTCTTCCTCAATGAATGCTCTACGCCCACCAGATATATCAAACAACATATCACCAGTCTTCTTCACCTCAACCTTGGATTCTTCCTTTGGACCTCGTTTGATGACCTCAAGCATAAGCTTACTAGATTCTTTAGCATAGACCTGAACAGCAGAAGTTCCATCGCCATCAGGCTCATTCTGAAAATGTTTGTTGGCAGTTGCAAAAGCCAACTCTTCAATTCGTTTGGCATCTTCCTCAGCCTCCTCCACAGTCAAAAGACCGTACTTTCGTGAGAAGATTGATGGGGTGGTTATGTTCTTAGTCATCCGCTCAACAAGCATCAGTCGGGTACTCTTACTCGGTGGCCACATCTTCACTGATACAACACGGTTCTGTGTGGAATCCATGCTACTTGCTTCTGTAATTCAAATAAATGAGAAACCTTTAACTCAAATCTGATATTAACACATCCGGAAAAAAATTCCTTTGAGATGGCCAAGGTAAACAATACAGGTGCACAAAAATTGAACTCACAAACCTAGTGCAGATCTAATCGAAAAACGAATATAGCCTAAAATATATCTAAGAATCAAACTACATTTCTATTGTAGATACTAAAGAGCCTTAATAAAAAAATTTATTAACAAAATGTGCTCTAAAACTCCTGCTTAGTTAGACAAAAACTCAAAATCTACCAACGTATTTCGAATCAGAAGTGGAGAATCGACGGTACCTTTTTTCTCAGACGATCGAAATGAATCTCTCCGATTACTTGCCGATAAAAAGATTATTCGTTTTTTCAGAAAAAGGAGTTTCTATCAAAGAAGCGTGAAGGAGAAGAAGAAAGGTGAGAGAATCATTGATTCGCGTATTGATAAAATATGGTTGGAGGCTCTGATTCGTTTTTTGAAAACTCAATTTCAAATTAAAAAAAAACACAAAAATTGTGCACTTTAGAGCCAAATCCATGAACATTAGGGTTTTTTCTATCTTAAAAATGACAATAAAGCCCCTACAAAACTTTACCATCAACAAATGTAAACCCATATAAAAAGCCCAAACCCAAATAATAGCTTAAATTTTATAAAGCCCAAGGACCAGTATTAGCCTTGAGTTTATAAAGCCCAAGGCCCAATAAAACCTTCTTCTACAGAAGTTATAATAATAAAAAATGGATATAGTTAGGTAATGAAGACGACGGTGGGCCACCACGGCCAGGTGGACTCGCCGACGGTGAACTGTATTGACAGAGAGACGCCTCTGAACCACGCATCACTCTCTCTGTCCTTTTTGTTTATTGTTAATATCCTTTTAAGTATCTATATATTACCAACAGATATAAACTTTCTTCTTCTTCTTCCTCGTTGCTTCTTCTAGCTTAGGAGCAGAGAATGGAGAAGCGCCGGAGATAGATAGAGAAAGAGATCTGTTTTCTTCCATGTCCGGAGCTTCTTCTTTCTCCACCACTCTCTAGTTCAGGAAGCAACTTCTTCCACTCGTAAGTTTCCCTCCCTTTTTCTGTTCTTCATATCTCAATTCCCGGATCTCGAAATCTTGAGGTCGTTGGAGAAATACAGAGAGGATTAGGTATCTTAGAGTTAGGTCACCAATTTGAGTGCTAATCTGAGAGAGGAATTTTGTATCCATAAATTATCTGCAAGATTGAAGCTTACTTACCGTTTTTATGCCATTGTTATTGTAGCTTCGGTCAAAATATGGAGAGCTTCGCATCAGATCCAAGCTTCTTTGATTCTGATGTATACATGAGATTAGGGCTTATAATAGAAAAGGGCAAAGGACGATTGAAAAAGTCACCGAGGGTACTGTCACGCCTTGCATCATCACTGGAGAGATCTGTGTCACCAAGTGATGAGAAGAAACTAATTGAATCTGCAGAGAAGAAAGAAGAGGACTCTTGTGTGACCGTGTTTGATGGAAGATCTCAGCCTGAGATCAGCATTGGACACTACTTGGATCGCATTTTCAACTACTCTGGTTGCAGCCCATCCTGCTTTGTCATTGCACATATCTACATTGATCAGTTCCTTCACAAGACCCGAGCCCATCTCAAACCCCTTAATGTCCACCGTCTTATCATTACAACTGTCATGTTAGCTGCTAAAGTCTTCGATGATAGGTATCATAATTCTCTTATTTCATGTCCTATGTTTCTTCTGTAGGATTCCCTCGAATTTGACTAGACATTTGAAGTTTTCCACTTTTTCCTTTCACTTGTTTAATCTGTTTAGATGTTTCATGAAAAAACCTCTTCGTATTAGCAGACTACTTGTCTAGTACCAGTAGCAGTTGGATCACATAATGTTTTCTTTTCAGCTTTGACATGTCTGTAATTTCATTTATACATAGTTTCATTGATCGCTGGTGTGGTGCAGGTATTTCAACAATGCATACTACGCGAGAGTGGGAGGTGTGAGCACGAGAGAGTTAAATAGATTGGAGATGAACTTGTTGTTCACCCTTGACTTCAAGCTTCAGGTAGATCCTCAGACGTTTCACACACGCTGTTGTCAGTTAGAGAAACAGAACAACGACGGGTTTCAGATCGAGTGGCCGATAAAAGAAACATGTAGAGCCAAGAAAGAGACTTGGCGGAAGACACCCGATGCAGTCTGCTCTCAAAGTACAGCACGCTGATCAGGAAGTCAGGAACCCATGAGGCAAGAGTAGGATAGGATATTGTGTTTATGGTAGTGAATGATTCTTTTGCAAGATTGATTGTTGTGACAACTGTGTAGTAAACATTCTTAAATTTCTACCAACTCTGCAATATATTTTACATTACACGGCAACTATTCCCTCCCCTGCTGCAACGAACATCAGCAACAGGAGGCTCTGCCGGTTTGCTGCCGCAAGGAGCAGTATCAATCTCAGGTAGTGGTTCAGTAGCAGGAGCTGCAACCACCTCAACATTACGAGAAACAGGATCTCAACCACATCAACATTACCAGAAGCAAGAGACAGTGAGCAGTCACCACTGGAATCATCATGGGAATCCTTAAACGTTATTTTGATGACCCTGTTCTCGGTGATCTCCATCCGTTTGATCCCACGAACGTTTTTATCAACCAAGTGTCAAAGCCACCAATGTTACTGACATGAACCTGACGCTGGCTGGTTGATTGTGTTCCAACAGCAAGCGGTGAAGGAGTCACCCTCAAAACGTAATCAGAAGATTCCAGTTTAGGTTCAAAAAAACAAGCTCTGCTCTTTTACAGGCTTTAGCTGCCACAGCCATAAGCACTTATGGGTCAATCTTGCTCTCGACTTCAATCATCCCCTGGTTTGCATTTACCTTTGTCGAATGCACTCCAGCAGATGAGTCCACCATTTACTAATTAAAGATTCTAATCCATAAATGTAGTTAATGAATATGATCATCACCTTCAATATTTTGCAGAACTCGTTTCAGAACTCGAGTCTGCAAGCAACATAAATTTACATTCTTTTCAAATGATTTACCATATCAATAGATATTAATTATATAGTCGATGTTACATATATGATATACCCGATGAACTGAGGAATGATTTGGAATAGAATCATCTTCCATATATGGAAATAATTTGTATTAAAATGAGACAAAAAATCAAAAATTTTGTGGTAAGAAACGTGTTACATAGATTTATGTATCTTAAAACGCACGCATGCATATCTTCAAAGATTTCCTTATTGATCAACAATGATCACGCCAAATGATTAGTTCTTGGAGTTTTATTAAACATATCTATAAATGTTGATTTTCGCAGCTCAAATTGATGAACTCAGCTCGCGGAATACAAATCGAGTTCAAGAAGATTGAAGAAAGAAGAGATTGATCGCTAAGTTTGTTTCAGTAAGTACACAAAGAATTATAGAGTTCCCCAAAGAACTTGGGTACATCTCTCTTCGGAATTGATTTCGGAATTCATTAGACTCTGTGTGTTCTTGCAGGTACAACAATGGTGGACATTACAACGAGGAAGAAGAAGACTATAGCCTATATATAAGTACGTTAATAGGCCGCGGAAATCATCATTGATCCATGAAGACTTTGGGCCACGAGAAGACACAGCCCATTATGATCCACCAGCTTCTAACACTCGACTTCTTCTTTTCTCTGTAATGGGCGACGAACAATTTCGGTCCAGCCCATGACCAACATAAGTGAAGAGTGACAAACACTTACACTCTCCACCTTTGTCGCTTCACTGTCCTAACACAAACCCTAGCCACCGAGCTCCTTCTCTGAAACTCATTCGCGGCTCACCGGAGTTTTCAAACCTCCGCCACCGTGAGACCGCTTCCTCTTCTTTCTCCTTTCGATCTTACTTCTCCTTTTATTCCGAAGAACAAACGCCGAAGACTAACCTTCCTTTGGTCTTCAAGAAGCTCAATCGATTCATCTTCTTCCATCTCCAAAGAAGATAGAGGTTTCCGGTGAAGAATCAGCTCCGAACAACTCCACCAGCTGCATGCAAAAGAAGGTAAAGCATCAGCTCTTGAGCGATTAAGCTCTTTCTTTCTTTTTCCCCTTTTTTTTTTTGTTTCTGAAAAAAATAATTAACGTTTCGTGTTCTGTCTCTTCACTTCTTTGCAGATCTGAGACGAACCAAGCCGAGGTCTCCTTAGATCTCGGTCATGTTCAGGGATTTGAGACAATCTCTGAACTTCTCTCCGGGCAAAGGCTTCGTCATCATATCCGCAGGGTTCACAGAGGTATGAATCTTCGTTACTCTCACCTGTTCTTCATCAATAGCATCTCTGATGAAATTATATTTGATCTGAACATGCTTGGTCCTTTCACTGCACATTCTGTTCTTTGCTAAATGTATTGCACTCTGTGAATCACAAATATTTCAATCGGATCTTGTTTGAAACCCATTTCTTCACATATGCCCTTTAGCCAAATAGCTTCTCTGCTAGCATCTGATAATGAGATATATTCTGCTTCTGTCGTTGAGAAGGCTACAACTTTCTGTAATCTTGATCCCCAACAAACTGTGTTTCCACCAACTGTGAAAACGAATCCTGAAATAGATCTCCTTTTATCTAAATCTGAAGCAAAATCTGAATCGCAAAATCCTCTTACTTGAAAATCATCATGCTTAGTGAATGCTAAACTGATTTTTGCTGATCCTCTTATGTATTTCATTATCCATTTCACAACTAACCAATGCTCTTTGTTTGGTTTTGACATGTACCTGCTGACGAGGCCAACACCATATGCAAGGTCTGGACGAGTACCAATCATGGAATACATGAGACTGCCAACTGCACTCGCATAAGGTATGTCTTCTATTTCCTCTGCTTTAGATTTTTCTTCTTCTTCTGTTGATTTCTTAATCTTGAAATGAGAACCAATTGGGGACTGCACTGACCTGCAGTCTTCCATGTTAAAACTCTTTAAAACTTTTAACAAATAGTCCTTCTGAGATAAAACTAAAACACCATCTTTTCTGTTTCTGAAAATATCCAAATCCTTTTAACTTGTCCCAAATCCTTCATTTCAAATTCTGAATTCAACTGCTTCTTTAACTTGTCAATTTTTGTTTTACTTAAAGCTACAATCAAAATATCATCCACATATAAAAGTAGATAAATCATATTTTGAATCTTGTTACCCTTTAAGTAGACACATGGATCATAGTCACTTTTCTTGAACCCCTTCTTAACCACAAATGAATTAAATTTGTGGTTCCACTCTCTAGGCGACTGTTTCAGTCCATAGAGAGACTTCTTGAGTAAACATACTTTGTCCTCTTGACCAGCTTTAACAAAGCCTTCAGGCTGTTCCATGTAGATGGTTTCCTTTAAAACGCCATGTAGAAAAGTTGTCTTAACATCCATCTGCTCTAGTTCTAGGTCAAACTTAGCCACTGCTGATAAGAGAATCCTTATAGATGTATGTTTAACCACGTGAGCAAATACTTCGTTATAGTCAATTCCTTCTATTTGAGAATATCCCTTTGCCACTAATCTAGCCTTGAACCTAGGTTTCTCTATCCCTGGAATTCCTTGCTTTACTTTAAAAATCCATTTACAGCCGATCACTTTCTGATCCTTAGGTCTATTTCTTAGATCCCAAGTATAGTTCCTTATAAGTGAATCCATTTCCTCACTCATTCCTTCGTTCCAGTAATCTTTGTCTCTGCTTCTTTGAGCTTCTTGGTATGTCTTAGGTTCTTCTAGATCAATCATTTCGGCACTAGCCAAGGCATAGGCAGTGAAATCTGCATCTTCAAATCTAGAAGGTGGCCTTATGTCCCTTCTCTGTCTGTCACGAGCAAGTAGGTAGCCATCTTCACTATTTGTCCCTTCTGCACTTCCTTGATTTTCACTTTCTGACTGATCCTCTTCACTTTCTGAATTCGAATCACTCTCCACTGTATGAATCTCCTGAATATTCCTTTTAGAAATCCTTCCACCTGATGAAGTAATCGTAACTCTTTTAGATTTCTGACCCAAAACTTCCTCTAGATCATCTTTAAAAGTGACCCTCTTCTCCTCCTTAGGTGTACTTCTTTCTGTGTCGACATTCTGAGCATCCTTGAACATAGTGTTCTCGTCAAATACAACATCTCTGCTGATTACAAGCTTCTGTTCCTCTGTTAACCATACTCTGTAATCTTTAGTGCCTTGACCATAGCCAATGAATACCCCTTTAGAAGCTCTTGGACTTATCTTGTCATTAATAGTGTGAACATAAGCAATACAACCAAAACTTCTCAAGTGATCGTATTCAACTTTTTTGTCAGTCCAAATTTCTTCTGGAATTTTAAAATTCACAGAAGATGAGGGTGACATGTTTATAACATAAACTGCTGTAGCTGCTGCTTCTGCCCAAAACTCACCACCTAAACCAGATTCTGCAAGCATACACCTGACTTTATCCATAATTGTTCTGTTCATTCTTTCTGAGATTCCATTTTGTTGAGGTGTATATGGGACAATTTTATGTCTCTTGATTTCTGACTCTGAGCACAACTTGTCGAATTTAGCATTGCAATATTCTAGACCATTATCTGTTCTGAGACATTTAATTTTTCTTTCTGTTTGGTTCTCCACCAAATTCTTCTATTCCACAAACTTCTGAAATGCTTCATCTTTAGTTTTAAGAAAATAAATCCAGGTCTTCTTAGAGCAGTCATCAATGAGACTCATATAGTATCTAGAGCCAGAAATACTAGGAGTCACATTAGGAGATCCCCACAAATCCGAATGAATGTAATCAAGTATACCTTCTGTTGTGCTTTCTGATCTCTTGAAACTCAACTTGTGAGACTTCCCTAGAATGCAAGTTTCACAGAAACCTATATTCTGCAACTTATCTTTCTTGAAACATCCATTTTTTGCTAAAATTTCCATCGACTTTTGATTCATGTGAATCAATCTTCTGTGCCATTTCTCTGTAACATCTGATATATCCTTTGTCACATTAGCCTCTAGTTTCAAAATGCTACCTTGCAGAAAGTAGAGACCATTTTGATACTTTCCTGTCAGTGTAGTTACAGCCTGCCTGTTCTAATTGGCCATAGGATATAAGGTTCCTTCCCAGTTCTGGCATATACCTTACATCTTTTAGAATAACCTGAGAGCCATCATCTTTAGCTATTGTGATATTTCCGATACCTTTAACTACACAGTATGTATCATTTCCCATTAGAACACGATTCCCTTCTAATTCTTTGAAGTCTGATAGCACATTTAAGCATGGTGTCATGTGAAATGTACACCCCGAGTCCATTACCCACTCTTCTGTTGTAGCAACTAGGCTAGCAACATAGGCTGATGAGTCTGGTAAAACAACAGTAACATTTGCTGAGCTTTGACCCTTGTTCTCCGAGTTCTTCCCTCTTTCTGGACAATCTCTTTTCCAGTGGCTTTCTGAACCACAATTCCAACACCCTTTTCCATTAGATTTCCCTTTAGGTCTACTTTTAGATCTCCCCTTCCCCTTTGACTTACTTCTGCCACTTTTACTCTGACCTTTCTCTGAACGCTTCTCTGTTCTTCCTCTTGTTTCCACAACAAGACCTTCTGTTGAGCCTTTTCTCTTGTATAGTAAACCTTTTTGTATAAGATTTGACTCCATACCATAAGCTCCAGAGATGACATCGTCCATAGTTAGAGTGTCTTTGGCATTTCCAAACTGTAATGTATGAACCAAAGGATCATACTGAGGGGGTAAACTGTTAAGCAAAGCAATTGCTTGATCCTCATCTTGAATGGTAACTTTCAGACTTGCCAGATCATTAACTAGTTTGAGAAACTTGTCAAGATTTTCTTCCACAATCTTGTCTTCCTCCATTCTGTACAGAGAGAATTGTCTCTTTAGATATACTTTATTTGCCTTTGTCTTAGTCTGGTAGTCTCTTTCAAGAGCTTTCCATTGCTTGTAGGCTGTAGGTTCATGCATGACTTTTCTAAGTACCGGATTAGTTAGACATTGGCCAAGCAAACTACGTGCTCTCTTGTCTCTCATAAGCCACTTAGAATCAGGTTCCTTAGCTTCGACCTTAACCTCACTACATTCTGCCTTTCCCACATCCACCTTTACTCTTTCTGTTGACTCAACCTGATATTCCTCTTCCAGGACATCTAACAGCCCCAAGATTTCAAACTGGCCCAATATACGATATTTCCACAACCCAAAATCTGCTTTTCCATCAAATTTCTCAACCTCAAACTTTCCAAGTGTTGGTTCCATAGCTCGATAGTATCAAGATTGATTTATTACCTGCAGAATAATAAACCAATCCTTAGCTGATGACTATACCTCTAAATTCTTGAACCAAGCAATCACTTTCACGGATTAACACTTGTGAAAGATTCAATGATCTAATCGAGAAATATGAAACAGAGAGTCAATAGAAGTTCAATTCCCTGAGTTTAATCTGAATTTGATCTTCCAATTAACTTCTCTCTTGTTCTTGACTTTGTACTTGCTGGAACTCGATGATTGAAACCCCGAGAAACCTTGCTGTTATCAAAGACTTAGTCTCAAGGTAGAGACTCCTTCATTATTCTCCTCTCCGAGTCAGGTAAAGCTTCTTTCTCTTTCTTTAGTTGCTGCAACGTGCGCTTTATGTTTGCGACAACATAACCATGAAGCTCTGATACCAATTGTTGATTTTCGCAGCTCAAATTGATGAACTCAGCTCGCGGAATACAAATCGAGTTCAAGAAGATTGAAGAAAGAAGAGATTGATCGCCAAGTTTGTTTCAGTAAGTACACAAAGAATTATAGAGTTTCCCAAAGAACTTGGGTACATCTCTCTTCGGAATTGATTCCGGAATTCATTAGACTCTGTGTGTTCTTGCAGGTACAACAATGGTGGACATTACAACGAGGAAGAAGAATACTATAGCCTATATATAAGTACGTTAATAGGCCGCGGAAATCATCATCATTGATCCATGAAGACTTTGGGCCACGAGAAGACACAGCCCATTATGATCCACCAGCTTCTAACACTCGACTTCTTCTTTTTTCTGTAATGGGCCACGAACAATTTCGGTCCAGTCCATGACCAACATAAGTGAAGAGTGACAAACACTTACAATAAATTTATCAAGCGTGCAGGTTCTTATTTCAAATCAAAGAAAAACGAGTCTTAAAGTTGATTACGAAATAAAATGCAGATGTTATATAAATTTCTCATAATTAAAATAATATAGATATGTTTGATGAGACTAAATCGTCAAAAGATTATTCCCGAATTGGACAGCTATGCCAATTTCACATCTACAGATTCTATTTTTGTCGTTATTAATTTTTTATGTGCAATGTAATTATCACATTTGGAGCAATAATATAAAAACAACAAGAAAATCATATATATGTTATATTAATATAGTATCTTTTACAATGAATTGGCAAATGATTACTGAAAGAGATAGATTTTTTACTTTAAAAAATAGTTAATGCGCAAGTTAGGCGTTAATGTGTGCGATGTTGGTCATATTTGTTTACTTTTTTTATGTATCATGATTTGTAAAGGTCGATAATGTGTTAACATCAATCAATCATTGCACTTCTTATCCCAATTTATATTTTCGTCGTACCTATCATGACTTCATTATAATTGGTGCCCACGACTGAATTCAAACTAACGAGTTAGGGTTCGACTGGTAAAATAGTTTAATATTTAAAAAGATAAGCCGTTAAAACAAAAATCTTTTAAAAATAATTATTTAAAGATAGCAGTTGGTAAAAATAGTTAATAAATAAAAATTAGTATGTACAAATTTAATTTAAATTATTATTCTAAAAATTATCTAATAATATACTTTTAACATTTTGATACAAAAATAAATATATAGATTATAATTATTATTTTAAAAATAATATTTGCATACTTCCACATGACTATTTTCTAAATATATACGAAAGATTCTTCTTTTTTGACCATAATGTGAATCATATATTGTTCATTAAATTATAATTATACATAAATGCAAAAATAAATGATCATTCTATTTACAAACGACAGTCATTTCCTAAACGATCATAAATAAATCTAAACCAAGCGGTCGTTTTAAAACATCATTTCAAACAAAATATTAATTGATAACAAAATTAATATATCATTTGCAAACTACCTGTTTTAAATAAACAATCAAAAACCCATGATGTAACTAAGCTCCATGTATATATATATAATACAATCTATAGAACTTTAGTCCGAAAATTAATATTTTAATAAACCAAAGTGAAATCCATCGATTAACCCGAAACTAGACGGAAAACAATAATATATTCGAAGACTAAACCTAAAAATGGGAAGTTAAAAGCTATATTATATGATATTTATAGAATTAGACTTAAAAATCTGCTTTCCCAAACCCGAAAATCAAAACAACTAATAACTACATGAAGTTTAAATTGATGACAGTAAAATCTCATAGAATAAATATGTGTGTCTTACAAATGAAAGACGAGCCACTATACTGACACGAATGAATTCCATGCTTGTCTACCAAATTTGTTGTTGTTGCATGCAAGATAATCAAGAAATATAGCTCAATAGTTTGTTTGTTTTGGTAGAAAAGTTTTTATAGCTCAAGAGTTTTTTTTTCCGATTTTAGCATTCGAAAAGGTAAAATATTAATTTAAAAGAAAACTAAAGTAGATATAAAAAAGATTACATTTAACTTTATTTTTTCTCATGATAGATTTAAGTGGTACCATTGATATATGTATTCATTATTATTTTGGAGCTATGTGATGGATTTGAGTTATCGAATGACACTTTTTTTTATAGAAATTATATATAAAATTCTTAAACTATACTAATCAAATGATAAGACAACAAAAGGATAGGATTCAAATAATCCACCAATTTCAATTTAAACTTACATCATATATAATATCAAGAAAAAAAACAATAAATAACAAAATATTTAAAGGCCATATTGAAAAGAAGACAAATAAAATTGATCAATGAGTAAATCAGTAGGAGTGCTCAAATTTAATCTTATATATATAGTAAAATTTGTATTTAACAAAAAAAGAAGTTAAAGTGAATTTATTGAATCCAAATATTATATATATTATAGGTTATTCTGATGTAGTTTAATATATTATATAAATGGTAGAAAAGAAAAGAGGAATGAGATACGAACATGGACGTGTAGGAACATGCACATATTACTAAGTTAGCCTATTTTACATTCCAATAGCTTCGACTTGTCCCTCTAAGAATAATCTTTTTAAAGCTTCTTTAATTTCTTCTCGGACCATTTTTTTTATATCTTCTCTTATTTATTTTATTATATGTAAATATTTAAATAAATCAAACTTTTTATTTTGCTATTGGACTTAAGATTATATACGTAAGTGGGAAGAGAGAGTTACAAAGAGACGTTCTTCTTGGCCATTCCATGTCGACAAACAATTTTGCCTCTCCGTTTCATTAATGGTCGGTCCATTCGAATCTTTTTATTATTCCACCATCAATATATTAAATAACCTACGTGATAATATCAAATTATTACTCATAGAATCACATCTTCTTACCTTTTTTTTAAATGAAATTACGCAATATAAATTGGCCGTTATAGAATATCTTTATGCATATATAATATTACTAGACCGATCATGAGAAAGCATCGCAATTCTAATATATTATAAAGCATATTAGTTAGTTTTTTTTATCGAGAGTAATCCATGCAAATCAATACCTTATTAGATACTTACATATCATTTTAATCATCTATATTAATTGACAATGACTAAAATCAGTTAACCTATAAGCAATGTTACAAGTTTCTATTGGAAATTAATCAAACTTGATCCTCCACAAATTGAACCTAATGATTCTTTTCATTTTGACTGCTCTTATAAAATCTAGTTTTCATATAAAAGATATAATAACGTTTTGTGAAATAATAGAAATACTAGGATTTCTCCCGCGCTATAACACGAGTTAATTTTTTATTTTGTGATATTGTATAACCGGCAAATTTATTATATGGTAACAATTGAAACTTGTAGTTTTGTTAATGTGGGTGGTCTCATCTTTTGTTTTCTTTATAATCACACGTTCGGTTTTCTTAAAAGCAACATATATATTCTTCATATAATAGCTTATGGTGCACTTAATTTTTGATTAAGAAAGATAGATTAGTTAATTTTTATGGTGAAGGCTGATTTGTATTTTTATGAAAGTTTGAAAAATGTGAATTTATTTATTTTGTTGTCCAATGTTTTTTACCTTTTAAAAAGATATATTATTATTATTACAAACTTTTATTTAATTTGGTATTCTAGAAAAGAAGATTGAAACATAGAGGGTATATATATTAAGAGAGAATAACTCGACCAAAAAAATATTAAGAGAGAATAAAGTAAAATAGAAAAAAACAAACATGTTTGACCAAATAAAAAAGTGAGCTCAACTTGTCTTATATAATTCTCACACACTATTAATCCCCAAGTCATGCCCTATAAATGTAAATCGCATCGCTCATTCAAAGTCACCTGAACATTTTATAAGTCCATTTACAAAAGCCAAACATACAACAAAACATTTGAAGTTTATATTTGATATATATCATCATGATCATGAAGATATCTATGGCTACGTGCAAACCACCATTACCTCCTTCACCGGCTTTAGACTTTCCTCCCGCAAGATTTGGTCCCAATATGCTAAGACTTAACCCATACGGTCCAAAAGACAAAGTCGTGGTCATCATGGGTGCTACTGGTACAGGCAAGTCACGACTCTCTATTGACTTAGCCACATGTTTTCCTGCAGAGATCATCAACTCTGACAAGATCCAAGTCCATCAAGGTCTTGACATTGTTACTAACAAGATCACAACCGAGGAAAGTTGCGGGGTCCCGCATCATCTCCTCGGTGTTTTGCCTCCTGAAGCTGACTTAACCGCTGCGAATTATCGACACATGGCTAATCTTTCAATTGAATCCATTCTTAACCGTGGAAAGCTTCCAATCATTGTTGGAGGTTCCAACTCTTACGTTGAGGCTTTAGTGGACGATGAAGACTACAAATTCCGGTCGAGATACGATTGTTGTTTTCTATGGGTGGATGTGGAACTTCCAGTTTTGGACGAGTTTGTGTCAGAGAGAGTTGATAAGATGGTAGATAATGGTATGGTTGAAGAAGTTAGAGAATGTTTTGACTATTCGGATTCGAATTACTCAAGAGGGATTAAGAAAGCTATTGGAGTTCCAGAGTTTGATAAGTTTTTCAGGAATGAAGAGTTCTTAAACATGAGAGATAGAGAAGAGCTGTTGATTAAAGTGGTGGAAGAGATAAAGAGGAATACTTTTGGTTTAGCTTGTAGACAAAGAGAGAAGATCGAACGATTGAGAAACGTTAAAAAGTGGTGCATTCAGAGATTGGACGCGACTCCAGTCTTCACAAAACGAAGGTCCAAGGCCGATGCAGACGTGGCATGGGATAGGCTCGTGGCTGGACCAAGCACCAATACTTTGTCACGGTTTCTTCTCGATACTGCGAGTCATCGACCACTAGTTGAAACTTCGACCACGGCCAGGGAACTGTCACGGTGTCTAGTGGCTTGATGGTTAATTTACGCTGATTGATTGATGATGTGGAACTGATCAGATATAAAACAAGCTAGCAAAATAAAGATATATCTTATATAGTATTGTGAGATACTGAAAATTTTGGCATAACAGTTATTCAGTATAATCATCTACCTTTTTTGGATGTAAGTGAGTGGAATTCTATATTTGGAAAGTGAAGACTTACCCATCTTGTAACTATTTTGATTTTAATATTATTGTAACGACTTAGCTGAGTGGGGGCTTAAAGTTGGTACGTTTATATCTCTTGAATAAATTAATACAAAATATGATTTCTATTTATAAGTCTTAGTAGCAGTCAACTCAAATTACAATTTATAAGCTAAGGAAATGAAATTGGACCAAAAACCACACTTAAAAGATATAGCAGCAGCTTTTTGTTTAGTCTTCTTGTAATGGAATCTAGTGAAGTATATAAGACAAATGTAAGTGGGAGCTGGAAAAAAACAAAGAAATTAAGCGGGCATGGACAGTGGTAATATTATAATTTGAGAACATAATATTATGTTATTTTGGATTCTAGTGTCTCTACAAATTAAATTATATATGTGCAACATTAAAGATTTTCACGTGATTCTCTTTAGTATCTGGTTTTCGAGATTAGTTGGATTTTATTGTTTGTTGATCTATTGAACCGACTCGGAGAAAATATTTGTTGCTAGTCCAAAACTTCTGGTACTTGTAATATTTATGATGAATCAGATTACCCTACTTATATAATAAAAATAAAGGAAAGAATAAGCTTAATAACCGGTGGAGTAATGTCGTGTCTCAAGCAGTCCTCTTCGCGCTCTCTTCAAACTTCAAACTTCTTAAAGAGAATGATTCTGAGATCTTTTGTATGTTATTCATCTTTACAAGAGTTACAAATATATATATATATATATATATATATCGATGTACAACTATATTACAGGCTGAAAAATAGAATCAGATACTGGAACTTAAAAACTATATCTTCTGTTTACGGCAAGCTTTGTTATTGTGTATTTAAAGAGTAAACCAAATGTAAACTAACTGATCGGTTTACTCCAATACCCCCCCCCTTCAAGTTGGAGCATACAAGTTTTGTATGCCTAATTTGTTTCAAAAATCCTGAAAACCATCCTTGCCAATCGGTTTGGTGAGTATATTTGCAACTTGTGATTTGGATTGAACATGTTGAAACTAAATGTTGTGATTAACAACTTCATCACGTACGAAACGACAATCCAACTCAACGTGCTTTGTGCGGTCATGAAATACCGGGTTTGTTGCTATGTAAATAGCAGACTTACTGTCACATTTCACAATCATTGGCTGCTCATGTTCAACGCCTAATGTGTGAAGCATTCTTTTAATCCAGATCAGATCTTGTACAAGGAAAGCAAGCGCCATGTACTCGGCTTCGGCAGAAGATCGACTTACAGAGTCTTGCTTTTTCGTTTTCCTAGAGACCGGAGACTCACCGAGCTGAACAAGTAACCAGTAACAGACCTACGAGTTAATGGATAACTCCCAATCAGAGTCACCATCCTGTGACATGAAACAAAGCATTAGAGTACAGCAAAAGACCTTGTCCAAGATCAGTTTTGAAGTATTGAACTATGCGGAGAGCAACGTTCATATGATTAACATGAGGTGACTGCATGAACTGAGTTAGAACGTGGACTGATAAGATAAAGTCTGGTCGTGTAACGACAAGATAGATCAAACGTCCCAGCAATCTGCGATAAGGTGTCGGGTCTTCAAGCAACTCACTATCGGATAAGGCAAGTTGATGATTTTGTTCGAGTGGAAAACTGGCGGGTCTTGCATCAAGCATTCCTGTCTCTGTTATGATATCTAAGGCGTATTTTCTTTAACAAATATATATACCAAAAGCATTCTTAGCAACCTCAATGCCGAGGAAAAATTTGAGTGGTCCCAAATCTTTCATATGAAAGCAAGTGGAGAGATATTCTTTGAACTTCTCAGTAGCGTGTATATCATTTCTTGCAATGATGAGATCATCCACGTATTCAAGAATGTGTATACGGATTCCTTTACGATTGTACGTAAACAATGAGTAGTTGTTAAGGCTTTTTTGAAACTGTATTCTATAAGAGCTAAAGAGAGTTTAACAAACTAGCATCTAGGCGCTTGTTTAAGACCCTAGATGGACTTACAAAGCCTGCAGACTTTACTCTTATCGGGATGCTGAAAACCTGGTGGCATACGCATATAAACTTCCTCCTCTAGATCGTCATGGAGGAAGGCATTGTGGATTTCTATTTGATGTACCACCCAGTCTCGTTTAGCAGCTACATCCTAAAACAAACAAACAGTTCCCATTTTGGCAACCGGGTAAAACGTTTCACCATAGTCAACACCTTCTAGTTGATTGTTGCCCATAGCAACTAATCATGCTTTGTACCTCTCCACAGTTCCATCGGACCGAAACTTTACTTTGAAGACCCATTGGCTGCCTATAGCTTTCTTACCCATAGGTAAATCTTCAATCGTCCAAGTATGTAGCTCCTCTAGAGCGCCATGTTCTTTGTGTACAACACCACACCATCTCTTATCTTCCATAGCCTGTTTAAAAGTCTTAGTTTCGACATATTTTTCAATGGCAACAACAAATGCACTATGTGATGCTGGAAAACGATGCAAATATCATAATCTGTAATAGGATAAGTAGTTTTGTTGGACTTGCTATGCATAACATTAACGACATTATCCTTCAACGCCACTAGTTTCAATTTTGTTCTCTGACATCTTCCTAGCTGAGGTGGTTCAGCTGGTACAGTCGAATTATTAGGTATAGTTGGGAATTTTGTAACTACAGGTACAACACGTACTTGTGAAGCTAGCGGTAGAGCTGTCGTGACTAAATCATTCAGCGATGATGCTGACTGTGAACCACTTGTAGAACCAACTTCATAAATAGGTGTTATCTGAGATGGTTCTTCTCACTTCGGGAATCAGGTTCGGGTTTGGGGTCGCATCTGTTGGTGCAGACATGATTTGAGTTCGAGTTGCTCGATTTTGTAATAATAAAATTTAGGGTTCAGGCTCTGATACCATAAACAAAATGGGTCTGAGAATTTCTGTATATTATTCATCTTTACAAGAGTTGCAAATATATATATCGATGTACAACTACATTACAGACTGAAATATAGAATCAGATATTGAAACTTAGAAACTAAATCATCTGTTTACGACAATCTCTGTTATTGTGTATTTAAAGAGTAAACCAAATGTAAACCAACTGATCAGTTTAATCCAATACTTCTCTTGCAGCCTCAATATATTCCATCTAGAGGGAAAGAAATGTAAAGATCTTCACTCATATCTCTATCTTGCAGAGCTGTCTTCTCTCATTCCTAACTAAAGACTCTTACTTTCCCTCTCTTTTTAAATTGTATTTTGGTTGTATGTTGCTTTCTCCTTAATTCTGCTTTTAATTCGGTAGGTTTGTAATTATGGAACTCCTTTATTTCAAGTAGTATATTTAAAACTAAAAAAAAAAAGGAATAAGCTTAAGAATGAGTAGTATTGTAGTAACTAAAGTAGGAATTAAGAATGAATGAATGACCGTACAGTCAGACAAACAGTAAGTAGTTAAGAGGCGCCTGAAGCCGTACAGAGAAGGCGTTGACAAATATGTGAATTATTCGATGGGTCCCCAAACTTATCAATCTTTTCTTAGTGACATGATTTTTCTAATGCGTTCTTAATTGGAACCCAATCTCTTCTTTTATTCCTTTCTTTTGGGCCCCTACCTTATTCATTTACTTCTACTTGCTCTCTTTTACAATTTCATTTTTTCTCTGTCTTCAAAACGAATGATTGACCGCTGAACTTCATGTATGAATGGATTGTATTACTACTTTGGTCATGTCCGAATTCGATGCATTCAATACTTATATAGATGTGAAAGATGAGTGTATATATATTTAGAATTTAGAGCTATAAGAGGAGCTATGGAACAAAGTGAAACAAGACAAAAAACAACTAGGCCAAAAAAAAGAAGAACAAGTAAAAGAATCACATCTTTTAAGCATAACCAAAAAACAAAAGAATTCTAATTTTGGTCCCATCAATACGACTTTTGTTTATAAATAAAAAGTAAGATTCCAATGAATCTCCATCCTCTTTTGTTTAACATATCATCTTCTATAGTTTTTTGTTTTGTTTGTTAGTATTAATATACCTTTTTTTTTGTCAATGTAAGTTGCAATATAGAATGGATTCATTAGATTATGTCAACGTTGTGTTTTATCTTTGTATTCTCAATATATTAGGAAGACGCCCTTTCATAATTACTCCAAAGTAACACATGCACTCGCAGCTGCAGTGTTATAGATACAATAAATGGGCCTCAAACAAATTTAGAAAATTGCAATGTATAGTAACTAATGGGCCTACAATTATCTCTTGAATTCCGGGCCATTAGTTTGACTTTTGACTGGTGTGTAGTGTGAACGTGCAACAATTAAACTAAACGGCGCGAATAAAAAGTTTATTACAACTATGAAAACGAGAGTAGAGGTTAGAAAGGAAAGAGAATTAGCTAATGAGTCTGCCTCCACAGGCAAAAGTTACGATGCAAGATTCATCCACAAAGACTGTATAGTTATGAATAGGTTTGGCTAGTAATGGAGGAAGCCGAACCAGAAGGTCGCATACACATTCATTGTCCATTTGCTTCAACCACTTGCAGCACTCTTGTTGCTCAAATGACTCTGCTCTGCGTCGATGATGGTGGTGGTGGTGGTGATGGTGGCGACGACGAGGGTGGTGATCGTGGTGGTTGTCGTCATCCCTGTGGTGGTCGTGGTCATGGTCTTTGTCGTGGTCGTTGTGGTCATGGTCATTGTGATCATGGTCATGGTCGTGGTTATCGTGATCATGGTCGCGGGTACGGTTACGATCATGGTTACGGTCGCGGTCGCGGTCATGGTCATGGTCATCGTGATCATGGTCATCATGGTCGTGGTCATCTTCATGGTCGTGATCGTGGTCATCATCATCATGGTCGTGGTCATCATCATCATGGTCATGGTCATCATCATCGTTATGGTCGTGGTCGTGGTCATGATCCTGGTCGCGAGGCGGAGGAGGGATAGGAGGTGGAGGTGGGGCAAGTGGGGAAGGTGGAGGAACCACATCCATTGGTAAACGTGAGCAGGCGTAGTTAGCCAAGGCGTATTGAGATGCACATAGTGGACGTGGTGGTGGAATATGAATGACTCTTTGGCCTTGTGTGAGAGACGAGAGAGCTAGAGCAAGAGTAGCTACAATAAAAAGTCTTTCCATGGAGAAGACTGTGTGTGTGAAGAGAGTTCGTAGGTGTTTCTCTTTATATATTAAAAGCAGAGGAAGGCACAAAGAAAATTGCAGAAGGATTTTAGGTGATATTAAGCAATTCATTTGATTTGCATGACTTTGTTGTTAGCTTTCTTTTAGGAGAGTGTTTCACTTTGTTACAACAACAAAACCTGTTTCCAAAATCCATAACCAATTAATATCACAAAACTATAATTAATTGCTGCAACTCCAAGTGCATGACAAAATGTGGATCAACATGTAAAGAAGACCATCCACAATCACAGACCAAACCAGACCAAGAGGACATTCCAAAGGCTTAGTTAATCACAGAGACGCTCTTTGGGTTCGTTGTGATTCGTCGATGCTAACAAGGTCTCTCTATCTTTTTCAACTTCTTCCCTCTGCTTCTTCAACTTATCTTTCCTTTCTTGCCATCCTTCCTCTAATAAACTCAGGAACTTATCCTTAATAGCAAGCAATGGATCTCTATCAATAAGCTCATCGTCTTTATAAGCTTCTCTCAATACCGCAGTTTTGATTCCTCCTTTTAACGACAAGTAGAATATACCCGAATGGCGAGTGAAAACACTTGAGAAGGAGTTTGAAAACCGAAACTCATCACAGAACTTGCCAAGTGTAGGCACAGGTACTCTTTTTAACAAGGACAGAGACAACAACTCGTGTATAACCCCAACTGTTCGTTTCTCCATTTCCTTAGAAGCTTGGTCTAGATGAGACACATCCTCATATGGTGATATGTAGTCTTGCTCTAACCAATCCCTAGTCCACTCTCTCATCTCCTTCCTCAGGAAAAAACCAGACGGTAATTTCACATTGAAATTGGGTCGGACCCTGACACCGGTTTTAAGGGTTTCTTCTTCTGCTCTCTGCTCGATCCTTGATTTGGCAAAATCAGGATTCCAAGTGACGAGCTCGAGAAAGGATTTTCCTTCTTCAGGAAAACCTGTTAGCCGAAAATAATTTGGGTATTTCTGAACCAATTTCACCAGAAAATCATTCGGAAATCCGAAATCTCGTTTCACATGAACCAATTTATCGGCACTGATTACCTTATCTTTCGCCATCATCAGCAATTTGCAGAGCTTTGAAACAATCAAGGTCTCATTTTCCGCGTAAATCCTATCTTCTTCTTTAAGAAAATCCTTGAGACGAGACGTGGGACGAATGAATTGAACGTGGTCCGACTTGGGTTTGATCCGATCGTAGTAAATCTCGAATAGAGAAGGATTCATCTCTACGAAGCTCTTAGCTTTGAAATTGAGGCGTAACCTCTCACGCCTTTTCTCTAGGAATCTGAGCGGAATTACTTGACCTGGCTCGTTCAACACTTCTTTCACAACCCGAGCACACAGCTTGTATCGCTTGTCCTGCTCGATAGCTTCGTCTAGCCTCGTGTCTTTCTTCCATACCACTTTCAAACTCGATATCGATCTGATTTGAAGCCCTAATGTAGTTTCCTTGCAACATTTCAGTGATCTGATGATTTCGTAAGAAATGTTTAAATTCCTGAACACCATTCCTGATTTCAGCAAAAATTAGGGTTTTTTCCCTCAGAGCGACACTCTACCACACGCGGACCAACGACTCCTCTAAGCCCACTTTATTCGGAAAGATATGTACGATATGGGCTTTAAAAGCCCTACTCCAAAGCCCACTATTGGCTCAATGAGACAAATCAGTTTTCCCAATTGGTAATAAATCTTTACTCATAACTAGTTAGCCCCCCGCCATTGGGTGGGATTTAAATACCAGAGTGGAAAAAAGTAGATAGAAATCTATAATTTAATAGAATAGCTAGTTTATTGTATGTACTATAAAAATTATATATTTTCATCAAAGATCAATATGTTGATAGCCATGTTATGAGTTTTCCATATTTTTGATATTATATGCTTCCCAAAATTGCAAAAACTGGGATGTTGAGAATTTCAACCCACTTTCAATGAAAAAGATGGATGATAAGTTTCTATATTAATTTGGTAAAAGTTTGAGAATGTAAAATTTTAGTAAGTAGCAATGATAAGTTATAACTACCAAATGATCTATTCAAATGAAGAAAGAAAATAGATAGTGAAATCACATTTAGTTGATTAAAGACAATATAATTTTTTCGGTCAAAGACTATTTAACTGGTACAATTTGTCGTTACTCATGGTAATTTAATTCTGTTTTTATTAAGTATAAAATTATTTTTTACACATATTGAACGGAGAATATGAAGTGACATCATCAACATCTACCGAAACAAAAAATATGAGGCTAAATCAAATACATTTAAACATATTACAATATTTAACTATTACAAATAATTTTTTTTGACTCAATAGAAACTTTCATTTTCACTATATATAATGCTCATATAAATATCAAGATACTCGTCATCACTATATTCGATAATAGTCTACACATATTTAATAAGTTTAATATGATACCAATTGTATAACAATTTTTTAAAGAATTTAATTTTAATAATTTTTATTTAGTTTTTCATAAATTAAATGAGTTTAATGCAAAAACCTACTATATTCCTTAATTTCTAAATTAAAATAAAGTTTAAGTAACTTTTCCTTTTTTATATTGTCTACAAATTTAGATCTAAATTATTTCATATCTATTTATAAGTTCTAAATTCACCAATTATTAGACATATCTATTTTAATTTTACTTTTGTTGTATGATATAAAATTATATGAAATATGTAGAGAATCTATAACTTTTCTTTGTAATTGTGGTAAATTTTTGTTTTTAAAATTAAATTCAGATATATATTTATAATTTTTCTTAATTGTGGCATTATATAATTTTTTGTCAACCATAATAATATTAGTAATACTACCACAAGGGTAGAAAAAATGTTTACAACACTAAGTCATTAGATGACTCTCTAATAGAACGAGCGATAGCATCAGTTTTATAATTTAGAGATCTCAGAATTAAGAAGGTACGAAAAAGAGACTTTAACCTGAGAAACTCCTCATAATATGGTTGGAAAACTGACCACTCTTCTGGATATATAAAGAGTTTCAAAACATCAACAATATGTAATCATTTTATATTTAAATTATGAAATTATAAGAAGTATGTTTTCATATTATATTTTTAAGTGTGATATTAGTTTAAATACTAAATTAGCAGATATATCTATTAAATTGTGGTTTAATATTTATAATTAATTTTTAATTATGGTTTATAATTAAAAATTTATTATAAAGGTGAGTGATAGTGTGGAAGAAAGTTTTACTTGATTAAAGTTTGGAGCTGCCACGTGTCGACGGTAAATACAAAGCGGTCTCGAAACGCGTGTGTGTAGTTTTTTTAATTATTGGAAAAGACGTTTTGGAATTGCGTCTGGGTACACGTGGCACTCTCATCTTTGTTTCATACCAACCAAGACGTCAGTTAGCTTATAGTACCTTGATTCTTTGTTGCGGCGTATACGCAATCAATACTCAACACGTGTCCCACTAAACCAATCAAACTCGACACATTGAGTAGCGGGAACGTGATAAACCTCCAAGTCATTGAGCCACGTGTTTCGACCTCGAGCTCTGGATCAACGGATATAAAGGTGTTGAGATCAGGACGCGCGTTTAAAACGCTAAAAAAATAAATTAAATGCTTCTAGAGGGAAGATTCTCCGTCGTTCAGATGAATACTAATCAACAGCTCAGATTAAACCAACCGAGTCGGTTACTTAGCTCAGGTGAGTCAGGTATAGAGAACGAGCGAGTTTTGATTCTCGTCTTCGAATCCATTAGTTGGGACATTCATACACTTTGTGTGGTCGCTTCTCTCAGCCGCAGATTCTGTGCAATCGCTAGACGTATCTTATGGCGACGGCTCTGTGTGAATCGTGCTCCGGGGATGGTGCCGGCATTGTCCGGCGGAGATTCCAGCGGCCGAATCGACGGGGGATGGCACGCGTTGGCGAAACTTATGTTCTTCTGCCGTGGTGGTGAGTCGACTCGGTATTTCAATTTGAGTCAACCGTCACCGGGTCACTTCGCTTGCGAATCTAGATTCTCCAAAACCTCCGGTAGATTCTTCTTACCGAAGAATTGCCGTCGCGATTTATTGTACATGAGCGATCCTTGTGAGCATCACGCGGTTGATGAAGATGAGCAATTAGGAGTATTTAGAGGGGTATTTCGGGAATTTATGAGGTCAAAAAACGAGAGAGTGTCTCGTGAGAAGATAAGCGGCGTTAGAGGATAAAGTCAGGTGTCCATATTGTGGAGGTCGCGTGTGGAGCATGACTGCAGCACGTCTCGTCCCGAAGAGTGCGGCTCGACGGTTAGGGTCATATGACGGTGGGTTAGAGTTCTTCGTTTGTGTCAATGGTCACATGCACGGCACTTGTTGGCTGATTCCACTTTCATCCGACGGAGAAGAAGACGATGATTACAGTGACGGTGGTGTGATTTGAATTCAACGATGATGAGGATGTCCACGTGGAATTAGGTCTCGTGATGGCAATAGTCAAAGCAGAGGAATTATATTACACACTTAATATAATATCTGGTTTCATTTTTGATTTTACTTGTCCCACATCGCTAAGCTAGAAAGACGTTGACTATTTTCTACTTGGTATAAAAACAGGTCGAACCAGACTATCGAAATCATACCTTTCTCGGCCTTTTGGCTAAGATCAAGTGTAGTATCTGTTCTTATCAGTTTAATATCTGATATGTGGGTCATCGGCCCACACGATATTAACTCTATTTCTTAAGGGGAAAGGCCCATCAAGATAGCTTGCTATCTGGGCTTTTGAGAGTCGTCCATGCTTTGCACTATTGCACGGTTTGGCTCACCCACCCCATCAAACAACAAGTCAAGTTTACTTTAAAGTTAGTCACTTGCATCAATTAAACTGAAACTAGCATAACGTTTTCTTACTTTGGTTGGATATTAAGTCAACTGGATCATCAAAACACGTGATTCACGCGAAATGAAACGTGAGAATAACAAAAGGTGGGAAAATGATGATGAGAAGTAATTTAATTGATCAAACAAGACTTTGAGTGTATAAAGAATCTATTTAAGTTTACGTCCACTCAACCAACATTTTAAGTGATAAGGGAGCTTCATGATTTGATAAAGAAGCGAATCTCCAGCTCCAATGGAAGAAAAACTTGCACAAAAGCAAATTACTTTTTAGTTAAAGCTAACAAAAGAAAATATTATGGAGAAGAAACTAGAGAAATTCTGTAGAAAAGACAAAGACAATCACAATTTTCCAAACCGTAGAATCAAAGCAAACCAATTGGAAAAATATCACTATTTATTTTTATTCATATAAACCAAACATCATTGTTAAAAATCATTATTCATGTAAAAGAAGAGAAGGATGCAGAGAGTAAGAGATGATGACAAGAGAGGCTTTTGTCACCGGCTTTACAGGTTGGTGGTCGTTAAATTCATGGCCGGACACAAAGACAATAAGCCTGCAACGAAGAAACTGATCAAAAAGGAATCTGATATCACAATTTATTTCAAGCAACGAGAAGACTCTGAAGACAACGCTAAGCCCATCAATGTCTCAGGCTCCAACAAAGAGAGAGTGATCAAGCTTGTTAATGGTAGTAACGGCTCAAAGAAGAACTTAGCTAGTGAGCCAAAGCCAAAGCCACTTTTGAATGATATAAATAAGCAATCAGATGCTTTCATCGAGAGTCGACTCCAGAAGATGCGAAAAGGTTTATAGCCATATAACATGAAAACTCTCTGTTTTGCACACAGAGACTCTTCTATGTCTCAAGCAAATCCTATCTATGTTTATTTCAACAATTCATTTTTTACAATATAAAATGCTGTCTGCATTATTCATGAATTACATCTGTGCATACTTGTATTTGTAATATCTATGATCTCAGATTTAATACTATTCAGAAGGTGTTAATATCTTCTAATCGTAAAGTGATTGATTGGGGAATCAAATCATGCTAAGGAAAATATAACATAATTACATTTATTCCTCTCAATTCATAGTCCATGACAAGATAGGTTCAATCTTGCTATTATTACTTATGTTAATACCTTACCTTATAAAGATATCTTATAAAACCAATCATGCTAATAGAATAAAGAACAAAGGAGAAAAAGACAACTTTCTTAAAGCCTCTGAGTTTTGATGTAAGGGTCTATTGGAATATCAATGGCACTTGTATCAAGTTTTGGACACGATGATGCATAGGTTAAAGCATGATGTACAAGTGGATGGTAAGAGGATTCTGATCTATAACACGCGTAGATCTTGCATGTCACTAATCCCTCTATATAGTAAGATTTGTCATTTAAACCTATAATGTTATAACCATGAGTAGAGGCATGGGACAAACAAAAGCAAAGTTAGTAGTCATATCAGTGATTTGTGCTATTTTGGTATTGGAAAGTGTGACGGTTTCAAGTGCTTCAGAAGATCTGTTGGTGGTACAGTGTAAGCACCAGTGTTCCAAACATGAACTCCATAACAAGAAAAACTGTGAAGATAGGTGCAGTAACAGAATGGTGATGAAGATGGAGAAAGAGACAAGTGGACAACAAGAAGACGAAGAAGGTTACTTCTGTGATGCATTTTGCAAATCCTTTGAAGGACTCTATCAAAATTGCATGACTGTTTGCCCTCGCAATAAGTTCACATCAGAGAAGATGGCCACAGAACAGCAAAGAGGAGGAGGTTTTGATGGCGTTGCTAACGAAGCAGTCTGCGAGACATCGTGCAGTATTATTCAAGGGAGGCCACTCACTATAAAGTGCATTAGGGTTTGCCATGAGACAAGTCCCGGTGCTGCTGATTCTTCTTGAGTGTACCACATGCTTCTACTCAATGCATAGAATCTCTAAAGAGGGAATGTCAAAGAGATAATTAACTAGTGATTTATATTTTTATAATCTGAATAGTTCGAACTCAAATAACTTGTCTAGTTCGGCAGGGACTACCGTTACTATACTACCGTTATCTTAAGTTCTTTTCACTGTCTAAGTTCCGCTACTACAGTCTACCGTTACTGTCTAAGTTCGGCTACTACCATTATCTTAAATTCTTTTCGTTCTACCACTTTACCATACTACCATTGTACTATAACGACCGTGTTTGCGAAATAACTAGTGTTTTGTGTAAGAATCCTAATAAAATTAGTATCAACATTTACTTAGAAAATCAAGTTGACGGTTGGAGGCAGTCACAGGAGATCACCAGCTTAGTGATGTTTTATACCAGTTTTAGAAAATGCCAAATCTACACAAACTCGGAAAGCATTGTCTTTATAACGACACAGTAAAACGGAATGGGAAACTCGGAGATGATACTAATCTTTGATCTGCTTGGAGCTGGTCTTCTGTGAAGTAGTAGGAGTAGGCAAAGGCTTAAGATCAGGAGGAAGTGTGTCTTCCATCACCTTTGGAACAGTGAAATTGAAGTCTCCGAGAGGTGCATTCTTATATTCCGGATTAGCATCAACATAGGCAGCGATTTCATTGCGACTCCTGAGCTTCTTCCCGGTAGGAGTAATGTAGTAAGTATCCATCTTGGAGTAATCTTTCCTGAGAACTAAGCTCCTCTTGAAACCTTTAGGAGTTTTAGGGACACCAGGCTTGTCGATAACCCAAGTGCGTGAAGAATCGTAGTCAAGATCTGCAGGCTCTTCACAGGACATGCCTTGTTTCTTCTGACAGTTAAAAGGGTCCTCTAGCATTCTGCTTCTGATGTCCTCATACTCGTCTTGGCTATCAATTACCCTCCATTTGTGACACTTTTCGCATTGTGCTGCATAGGTATCGATCAATCTCCCTGGAGCAAGGTCTTTCTGCAATTAAATCTCAGTGCAACAAACAACCATAAGAAGAAAATAAAACACATAATCCAATTTCAATATGCAATTAAAGTATAAGAAAAGACATTCCGGAGTAAAGAACAATTGATCAAAGCATCCAAAACTGGAATCAAAGGATAACACCGATAATGCTCTCACAAGGTAACAACTTTGAAGACTTAAAGATCAAAACTTTGTAGCCAAACACACACAAATCGTGACACCCAAAATTGGAAACCTAGAATCCTACTCGTTCCTTCTCCATATTTTCTAACTACAATAAGAGATCTAAGATCATAGAGACACACAAAGCATGCAAAATGCATGCACTTGGCCGGAATCATAAAGTGTCGGAACGTTCGCATCTGACGACGAACAGAAACAAAAACAACAAAGTGACAAAAACAGAAGCTAAAAATACAAAACTTTGATTGGCTTAGCTAACCTTGGCTTTTGGTTTCGCTGATTTCGCGATTTCCTCGTCCTCCATCTCACTTCCCCAGAAAAACGGTCACCCCGAAAAACTTAATCGAATTCTTCTTCCGTTTCCAAAAAGCGAAGCTACTTAACTCTCTGTCTTCCTGCGAACACTGATAGTCTCACGGGCCTATATGAATGTATCACTGTAACAGACGAATAGAAAACAGACACGTCGACACGTTGAGTTTTGGGCATCAGGTCCAATATTAGCCCAATATTTAAGTGAAAATATAGTTTTTCAATATTGGGCCTAGAGTTTAAAACTGAAGCCCATGTCTTTTCTTTTTAATGCTCGTGAACGAATCAGACTACAAAATCTCGTAATTCCCGGGAAATTAGCAGGAACAAAAAAAAACAAAAAATTCAGTGATTTTGTTGATCATCATCGTCTTCTTCTTCCGGTTGCTGATTGATTCTAATTGTTCCAATTCTAAGTCCTTCTCTTCCGCGAACACTAACAATCTCCGGAGACTCAACAGCCACACTAGCAATCTCTAACCGTCCTTCGCTTCTCACTCTCCTATGATGAAATCTCGGCCGTCCATTACAATCCAATGTCGTCAAAAACGGTGGCAAATCTCGCTTCCTCGCCACGCTTCTTCCTCTCCTCACATCTCCACGCGGCGTCGGAACATTTGATCTCGATTGACTAAGCAGCGGTGGTCCCGACGATCCCCACGGCGATATTTTGCCTCCTCCTACATAGAAACTGTAACCATTATTTTCCGAGGAGAACGAGAAATAATCGTGAAGATTAACTCCAGACACACCTCGACGTTGATCGGGATTCTCGTGATCTGATTTAATCTCTAGAGATCTGAAACCTTGTAGAGAATCGCCGTTAGATTCCACTGGATTGCTCCAACGCCGTTGATGAGAATGTGTGTGCGTGCCGTCCTCCGTTGAAGATTGAATGTGATGGTTTTCTTCAAATTCTCCGATAGAAGATGACGTCATAATCAATAGAAGTAACTGATCTTCGTTGCTTCGTCTTCTCTGTACGATCGCAACTCTGAATACAAAACATTTTTTGGAGTTTTATGTCAAATTGGGCCTCAATTGTTACATTTATACTATTTGGTGGGCCATTTGCGATGGCAATCAGAAATAATAATAATAATAAATTGTATCTTAGTTTTTTTTAAACAAATTATATCTAGTTTAACATTTTTTTTTGTCAACAAATAACTATTCAATCGACAATAAAATCCGTTCTAACCTAAACTCTCCAAATGAAGCATAGTAAGATAGAAAACAAATTATATCAAATTTAACACGCCCTTTTTGAAATGGGAAAACAAATTCTTCAATGACTTTCACTCCCAAAACAAATTTTCAAAATATACAAATTATTTTAAGAAATTGTAATTTGGTCTAATTCATTGTAATTGCTATTCGCAAACGTGATTCTAATCGTGGTTAAAGACAAACACAAAAAATTGATTGGAATGTGATTTCGGGATAGTTTTTTGTTTTTGCCAAAAACTAGTTTTTGTCAATCATTTTTTTAGAGGAACAGTTTCAATAAAAATGTTTTTGTGTTACATATTGTCAATTCAAGTTTTTAGTTTTTACCTTTTCTATAGACTTCAAAAACTAATTTTTACGAAACTAATGTTGGCGATGAATAGTTTTGATTTTTGTTTTTAGTTTTTAGATTTTAAATTTTGGTTTTTGGTTTTAGATTTTAGTTTTTGGTTTTCAAAATCCTAAAAAGTGTTTTTTGGTTTTTTAAAAAATTAACGTTGAAAATCGAAAAACTAAATTTTGAAGTTTATTATAAAAAAAAACCAAAAATTTGAATGATAGCTTCCAATCAAAAACCACTTTTTAACTTTGGTAAAACTATTTTATTAAAATTATGATTAGTTAGAAAACTAGTTTTTGAAAAATAAAAACAAAAATTAGATTGAAAAAGTGTCACCATTCAACACCGTTATCTTTTCCCAAAACTAAAAACCAAATTTTTTGGGATTTTAAATTCAAAACTAAAATCTAAAAGCTAAAACTAAAATCTAAAATTTAGAAACCAAAATTAAAAACTAAAACCAAAAACTAATGATCTAGCCAAAATTTAAAACGCTATGAAGTTTTAGAATAAATTTTTAAAACTCTTGTAATATTGGTATGAAATTTAAAATTTGTGGTGATTTTCCTCTCTTTTAAAAAGTTTGAAACTTTGTGATTTGGACAATTTTCTAAACTTTTTGTATGGTTCTTTTAGATTGATAACTTTTTGGGTTTTTAATGACTGATTTGAATGATTTTAAATTTCCAAATTTATAAGAACAGATCAAAGAGAAGCTTTTTTCTACCGTGGCGTTCAAGTATAGTTATAGATATAGTTAAAAAAAATGCTCAAGGACCCATAAAAGTTTTGAGGTAGCCCAATGGGCTTGTATCTACAGTACAATGGGCTTGTAGGTTCGTGAAGAACAAACAGATGTTCTAATATTGATGCATTATTATGAATAGTTTGATTCTAGTATAAACCGAAATCCAAAGCCCATTTTTACGTGCCACTAGAAGCCAATAACAGTAAGTATAACACTCATGCAGACGCTTTGTCGTTTAAAATACGAATTGTCTTCGACTAGATCATTAAACGGCACGCAGTCTCACACTTAGGATTGAACCCTGTGAGCTCCAACAGTAGAAAACAAAGATGAAAAACACGATGACGAATTGATGACGAATGCAAAGTGATATGGGAGATTTGTTGAGATAATCAAGATGAATGGTTCGTGTCTTGTTCTTTGGATCTTAGGGTTTAGGTTAATAGGCTAATAAAGACAAAAGCATCGTTTTTCAATGCTTTTGTCTTTTCTTTTCTTTTACTTTCTTCTCTTTCGTTTAATTTTTTTCTATTTTTCTATGAAACTCTGCACATCTATTTCACTTTCCATTGAGAGTAGCTCTGCTCTTTAACTTCTTCCCATATCATACTCTGATTATTTCCTCAGGCCCCAGCAAAAAAAAATCTGATTAGTTCTCTTTGCCTAGATTTTTATTTGTTTGGATAATTAAGAGGTTCGGTTTATAGAGAACAGTTGATTCCTCTGAACAGTTAGAAATATTGCATTATTCTCTATTGAAGACTGAGATCTTTGACACTAAAATTCGATGCATTATCACTTTCACTGTAAATACCTTTAGGAAACCATATAAAATTTTCTCCCAAACGAATGAAAATATGTTTCTTCCATTTTGGGGCCAAACTTTAAATCACTAGTCTATTATTCTTTTGTCGTTTCTCTCATTTGATTTCTAGTATGAAATCATTTTATTTTCTCAATTTGGTTATAGTTTTGGTTGTTTTTATGTTCATGTTAATGATTTACTTAAAGAAAAATAATACAACATATCATTTGATACCAATGTGAACTCTAGAAAAGTAGAACACAAAAGCTATTGATACACTTTGGAAGGAAATTAAAAGATTCCTCAAATCAAACTTAGCTCAAAGTTAGTTAAATGATGAATATAATAAAAGTAATTTTTGGATCAAAAGCATTGAATTTAGTCTACAAACGACAAAACCACTTCATTGACAAAAGAAAGAATCTTTGTGTAAGCGACAAATTAATGTATTATGGAGAAATCAGAAGATGTTGATAAATCACCAAACAAATTTAAGATTTTTTTGTCAGAATTAAAGACAACAAAACTAGACGAGAGCGTTCCTTTGTTTACAAAAATGAAAACTAATCTATTGTTTTCTAAACACCAAACATTAAATTGATTATCCATATGTAAATATTCCTCACAAATAAATATCTATAGTTATTTGTTTGGAATTATATATACCAAAACTAAATGAGAGCAATCCTTTGTTACAAATATGAAGACACCAGCCAACACACTTGAAGTCTAGTAGTTTAACAAAAATATTCAGGACAAAGGCATCAATAGTACATTATCTGAATTTGAATCTACCATAAATCACATTTATATAAAAATATCTTAGAGAATATTTAAGTAGTTTCCTAATTTTTGAATGAATTTGAATTCGGATCAACGATAATACGTTATTTGAGAACAAACTAATTATTAGATTATCAAACAAAGTTACGAAGACACCAAATATTGATTGGTTTATAGGAAAATAAATATGAACACAATATAAATTAACATAAAGACACTCTCCCCAAGTAATTGCCAAGACAATTTCATTAGAAGACAAAGGAGAGTCTTTGTCACACACGCATCGATGATCCACAAGTTTGGTCATAAATACTCTGAGAAGATGAATGACAAAAAAACAAATACAAAGTTAATATTGAAAGATGCTAGGTCTCAAAAGTCAATGTTAATGGAGAAATAAAAGTAAGAAATTCCCTGTAAATTGTTATTTATATTCTCTTATTATTAAATAAATCCTCGAGGACCCTACCACTTGGCAACCACAAGAATAAGCAAAAACAATAACACATAAGCTCTGTTTTATAAATATTGAAATATATAGAAACAAACATATGTAAACAAAAGAGATTGTTTTCTCTATTGAGGGGGTCCATCTTGATCCACCCAAAGTTCAAAAATTCACTGCAATGAAACACCAAAATATACTAAATAAAAATACATGCACTTATAAAAGGCAAGAAGACCAAAGATGCCAAACTAAAAAACTATTTATAAAAAAAAAGAATTTTTTTGACATTTTTGTCCAATCATTACTTAATATATTAATTTTGATTGTGTAAGCTTTTTTCTCATTTGGGTGATATAGATTGGTTATGTTATTGTGAAGCTTTTGCCTCAAATGCACACACAACACTTGTCTTTTCTCTTATTTCCTCTACACTTCACTCCAAAGCCATTCGTTGCCACATGTCTTCTTAGGGTTTTCACTTGGAGACCTTTGGATATTTTCTTCTTTTGTCTTTTTTGTTTTTGTTTTCACAGTTGTAGCAACCATAAGAGCAATTTCTTTGAGAATTCGAAGTTGGGTTTTAAAAAAGGTTTGTCTTTTATAAGCAAAAACCTTTTAATGCATCAGAAACTACAACCACAAAGACATACTCTTTTCTATTAATAGCACGAGAGCACAAAAGGTAATATAAACATTTCAAATCCAAACCAGAGGATAAGTTTTTTCTCACAACATGTTGAAGACAAGTTAGTTGTCTTGTAATTTACCAACTGTACTCTAGAACCAATTAAAGTCTACCCATACTAGTACGCAAACCAAAGTACCTTGTTCACGTCTAGCCTAAACCAGTAACCTAAATGGTCTTACTTGAGGCGCAACAAAGATCTCACAATAAGCTAGACTTAATTATAATGCTTAAGGAGACCGAGAAAACACAAAAAAACACTAAGCCATACTTATGGAAACTGTACAAAAACCCATCACAGATAGGCCAAAGCAAACTGATCCTCTAACCTTCTTCTTCTTCTCTTTTTGTATGTATCAGCAACATGAACAGAGAGCTTGTTGTTGTTGTTGTCAATGAGTGAGAAGCAAAGGACTTGACTTGCTTTCACAATCCTCTATGGAGTGGACAAACTTGTTCAATTCTTCCATAAGACAATGAAAGTGATCATTGTTAGGTAAGAAGTAAAATCCAATCGTAGCTTGCTTTAAGTACAAAAGATTCACTTCATGACCAGTCTTCTTAAGCCCATCCACATAAGCCAATTGCCAATCCTGTACAAGATCTAAACCAGCCACAACAACAAGACTCTTGGGAAACTTTACTCCTTTAAGACTTTGACCTCTAGGACCAAAGGGATTACAAGCTGGATGATCTCTATCTTCACCTTCAGGTAAATAAGCTCTCCAATACCAATCTCGATCTTGCATAGTCACAAAATACTTCCCATCAAGACTCTTTTCAGATTCAGTTCTCTCTTGTCCACCAAACATTGGATGAAGAAGAATGTTCCCCAACACTTTAACTCCTTCTTTCGTTGCTCTCACAGCGACATTGTGAGCTATGTTACCTCCTGAGCTATCCCCAGCCAAATAAACATAAACATTAGAGTGTTTACCACTCTGAAGCCAGATTCTAGACTTGACCCATTTGAGAGCATTCCATCCATCGTCATAAGCACAAGGGTACCGATGCTCCGGTGATCTCCGGTAATCAACAGAAACAACAACAACACCACATATACTCACAAGACGTCGACAGAAAGTGTCGTAGATAGCACTATTAGCTGAGGAATGAGTGAAGCTACCTCCATGGAAGAAAATCAGAACAGGAACAATCTCTGTAGTGCTGAGAGGTCTAGTCAGCACAACGGTTCCATAACTGGCTTCATCAAAAAGAGACGATGGTTGGTAGATTCTGGTGAGAAGGTTAGTGGTTGAATCAACATGGTCAAAGGAGAAGACACCGTCGACGGGAAAAGCATTAGCGGGAACTTTTCGGTCAAGAAACTCAGCGAGGTCACGGTTGAAAGAACCATCAGGACGACGGAGAATGTTGTAAGCAAGCTTAAAATTGGAAATGAGGACCCATGTGTTGAGTGGGACAATTCTCTACACCCAAAAAAAATCAAACATTAGAATGATGGGACGTCTTTAGATAATTTATCCCTTTATGGGAAAAGAAAACTAAATTCCTCAAAAAAAAAAACAAAATCATCCGTACGAATGAGTGAATCTATATGATCTTCAATATAAATTCCAAGATTTAGGGATTTTAGAAACTTATCAACAAAACGAAGAAGAAAACAAAAATTGGTAGAATAAATCTGAAAAACTTTTGTAAAATGGATGAATCGAGGAAAATACCTTGCATTCATTTAGGTTAACTTCGTTTCCACCAGCCATAGCCACAAAAATTATGATCTTCGTTGTAAAGTTTTTCACAAACTCATACCATGAAACTCAGTTTTTTTCTGGGTTTTTCTGATTCCCAGGAAACTCAGTTTTCTGGGTTTGAAGAAGAAGAAAGGTTAAAAGGAGCTTTGAAACAACAAGAACAACAATCACGAATTAAAAAGAGACGTGGAGAAAAGAGAGGAAAGGGAAGTACAGAGAAAGAAGAAGAGAGAGCGAGAGAAAGAGAGTCAAAGGTGAGAGGCAGAGAAATTAAGAAACCATGGGCCGGTGACCAATGGACCGGCACGACCCAGTACTACTCTTTCCATTTACGTGTCCTCTTGGCTATTGGCACGCCACTCCTGACACGCTCTCTTCATTACATTAGTGCTCCTTTTGACCACCTCTCTTTTTTTTTTTTTATCCTATAATTTAAATACTATATTATATAATTTTAATACGTATTAATTTTTATTTTGTAAAAATAAATTCATAATTGAATGTACTTTGATTAATAATTATACGGCGTTGAGTTGGCAGAGAAATTATGTGGCTATGTAACAATTTACATAATTTTTTGTTGTCATTTTGTGACATTCCACTTAATGACCAATTATTTTGTGTGTTTTAGATTTTTTTGTCTATACGAATACAATCATTGTATTTGTTCTTTTTTCTATTACGTTACACGATAAGTTTTTTTTTACCATTTTATTATATATAAGAATTTTGTCAATTGGTTCCATGTGATTGGAGACGAATTTGTCACAATTCAATGGAGTAAAATGAGAAAGGTAAGGTTAAAAAGATCATTGATCATCTAATGATATATAATACAAAAAGCATTGGTTAGGCAGCTTTTAACTATTTCAAAAGATAAAGAAAAAATAAAGTTATTGGATCTTGTTTTTTTTGTTTTAAAATTAAATGATGGTTGTTTGTGACTTATGATGGAGTCTTTTGTATTTTGGTTTGTTTTTATTATAAAATGTGAATACAAAAAATATATTAGTTAAAGGAAAGTGACAAAAAAAAAAAAAAAAAGCTATGCAGCGTGCGACCAACGCCATGGCATGTGGCGACAAAAGGGTTGTGTTGTTTTCTTTTGGTTAATTAATGATTATGAAACTCCTAAACTACCCTCGTTCCTTATCCATATTTACCAATTTTGCCATTACTGTCGAAATGTGTTCTATTTTTGGGCCTATGACATCATCCCTTCTGTCAGTATTCTTTATTTTCCATATTATAAAAAGAAATATTTTTGTATATTTTGTAGTATTACTTGTATATAAATATGACATTTTCAAGTGAGTTTTACTTTAGTGGTAACAGTAAATATACTATGATATATATACTTGAACAATTAAGGATTGAATTCCACCATTTGTATTATGTAGGAACTTGACTGAAATACCGGTTAGTTGTGATCTAATGTTAAAAAAATATTATTTTAATACGTTTGATTGAAATATGTTAAAAGATATTAATTTCTAAATGTTTTATTCGATTCTAGTATAGACTCTTATGTTGCGTCGTTATTTGTTTCTTTATTATTATTTTTTCTTAATTAGATATGTTGTTTGTATTAATGGTGATGTGTGATAGTTAGTTTGACTTGTCATTTATAATTTCGCTATTGGAGAATATAAAATCCTTTTTGGAAAGTATATAAAATCGGCCTCTCCAAAAACTTGACTTGTATTTTTCTTGAAGGGGCCCATTTGGTAGAATGTGGGAATGGGCTTTGGATTTTGTCGTTTTGTGACTCAGCGCGTGGCCATCACATGCCAGTAAAAGACATAAAGACCTTCTAATTCTACCCAAAGGTCCGTCCTTTTTTTCTTCTCTTCCTTGACTAATAGTAAATGATAAAGATTGTTAAACCAAATAATCAAAGGAAGAAGTTAAACGAAAGATAATGAATGGAAGGGTCCTACTTAATGGTTGCTCAAACAGAAAACAAACCAAACCAATGACGTTAATTTACAACATATGTACTTTAATGACATGACAAATCAGAACCATGAATCTCTCCATGATGGGGTTCAAACAGTAATCTCAGCCGTTGTTCTATATATACTAAATCTCGACAGTAAAAAAAATATATTATAATACACTATTGTTGTTCCTGACAAAAAACAATAATATTGTTGTTGTAAATTGATTTTTACCATATATATATATATATATCACATAATTCAAACTTTTAACAAACGACATTTAATTTTCAGATGAAGAAAATTAAAAGTAAAGAAATAAAGAAAAGAGAATGAAAAGGAGAACACGCTAAGGTATATGATTCGTGAGTCTACTTGAGGCTTTCTTAATTTTGTCGTCATCTGTTTTGTCTTTTGCTACGTGTACTCACATTTTCCACTCCTTTGCTTTTTTTTATTTTATTTTTTGTTCTCCCACTATCGCCACATAAATTTAATATCTTCACGCATAGGACAATATATTTCATTTTGTGTTGTTTATCAAATTTCAATAATAATACTTATTACTCTACGAAAATTTGAGATTTATGTAAGTATTTCTACACAAATACTGTATTAATCAACCAAAATAATTAAGATTAATTAGAGATTAGAGAAGCTCCTTTAATGATTAAAAATGGATGACGTGGACAGACTAATGTGTTTGAATGAGCTTTAGAGCCCAAGTCTTCCCCACTATTAGACTTTTTAATTTTATATATGTTTATGGAAATTTTTTGAAAAGTAGAAGAAGACGACAAAATGTGTTTTGTTTACTGTCCGCTCTTTATTTCTCGTTTTTTGTCATGAAAAGTAGCCGTCCAACATCAAAACTTTGGGCCTTAAAAAGATGATATAAACTAAAACTCAATCTAATCATAACCCCAACACGTCCATGTATTACCAATTGGGGATGTAGCTCAAATGGTAGAGCGCTCTACCGCATCTCCACTGTGTTTTCATTTTTGGGTGTTTTCTTCTTCAAATGTTGAAATTACTGATCTGCTTAGGTCTGGATATTCGGTTAAAAGAGAAATCGTTCAGTTTTGAATATTTCAGGTAGAAATTTAGCATACCCATATAGGTATCAAAAATATGATTTTGTTTTGGTTCAAGTCCAACCGGTTCCAAATCCGTTATGAGTACAAAAAAATACCCGAAAATACCAATAATATTCTACAAAACTCTAGATGTCTAAGGGTTGATCGAGTACCTTTGGATATTTTCTCCAATTACAAGTATTATCCGATTCCCATTATTTCGGTTTCGGTTCCAAGTATATTCGCCAAACCTAGATCTGCTAATTGAATAGTTGTTCGCTGGTGCGCTTTTTGGTGTTTTTCATGGAACTTGAACACCATAATTGATAATTTAAAGAAAGAAGTAAAAAGGTTGTACACGAATCTGAAGTAGAGAAATATGAACACACAGACTTATAAAATTAAGAAGTATTGGCCATGGAGTCGATGAGTAACTCATAACCCTCAGGGACACGAGACTGGAGACGGACGCACTCAGCCAGCGCAGGGACGTCTGATGATACGTCTAGATATTGAGCCACAAAGAGAAGCAGATGAAAATCAGAGATTCTCTTCACGAATGGGAGGCTCCTTGCTCGCTCCATATGCGTTTTCAAAGCCCGCATTGTTGTTTGAATGCTCCGGTTCTCTATCGGGAAGGTGCACGACAGTGATCCCTGGCAATTGAGCAACCAGATACAGAATTATACATCAACATAAACAAAAACAACCACCAATGTCCTAAATTTTATAACAGTCCAAAAGTACAGAACACTTATGATCCTAGCAAAGGCTACTCAAGCTCTTAGACACATACAACTTCGCAAACAATCCTATCACTACTTTCTAATCTTTCCAAACGCATCCAACCTAAACTGTAAGATAGTTAGCTAAACTTTTACCAATGTTCAGAATTATAAATTAACATAAACAAACAATGCGCAATGTTCTATATTGTATATCAGTCCAAAATGTACAGAACCCTAGTGCTTCTTAGCAATGGCTACTCAAGCTCTTAGACACATAAAATTTGGCAATCTATTATCCTATCACTACTTTCTTAATCTGTTCCCAAGTTTTGATCTTTCCAATACTAATCCCACCTAAACTGTTAAATAGATATGATTGAAGGTGATAAGAGGGCACAAAATCGTACCTGATGATCCAAGATCTTGACGACAACGAGAAAGAAATCATTATCCACTTCTTTAACATCCTTGACACCAACAACAACCTCTTTCTTCATCTTAGAGAGCTTTGGATCATCCTCGGATCCGATCTCTGTCTCAAACCAACCTTCCTTAAACAACCTAATACACATATCACTCATCTGAAACGCCTCAAAGTGAACATCCGCACCACCGTCTTCATTTATCTCAAGCTTCACAATTGCCGTGACCCACTCCTTCAAATCACTCTCTGCGTGAAGCTGCGCTGCAAGCAACACCTCAACATTGGACAATGTGTACTCTTTCTTGTCCTGAGTTACAGTCTGGTTAAATATAAACCCAACTTTCCTCATCCCTAAACCTAAGGCAATTGCATCAACACGTTTCTCTTCATCTGCATCTCTCATCAGAATAAGATTATCCTCCATCCCTTGCTGTGGTGGCTCGTAGATGAAATTAACCTCAACCTCACCTTCCTCCGAGACGTTACCGTACATGAATCCACCGCGTTTGATAGCAAACGCTAGCGACTCGTTGACGTAATGCTGAAACGCATTGGCACAATCGCGATCAAACGAGACAGAATCACAGTGAGACTTCTCCTGACGACCAACACGCATCTGGCGTGCGATTAGATCATCAACAGTCATCTTCCTCCCAAAAGAACCAGCAGGTGTTACTGCAGGACCACCACGAATCGTACGCTCACCTTCATACGCCAGATAAACCATTGAGCCATGGCTAAGATTGAGCGACGAGATTTTGAGGTTTGGATCGGTCATGTCGCTAAGCCCAGGGAATTCATCCGGAGTTTTAGCCAGAAGAAGATTTCGATTGGTGGACAAAGTCTGGTTATGGATAGGGATCTGAAGCTGATCTTGAATTAGGGTTTTGAGTTGGGAAACAGTAATTTGAGGTCCATCAATACTTACTCTCTCCAATCCATCTCTGCTTCGAATTCTAAGCATCGTCATCTTCCTTCAAACAGATCAAAATTCTGATGAGTAATAAAACAAACAGATTCGAGAAAATCTCCAAACTTGCTTCGAATTATTTAGAATAAAACAAGAACTTGTAAAGGAAATCAAATAGAAGAAGAACAAATACTTTGAGTGGAGATTTATGTGAAGGTATATATGATTTTCTTCTTCCGATTGCAGAAGGAAAAAGCTCGGAGATTCGAAGAAGATTGTTCTCAGTTTAAGCAAGGATCCAAAGGTTCCAGAACAAATTACTTTAGTTCCGATTGTCGTTTTAGTGAACCGGTAATTTCCTTTTCTCGCTATTTGTGTGTAATTGTTTGCATTCAACTTTGCTGGGCTTTAATAGTTAGCCCAATATGGTCAACATGCCCACAACACATTGTTCGTGAGATATTTTTCTAAAACAATTAAATCTAAACCTACAAACCTTTTCAAATTCTTATTAGTATACACTCGTGGATCCAAAAATTTCTTTGGATCAAAATTCAAGTAAACTGAAATAACTATACAAAATAACGGTTATGATAATGATTAAAGTTTCAACTTCTACTTTTTTGAAATTTACTAGAGTTTTCTACAATTCTAAAATTCCATGAAAAATCTATACATAAAACTAATAATAATGAAACTTTAAAAAATTATTAATTTTGAGAAATATTAATTATTTATAAATTAATATTATTAATAATTTATTTGGAACTAAATTCTTTTATCATAGATTATCGATACTATATATATATATATTCAAATTTATAATACTAATCTCAATTGTCTTATGTACTATTACAATAAAAAAATACATATTAAAAATTTGAAACCTTAAAGAAATGTTGGTTATTTTTCATGACATGTTATATTACAACATCATAGTTTAAAAATAAAACATAACAACTATTTTATATAGGTGAGTTCTAGAGAATTTTTTCTTCTAAATCATACATTAATATATCAACTTATTTAAATATATATACACATGTAAGTTTAGATAATTATTAATTGACGATATTATTGAGACTATATATTTACATAGGAATTTTAATTTTTATCTTATTAATTTATCAAATTTAATCAAATTTTATATTAGCCCGACTTGGGATAAGAAATTTTTATTAATTTATAGAATAATAATTTATGGAAGTTTTACTGTATATACACTTAAACTTTTCATTCTTTACTAATCTAATAGAAATTAGTCTTTAAAAAATGTCATAATTAACAAAGCATTGGCTTAATACTTAGTGACACTAATATGTATGCATTTTGACTCATTTTAGGTGTCTCATTTAATATAGTTTGCATACACTTCATAACATTTGCATCTGCTTTAGAGTCCAATTAGCTTAATTTGCACGCTTTGCATTTCGATTGCACACATATTGCATTGAAAGAGTTTTTAGGTACTTGGAGAGCACAAAATGGAGCATTTTGAACGTTGTGGAGACTTTGGGACTGGATGATCAGCTTGGACACAGCTAAGGGAGCAATGGACGACAATTCAAATACAGCTCAACCATCACACTCGAGTCATTGGTCGAGTCCGCTGTCCCACTCAAGCCTTTGGTCGAGTCCGCCGTCCCACTCGAGCCTCTAGTCGAGTCTGTCGTCCCACTCGAACCTATGGTCGAGTCCGATGTCCCACTCGAGCCTCTAGTCGAGTCCGCTCCTGATCGAGTTAATGGTCGAGTTGATTCCACTCTAACAGACAGGTTGAGTTGATTCTACTCTGGCAGACATGTCGAGTTTATTGCACTCTGGCATACAGGTCGAGTTGATTTCACTCTGGCAGACAGGTTGAGTTGATTCCACTCTAGCAGACAGGTCGAGTTGATTCCACTCTGGCAGACAGGTCGAATTGATTCCACTATGGCAAACGGGTCGAGTGGATTCTGTTACCAACAAACTCGATGGGTCACTTTAGTAGATGGGCCGAATTGAATCTGAACTTACCACTCCATGGGCCGACTCGTCCTCGCTTTTGCCAGCTTGACCACTCAAATGCTTCTGGGCCGCTATAGATGGGCCGATTTTTTTTAGGTTTTAGGAAGTGGTAGTATAAGTACTCTTGGCTGTGACTAAAAATGTAACTAAGTTTTTGCCACTTTTGTGCAACAACCTTTTTTGCTTTTGTAATTTTCAGAACAAAAATTTCTGTTTATAATTTTCTAATGCAATTTCCGTTTTCTTTGAATCTTGTTCATCCTTTGTTTTTACTTCATTGCATGATGTTGCCTAGGGTGATTTCCACTGTTTTTGTTTACTTCATGTTGTCTAAGTAATCCCCTAAGGTTCTTGAGGATGGTTAGATCAGTGTGGATCTTAGGTTTTCTCGGTTGTTTGAGGTTAGAAAAACTTAGATCTCGTTTGATTTGGTGTTGTTATTGCTTATTTCACTCTGATCTATTGAAATATGTTCCAAGACATTCTAGCACCCGATAAGAGTTTGGTAGAATTTCTGATCAAATCTACTTCAGAGATTCACACTCTTAGCTCGAGGAATCGATTGTCTAAGGCATGAATTGGCTCGAGTGAGTTGTTTTGTTCATGTTGACTAGGTTGTTAAACGCCTATGATGATATGGTCTGTTGATAGCTTAGTTGAAATTGTTTGCCATGAGAGTGGATTCAATGTTCTGTGAACTCATTGCCTAGAGGTCTACTATGTTGAGTTTTGTCAAGCACATAGTAGAGCTAAGTGATCCATTGATCCATGATTCCCACTCCTCAAGAACCTATTTTCTCATCGCCATGCGCTTGTTTTGTCTGTTGTTTTTATTTTCATTACTCTGTTTTGCTTTCACTCTGTTTCTGATGTTTGATATTTTTTCTTAAGCTTATTATCTTTGATTTAGGTTGCTAGATACAAATTACTCTAATTGGCTTTGATTAGAGAAGTTGATTGTATCCTGCTTGTTAGTTACACTCCTAGTTGGTTTGACACCTTTTGTGCTACTTCGACACACTAGTACAATATGATTTGATAACTAGAGTAAAATCTTGTTATGAGACACCAAAATGGAATTCAGATTAATAGGTCTGAACCCGATTTTAGAGTTAAGTGAACCTCATAACACTACATAGGTCTGAACCCGATTTTAGAGTTAAGGGAACCCCATAACACTACATAGGTCTGCCTATATTAGTATCATATAGGACAAATACGACTCACCAGAATCGAATTCAAACAAATAAATAGTAGAAATGACACTTAACTACTTACTAAAAACACTTTCTTGTAGTTATTTATGTTCCCGTTTTGTCATTATTTTATTTTTATTTTTACACTAACAAAATATATAAGTAAAAGCACTATTATATTGTACAGTTTACAATTTACAATTTATAATACAACATCAAAAATACAAAACAAGTTTTGTAAATTTTATTACATATAAGAGAATATAAATACAGTATGTGTTTAGTCTAAAGATCATACAAATGTATTTAATCAATATTATTTTGTGTAAAGTATCCAATCAATACATTCAATAAATTAAGAAGCCAAACAAGCTTCCCAAAACATTCGATTTTTTTCAATCTCACTCAACGACCTCTCATCATTTCTCTTCGAAGATGAATGAATGTTCATATTTTCACGATCTCTCTTCTCCGGCCACCTTTGATAACTATTCACCTCTCCATCTTCATCATTGTGATCCTCATTATCTCCGACGGCTATAACTTCTTCTCCAACCAGATTTGGCCCACTCGTTCCCTTACTCGTTGAAGCCTCATGACACTTGCAAGACTCTGCATCAATATCACTATAATCTTCATGAATCTTCACATCAATGACTTCATGAGTCTCAGAATCCATAGAAGCTTCAAAGAGCAAAAATGGTGACACATCAACGACTTTGTTCTTAATGTTCATGATTTGATTTTTATCTTCTTTAGAAAATAACAAAAGCACACACACATATATATATATATATATATATATATGTATATAAAGAGAAGATATGAGAAGAGGATAAAAAGAAGAGATAACGTTACTAAAATTAGATTTCGTGGAGGCTTTAATAAAGTCATTAAAAAATTTATTATATAAAAACAAAAAAGACAGATAGATTGTGTTTGGGATTTGTCTTCTAGAAGGTATGAGTTTGTAATGTTTCAAAGTCTTCTAGAAAGAGTTTTAGACCAAACAAACATCATTTAGGTACGTCCAAGTGCAAAGATATTGAGTGTTAGCTTGTCGCATGCTATCACTAATTAATCAAGTCCTAAAAATCAGATAATCCATTCATTATCTAATAATAGATATATACAATCATACTTGACGTGCATGCATAAGTTACAAGTGTGACATTGTGAGCCTATAATACACGAGCCAGACAATGGTGATTTGATGGTTAACAGTCAATGAAATTTTCTAGGAAAAAAGAATACGATATAATTGAGATTACATCATTTTAAATGAAATTAAAATCCGATATAAAATAGAAAACTAAAAACTTTGAGAGTTCCATTGTACTGTTCGAGAATGTTAGAAAGATCGGTATAAGAAATTAAGAGAAATGGCCGAGTTGCTCTCAGTCTGGTGGTTATGATGATCTAGCTAATGATTCGGCATCAAGATTCGATTCCTACCCGCTGCATTATGGTAGCTTAAAAAAAAGATTATTGGGGGTAGGTTTTAGGCTATGGATCGGGCTTTGTCGATCCAATGTTGATAACAACAACAAAAAATTAAGAGAAATGGAGTGTTATATCTGGAATTTTTTTATCTAAATATAATTTTTGAAAATTGCGTTTGTACGACATGGTGTTATTAAGAAATTGACTATGAATAGAATTTTTGTCGATCTGACAAAAATAAATATTTTTAAAGACTGAGTTAAAAGAAAGTCCCTATTGGAATTAATTAGGAGATCTCACATCATACCAATACTAAGACATTTTATCAAAATTATGAAGTTAGTCACACTTAGACACATCATACCAATACTAAAACATTGGATTTCATCATAATTGTAAAGTTAAACATGCTTAGATGAGTGATCTCATGAGAAATCGTTGCAGTTGACAAAGGAGAAACCAATGTTCTCCCATAATTCTTCTACTATATATATTAAACAATGATCTCAACTTATTGGGCTTTATAGATTATGGACATATTGGTAATGGGATTTCAAGAGGGCCGTGTTATAAGGTATAGGAATCGCAAATGGACAAGAGCTAAATAAGGTAAAATAAAAGTGAAGTGATGTGAGAGTAGAATAGATGGAGATGATACGAGAGAAGAGAAGAGTGGTCCAATTTGACATGAAAATTAAATGGTCCAAAAAGGAAAGGCTGAGAAACTTATAAGGTGTGTCTCTTTGAGGACCACATTCCTCGATCACGCCATTTATTGAAATCAAATCTATATTATTATTATTATTATTACTACTTTATTCATTATACAGTTTTATATATTTCTGAAATTAAATGCTGAAAGCTCAAATATATTTCCCAAACAAAATTGATAGTTGAGTAGCACCAAAAAGCGGGGGGAAAATAACATATGTAGTTCATTCGGAGCAAAAAGGGTGGAAAACAGTTTTATTTAATACTTATTTGATATGATATTAGATGTATAGAACATCGAAATCTATCATATAAATACATAGGACCATATACTGATCATAACAAATGCATAATCATTAATTTATTGCAACAACATCTTATATTCAGTATCTTACATCCAAAATTTATTTAAAAAAATCAAATAATATCTAGAGGATCAGTCTGTTTGTTTTCATATACCGTGAGAAAATAGAAACATGCTTAGTAAGTAAAATAATATTTAAACATAAACAAAGATTTACGTATTTGGTCACCGAACCTAATACATTTGTTGTTTTGTGAAACCACCAAACATCTCATGGAACTTAACGTATGTTCCACCAAACCAACAAATTTTCCATTTAATTATCATATTAATATCTATAGAATCTGGAGCTGGACTAATTTAACTTTACTTTTATCAAAATCATATATAAAACTTAGATTTAAAAGGATATGTTTGGTTCACTGAATCATAGAAAAACATGTTTATCTCATGGCCTCTTTATCACAATAAATTAAACTCTACTTATGAGTTTAAGCCTTTATACATTGTAGAAATTGGTAAGAAACAGTAATCGTGTTCACTATACAATGGTCCATGTACAATTCTTCACATTCATTACATGTAATTTTAATTTTGTAATGATTCACTATAAATTTTTATAATTTTATTCGTCGACCCTTTTTAAAGCATATATATATATATATATATATATATATTAAAATTTGGGGAAAATGTAAAATAAAAAGTTTATGAACTTTCAGAAACAGTTGAAAAAACCTCACTTTTGAGAATTTTAATTTTTATTTCAATTAAATTGTTAACTTTTGTTAAATTACGAATTAAACACTAATTTTTATTGAGTTATTTTTACCCAATCATTAATATTGTAGTAGTCTATCGTGATCTTGTTAATTACTTTCTGTTAGCTTAGTTAATTTAAAACCTAATACAATATAAAATTGTAAAAAAAAAAATACAGAGTAAAAATAGCTTGATTAATCAAAATTTATGATTTGCCAAAAACAAGTGATTTAGTTGGTTTGTTTATAATTTACCTTGACACTAAGTGGTGAGTTCGAATCCCACTCAAATTCAATTGAAGCAATATAACTATAGATCAGATTTTATCAATCTAATTGTTGATTATAAAAATGTTTCATAATTTATTTGGCAAATTAATAAAACTTAGTTATTTAATTAATAATTCATCAAAATTCAAGTCCGACCACTCAAAAATTCAAAACAGTTTTCATATTTTTTTGAATATTCAGGGTTTTCTTGACAATTTTTCCCATGAAAGTTTATGAAATGTGAAATCAATAATAAAGCTTATAGAGAAGAAAAGTGTAGAAAGCAGAAGCAGCTGATTTGATAACGACACGTGTGATATAATCATTAGACATGCTTATTAGTTTGGTTTGGGGAAGTGTTATGATTGCCAAAGTGTGTCCGTCAACGTTAAGGCAACCGACCAATCAGTTTCCAACACGCACATTACTTTCTTACTTGTCCTTTGTATCAAAACAAAGACTCAATGTTGGACCTAAAAAAAAACATATGATAAGACTTTCCGAATTTTTTTTCAAATTCTGATTTATAAGTCAAATTTTTCTTTTTTTTTGGTTAGGAAGATCCAGCTAATGATTATGTTATCTAGGATTCGATTCTTCTTTTTTACAAATTGATAAACTAAATATAAATTTTAAAGGTCAAGATACGCTATGAATATGACATTGTCAATCAAATGTGGAAAAAAAAATGTATCACTATACAAACATAATCTAACAATATAGAATATTCAAACTTTAAACCTCAAAATGCATATACATGTAACTCTCACAAACTAAGCATATTATTTTATTTACTTTTTTGTTAATACAACATAAAAATATAGGAAAAACGATCCAAAACTAAGACGATGTGTTGTATATTATGATAATAAAATTGATAATCTAATTATCCTAAAATAAAAATTTTAAATTAAGAATTTTTTTTTATATATTTCCAAAATAATAGTTTGGAAAATTCATTTTTGGACTGATCATTGGTTGGAAGAAACACCCTTACTTGAGCTCACGAATAGCCCACTCCCCGTCGAGGATGTGATTGTGTTGGCTTGTGACTTATGGTATCCGGAGTCAGAGCTGAAATGTTTCTAGGATAAAATCTTTTATCCCTGAAACAATATGGCTTAGACTTCTCTCAGTAGTGATTGATCAATTCACGGGTTCTACGGATTGCTTAGTTTGGGCTGAATCAATGAATGGACGGTTCTCTGTTAAGTCAACTTACTCTGTTCTGGTACAGTCCACAGTCTCGCGCCCTGACATGAGTAAGTTCTTCAAGCGAATTTGGAGTGTTATGGTCCCGGAAAGAATTAGAGTTTTCATTTGATTGGCTGGGTGTAATGCACTCATGACAAATGAAGAACGTGCACGTCGTCGCATCTGCTCGTCGGCGATCTGCCAAGTATGTCAAGGAGGATTTGAATCTACTATGCATGTTCTTAGAGACTGTCATGCGGCTCATGGTATATGGCTTCGTATTGTTCCACATCGTAGACATAATACTTTCTTCTCAATGTCGTTATATGAATGGTTATTTACTAATTTGAGTAGTGGTGATGTGGTGGATAATTGTCTGTGGCCGACGTTATTTGGGGTTCCTATTTGGTGGTGTTGGAAATGGCGTTGCAAAACGTCTTTGGCTCAACGGACTCTTTCAGAGATCGAGTTCGTTTTGTGAAAAGCTTAGGCTCAGAGATTGTTCATGCCAATCACCTTTCACGCAATGAGCGTGTCTTACCAGCACAAGGGGGTGAAGCAAATCTCTTGGCCAAGACCGAGTACCTCTTGGTTGTAGCTTAACACGAATGGAGCTTCTCGTGATAATCCGAAAGTGGCTGCAGCAGGAGGTGTGATCATAGATAGTGAGGGTAAGTGGCTATAGGGTTTTTCTCTTAATGTGGGGATATGTATTGCGCCTCTTGCCGAACTTTGGGAGGTGTACTATGGGTTGTTCATTGCATGGGAGAGGAGAGTTGATAGTCTTGAGCTCGAGATCGACTATGAGATGGTCGTGAGCTTCATAAAGTCGGGGATTGAGGAAACTCATCCTTTATATTTCCTGGTATGTCTGTGCCATGGTTTTATATCGAGAGACTGGGTAGTCCGTATTTCGCACGTGTGTATAGGAAAAATAAATATATTGTTTTTGAAAATAAATATATTGTTTTCCCAATAATATATGATTGGAAAAAAGGGAATAGAAGACGACTAGGACGTCTACCACCACCTACTCACTCCCACCCTACCTACGGGCCCCACTAGCTAGGCCCATTGGGCCTCTATAACTGGTGACACAAATTATTGGATGTATTTTTCTTTTTATCAGTTTGTGTTAGTACTAATTTAGGGATTTATTTATATTTTTTAGAATTGGTTTTTCCCAATTACCATTCTAACATTTTTTTTGATAAAATTCATCATTCGAGCTTATACTAATAAATAAAGGAATAGTAACTGATTATAATGGAAACGTAGTAACTAGAATGCGTTGACTAAGTAAAGTATGCTTAAATTGATATAAATTAAAAGTAAATAAATGAAAAAGTGTAGTTGCGTGACGTATCTTTGCAATATGGAAATTAAATAATGTAGTATAAGAAAAGGCAAAAATAAATGCGGAAAAAGATAGAGTAAAAATCGTGATTCGGATGGACAAAAATATAAGAAATATAATTGGTCAGAATTTGACAAATGAAAAAACGATAGAGAGAAAAAACAATAAAATAAAATAAAAAGAGAAAAAAGGGATGGCTTAGAGTGATGGGAAGGTCATTATAATCAAAAACATAATCCCAACTTAGCTTTTTTAATCACGTGCCACTTTACTTCTATACCACCACTTCTTCTTCCTTACATTAACACTTCTCTTGTCTTAATCAACTATCTTAATCTTTTTTTATTGTCCGTACACATATATCTTATTTTTTATTTTATCATTCAAGTTTTAATTGGTAAATTTTTTTTGTGTAGCATAATATTTTTAAAAAAACCAATCATATATAAAAAAAATTTAAATAGATAAATATGATTGACTTTCAAAAGAGCATTATACTCAACAAAAAATTTAGTAATTAAGATCGATATATGCAAAGAAACCACACTGATTTATTTTTAATGAAAAATATATATTGGATTATAGTTTGACATAACAACTTCTAAAAAAAATATAATAAAAAAAAAGAAATATTTCCAGAAAAAAAAATTCAAACTAGAAAAATGGAGATTTTTACAAGGAAAACTAACAAATATTTTTTTAAGAAAACAAATATGAAGGCTATATTAAAACTAAACCGAAATCAGAGTTGCAACCAAACTACAATAAGATCCAAATAATATATATAAGCTAAAACTGTATGAAACTATGGAAAAAATTAAGCAAAATTTCAAAACGAGACCAAAAACACAAGTTATTCAATTTCATCACTTTAAATATATTTGTGAGTTTAAAATTTTTAACAGCTTATACATTTTGTTTGGAGTTGGATGTAATATGGGTGAAGAGTTTTTTTCAATAATAGAGGAGAAAATAATAAAAGAAAAAAAACAGCAAAGTCCAAGCTAGTTAAGTACGAAACCCAAGAAGAAATAAGAGAGATTCGCGGGGGAGCCATGCGTGGGATTATTATTCTAATCATATCCTTAACATTTTTAATTATTTTATGATCAATAACCTCTCTTTTTGTGTGATTAAAATTAAAATTAGTTTATGTTAATCTGACGAGAATTAGACTAATCAATAATGTTAAACGTATTACGTGCAAGACAACTCAGCTCCTCACTTCAGCCTGTTCATTTGCTAATCCCTAATGACAGCGACTAAATCATATTTTTCAGCAGTCGTTGGTCTAGCTACTTATCACAATGATTAGTCATCAATAATCAGTGACCACTTTGGCGAAAAAAAATTCCGATCAATCGTTGTAATCAGTCGCTAGCGATCAATAATTATCAAAAAAACGTCGTATCAACCAATTTATTTTTTTACAAAAAACTTTAAAATAAAAAATCTTATATATAAAACAACAAAAATATTTTAACTGAACTAAAAACAAAATAAATTATTATAAACAAAAATAAATACACAAAATTTTAAATTCATAAATAGTACCTTAGTATTTGATAATTACTAATAATTATGTATAATATATATTTCAACTAATAAATAAATATATATAATTATAATTTTTTTAAAATATAATGTAAAAAATTCAAATGTAAAAGAAATATATGTATACGAAATTAAAAAAAATAATTGAAAAAATAATTTTTGGTCGATGTGATTATTTTTTTATCGGTCGCTGAACTAGCGACCAATCGCAGTGACTGGTCGTATTAACTGTAAAAAGAAAAAAAATTTAAATCGCTGATCACTATCACTAATCATTAGTTACTATTGTTATCGTTAGCAGACTAGAAGAGGACTTTCTTTATATTTTTCCTAATTATCTCTTTCTTCGTTACTACCTCAGTTTCTGAGCACTTCTTTCCCCTTTTTTTTTATTTCATTTTTTATTATAATTATTAAAAATCTAAACTATTCAACTGTGCAATTGTAGAAAAAAGTAAAGAAAAAAGATAGTGAGGAGCAAAAACTGTATTGATATGTGACAATGTGTTATATAGAGAAGACAGAGCAATCAACTCCATGCTTCCACATTGCATAGCCCATCATCCTCTGTTTTCCTTTTTCCTCTTTTTATTAATTTGAAAATTTTCTTTTAACTAATGGTTAATACAGAGATACATTCTGCTAACAACAAGGCTCTTTTTCGTCATTTCTCATCATTTTTTTCTTCTTGTTGTTAATGATAAAGTAAGCAAGCAATCTAATGTAAATGGGACAACCCCGAAATTATTTACTAGCTCTCTTTTATAATTTGGAACTAGAAAAGTCAGATAACTTCCATTAAATATTGTATACAATATGGTAAAACAGGTTTGAACTAAGATAACAAACATTTTTTATTATTATTATTATCATAATTGAATCGATATTATTCAATTTTTAATTTTAAATTCTTATAATTTATTTTATGTAGTGGGTACATTTGAATGACAAAATTATTAATTAGATTATCCGAATCCTATCTAAAAAAATTTGACACAATTATTCATAGTTTTGTGAGTCATATCTATCATGTAGATTTTTGTTTTCAATATTAATGAACAAAAATTAACTCATTTTTAAGTTGCTATTGAGTGTGCATCCGTGCACAGTAGAAAAAAGAGGGTCCCAAAATCTAACGGTCCTGATTAAAATGCAACGTAGCACTTTCTTTGTACTTTATCATATTTGCAGTAACCAATTCTCTTTATTTTTCTACTCTTTCCTCATAAAGTTCTACACTTTATATTATTACATAACTCTTAATTCAGTATGTAAGAAAAAAAAAAGAATAAACTATTGTCGAATGTGTTACATTTATAATAATTAATCAAAAGAGCTTGAAATGATGAGATTCCACATCAAAACATGATTGGACGGCTCTGATGTCATCATAATTAACAGTACTACAGTTTTTATTTTTGGTTTATAGTTTCATTCTATTGTGGTCCCCGCAATTTACGGTGCTTACCCTCACATCCAGCCGTACATCTCGTATTAAACCTTATCATTAGATTCCTTCTTACCATACACCTTACCACACCCTATCATTTTATCCTCTAATGTTCGTAAGAGAAATGTCCCGCTTCTCATTTAATCCAACGGCTGGTATTTGAAGTTGTATATGACACGTGTCAGCATCATATTAGACAATCACAATCACCGAAAAGGCTCACATGGATATGTTTGACTATGGTTAACATTTAACTAAACCATAGTTAGCTTTTTGACCTGACATTCTTCTTCCTCTCTCTCCCCTATCTTCCTTCTCTTTTTCATCTTTTGTTTTCTCCTCCTTCTCTGTTTCTGATTATCTCCGTTAATGGCGCTTCAGATCTAAACCTTTTTTATATATCATTCAAAAAGTTACTTGTACTCTTCTGCAAACATTTTCCCACACTTTTTTTGTTTTGTTTCAGTCATCGAGATCTCTAGGTAATTTACAGCAATGCTGAAGAGATTAGCCTTATCGTTTCCAGAAGAAGTTCTAGAACATGTCTTCTCGTTTATTCACTTGGATAAAGATAGGAGCTCAGTCTCTTTGGTGTGCAAGTCATGGTACGAGATCGAGCGATGGTGTAGGAGGAAAGTTTTTATCGGTAACTGTTACGCTGTTTGTCCAGCGACGATGATTAGGAGGTTTCCAAAAGTTAGATCGGTGGAGCTTAAAGGTAAACCTCACTTTGCTGACTTTAATTTGGTACCTGATGGATGGGGAGGTTACGTGTATCCATGGATTGAAGCTATGTCTTCTTCATACACTTGGCTTGAAGAGATAAGACTAAAGAGGATGGTGGTGACCGACGAATGCTTGGAGCTTATCGCTAAGTCGTTTAAGAATTTCAAAGTTCTTGTGCTTTCTTCTTGTGAAGGCTTCTCCACCGATGGTCTCGCTGCTATTGCTTCCACTTGTAGGTATAGTATTCTCAAAACCCTTTAAGAAGCATTTATCTGCTTGCTTCATGTGATTTGTAAATTCCTTGTACCCACTATATATCAGATTCGTGTTTCGTACGTTTGATTTTATCTGAGCAATAATTTTGCTCTTTTCTTTTGTGAAATTATATGTTTTTTCCCGTATTTAGAGTATAGATGCTTTAATCTGTTGATTCTTATTTCTCTTTATTCCTTCCTGCGATATTCGCTCAATGAATCTCCTGAGGTGGGAAGAAATCTAGTCAATTTTTGGCGGTTTGTTCCTTTTCTTTTTGTGTGCAAATTTTTTTTTTTTTTTCTACCTTATTAGGCAACGTAGATCTGTTTTCTTATCCTCTTTTCTTGCTTCCTTTAGCTCTGTTTTAGCATCTCTGACATTGGTTCATGTTCATTGTTCTTTAGTTGTATAGTTTCCTTTCCTCAAGTTATCTATATTGCATCAAATGCAACTGTGAATAATTATTTTCAATTGTAATTCCTAATCATTTAGGTGTTGATTCCAAATTTTTTGGATATGTTATTATTTGTTGGGTCCCGTTTTCTAGCGATGTTTGTGGTCTAGGTTCTTATAATGCGGGCATGTCGGTAATTTGACGCTAATTATATGATTCTTATGCAGGAATCTGAAAGAGCTTGACTTGCGCGAGAGTGATGTTGACGATGTTAGCGGGCACTGGCTAAGTCATTTCCCAGACACATACACATCTTTGGTATCACTTAATATCTCATGCTTAGCGTCTGAGGTCAGTTTCTCTGCTCTGGAAAGGCTGGTGAGTAGGTGTCCCAGTCTCAAGTCTCTGAAGCTTAACCGGGCTGTTCCACTTGAAAAATTGGCTACTTTACTTCAACGAGCACCTCAATTGGAAGAATTGGGCACTGGTGGGTATGTTGCTGATGTGCGACCAGATGTTTATTCTGGTTTATCTGTAGCTCTCTCTGGGTGCAAGGTGTTGAAATGCTTATCTGGGTTTTGGGATGCTGTTCCTGCCTATCTTCCAGCAGTTTATTTGGTCTGCAGTCGGCTTACAACTTTGAATCTCAGTTATGCAACAGTTCAGAGCTACGATCTTGTCAAGCTGCTTAGTCAATGCCCAAAATTGCAACGCCTCTGGGTGAGTCCATTTTAACATGCCTTAACACATGACTTTGGAAATTTACTTCAATTTTACCTGATAATTGTAGTATTTATAAATGCCGTGATGGCTTACTTAATATTTCTGAAAAATATATTGGCACAGGTGCTGGACTACATTGAGGATGGTGGTCTTGAAGTGCTTGCTTCAACCTGCAAGGACCTACGCGAGCTGAGAGTGTTTCCGTCTGAGCCCTTTGTCATGGAACCCAACGTGGCTTTGACGGAACAAGGGCTTGTTTCTGTTTCCATGGGTTGTCCTCAACTTGAGTCAGTTCTCTACTTCTGCCGTCAGATGACCAATGCTGCATTGGTAACTATTGCTAGGAACCGTCCTAACATGACCCGCTTCCGTTTGTGCATCATTGAGCCAAAAGCCCCTGACTATCTAACTCTAGAGCCACTGGATGTTGGATTTGGAGCCATAGTAGAGCACTGCAAAGATCTCCGTCGCCTTTCTCTATCAGGGCTCTTGACCGACAAGGTTTTTGAATACATTGGGACATATGCCAAGAAGATGGAAATGCTGTCAGTGGCATTTGCAGGAGACAGTGACTTAGGCATGCACCATGTTTTGTCAGGGTGTGATAGCTTGAGGAAACTAGAGATAAGGGACTGCCCGTTTGGAGACAAAGCGCTTTTGGCGAATGCTTCAAAGCTGGAGACAATGCGATCCCTTTGGATGTCTTCTTGTTCCGTAAGTTTTGGAGCCTGCAAGTTATTAGGACAGAAGATGCCAAAGCTAAATGTTGAAGTAATTGATGAACGTGGTTCACCAGACTCGAGACCAGAAAGCTGTCCTGTTGAGAGAGTGTTCATATACCGAACAGTGGCTGGTCCTCGGTTTGACATGCCTGGCTTCGTCTGGAACATGGACCAGCACTCAACCACGAGGTTTCAAGGCAGATGATCACTACTAACGGATTATAAGACAAAAATAAACGAGGTACATTTTTCAATTAATCCTTGTTCATCATCACATAAATCGTTCCACTTCAGGAACACGAGAGAGCTCGGTCGCCAATAATAACCAAATGCTCATTGCCTGCTTCATATAAGCCACCAAGCTCATGAGCAAATGAATAAGTGAAAAGAGAGAGAGATCTAAGAGACCACTGTTTTGTTTTAAAATATGTAAGAATTGATATTGTTGTTGTCTGTTTGTTTGTCTACTTACTGAGAGATCCTGGTGGGGGCTATTTTTTTGTTGAGAGGATAAGAGATTTAATTAAAAAAGAAAACGTCAAAAAATGTAACTGTTGTACTTTGTTTGGACTCTTTTATCCTTTCAAATGTGTTATATCTCTCATTGTCTTTGCCATATCTTTTGTCGGCTAGAGAACTGTGTGCAGGCTTTTCTTCCTTTGTGGAATAAGCAGCAAGCAACCCACTTCCCTCTCGTCTCAGTCCGGTCCCCACACTCTTTTTACACCACTGTTGTCTCTTTTTCTTTCTTGTTCTTATAACAAATATAGAAACGAGAGGATATTTGCTTTAAGCTTAGAAGTTGAATGACTAGAAATCAAGCTGGGTTTAATACTTGGGATTTGCATCATCGTCAATCCAATCAGTGTCTATTTACGTCGTAAGTAACTATTTTAGTCTTTATGTTTTCAAAATTTTCAATGTCTCAGGAATTTTTACAGACTACAGAGTGATCTTCAACAGAAATTCATAATTTCTCATATTATGTTTCTTCAACAGAAATTCATAATTTCTCATATTATGTTTCTTCAACAGAAATTTTCAATGGAAGGATTTCATGTAACAAACAGAACAAAGAGTCGTATTGTTCTACATGTTAGGACCAATGACAAGCGAAACCGGTCAAGAAAGAGTTGTCTAATTCCTGATTCTGAATAATATCACTCTGTTCTTCACACCGGATTTTGTGGAGTTGAGATTCTGCGAGTGTTGTATGAACCACAATGTCCGCACTTATGTCCCAAAAGGTGGAACATAGCTTTGCCTTCCTTGTTGCAGTCATTGCAAAGAATTGCAATCTGCAAACAATTGATTGGTCAGATGTAAAACCATGAAGAGAAATGAAACAAATTTCACTGCTAACATAACAATCTTCATACAATTTCTCTGTTTATCGAAATTTTTCAACTGGCCAAACCCATATGTCGAGATTCCGTGAGGAAATTTTCGACAGCTAAAATATTTGTACCACTTCCGTAGCCATCCATCGAGATAGAGCGTTAATTAATTTTTTTTTACCACCTAACCAGTTCTCGATAGTGACAAAACCTTCGAATACATTTGGTTTATAAATTTACTAACGTAAATTTAAAGGATTAGTTAAAGATGCCATCGTAGCTATTTGGCGACATATTATTAATTATAATTTATTATTTTTTGTAATATATATATATATATATATTGTAATTTATAAAATTTCCGTATTATTTAATTATAATTTTTTAAGGATAAAATTTGATAGCCATCGCGATTACCATCGAGACTCGCACTTTCTCGACAAAACGTAGCTGTGAGAAACCATCGAGAATTCTTCTATGGTTTCTTGACGGAATCTCACGACAATCGAATCCGGACAGTGTTTTCCTGTCTGGATTTTCATCGTTGGTCTTTCCAAACATAATTAAAGATCGTTGGATTCAGAGACATTACCTCATAGTTATACTCAGTAGGCATCTCTGTAGCACTTATCTGTAAATAAATTACTAGTTAGATCTTTAGTCTTTCACCTCTCATTGAATACGCAAATCCAAAATTGACTGTTACCTCGAGATCTAACAATTGCCACGAACTAGACATATCCAGTGCCGACTTGGAACAAATGGGGCATCTATACCTGTGAGAGAGAGAGAATGAAGATTCATATTCATACTGTTGATGAACAAATTTCAATCGATGGAGAAGTTTCAGAGATTATTACTGCTGTTCTTTGATCATTTGTTCAAAGCAATCCCCATGCATTGTATGCCCACATCTCATTACGTGTGCGACTTTTACCGAATCAAATAGATACTGTCAAGTTGAGCAAATTATGAAAATTAAATTGCAGATATAGTCACTTGAGTCTAATGATATAATGATATGTATCATAATCGACTATCTAGAATTCGATTCCAATTCGAACAAACCTCGTAACAGACAGGACAACAATTCTTTGTGGAGTTCTCAATGCAGGAATGTTTATTTCGCAAGCCCATATCATAGCAAGCTCCTGCAATATTCACAGGAGAACTTCATAAAGACATAACTAGATACAGGTGTATAGCAGTAAACATCCCATACAAGATTCTGTTGTACAGAATAACAATTTGCAACCAGTAAACTAGCTGTAGACTTATAGGCGATAAGACATTCGAAAGACTAAGTAACATGACAGTACCATACGAATCAAACTGTATGAGCAACAAATTTTAAAGATCCTACTTTGCCAAGATGAAACCCTACACTACAATTGTCATTTGTCGAATAGATTCTTATGTTCTTAGAGGACAGTTGATGGAGACAGCTTATGATCTCACATACCACCAACGTATCTAGAACTTGCTTTAAAGAGGCAAAACAGAATCCAACACATGCAAGTTGAAGAAGGTACATAAACTACATACCACAGTTCTGGCAATGAAAGAATCTATCACGCCCACCAACTCTGAAAATTGAAATCCAAAAGGCAAGTCAAATTTAAGCTGAAAATATGATTGTTATGTTAGCACAAGATCTCTACGACTCACCTACAAATTCCACAGTCATCACAATGGAATTGTTTTTTTGAGGTCTGCAAACGTAACAATGGTCGGGTACTTTTAGAATCAGAAAGAAACAAGGTAACTTTAAATATTTGGAAATGTATACATATTATGAAAGGATCCAAAACTCACATCATCATCAAAGAATTTGCATTTATCGCAAAAGTATTCCCCCATACAGACACCACATTTTGAGCAGATTTGAGCAACCTGAAACAAAAAAAATCTAGGATGATTGCTGATATTTGAGTAAACAAAAACAGGATTTGGCGATTTGCAGATGAAGAATAAAAAATCACCATACCTCTTGCTCAGTTTGACATATTGAACAAACAACCTGAAAAAAACAAAAACACAAGTTCAGTTTTATGCCGAAAGATTGAATTAGATAATCCGATTTACATAATCTACTATAAATGATTGTAACCAAACCTTAAGAGATTATTAATCTAGACAAGAGAGTGGCTATCAATCAAACCTGTTTGACGTTTTGCCGGACCAAATCATGTCGTTCCTTAGGATCAGATAAAGAATTCTGAAACAAATAAGAAAGCAAGAGGGTCTAAGATACCTCTCCTTACCCCTAAAGAACAAAAAAACCCTAATAAACGACAAATCAGAGAACGAACCGCTGCCTCGTTATGACAATGGCGGCATGGGAAGATCTGATTGCAGCAAGGAGCTCTGATTTGACATCGTCTCTTATAGTGTTCGCATCTACAAAACAACAATGAAGAAATTCCAGATTCAGGGATTCTCAGAAATCAAAATCACAAAACTCTGAATCGAGATTTCATTGATTATAATGATTAATTTCAATAAGGAATCAATAAAAAAGGGACGAATCGAAGGGAAAGATAGCGAAAATCACCCGAATTGGAATTTGCCAAAGTCTTTGCCTCTGGGAAATGTAGAATCTGTTTCGAGTGAGTGGTGAGAATCAGTAACAGTAGCATCCATAACGAAGTAGCTAGGGCTCACGATAAGCTCGAACCCAAAAAAGAAAAAAACAAAAACAAAAATGGATTCGAAATAAAGTGATTATGGTGCTCATACACGTGTTTCTTTCTTATTGGATCCTCCCTTAACCGCTATTATTTTTCGTAGTTCGAATTCATTAGCTAGAATACGAGTTGAGTTACATCACAATAGCCGGCTATCAACAGAAACAATACTGGAGACACAAACTCTCAAAAAGGAAAATTATGCCTAGTACAAATAATCTAAAAGTAAAAACGGAGGCAAGTCCATCCGCAAAAAAATATTGAAAAGTAAATAGTAGAGTAGACCAGCTAGATAGCTGAGAGAGAATCCTCTCATAGCGAATGATATGAACACAAAGACAACTAAACCAGCAAGAAGGAAATGGAGACTTCATCCTAAAAGAAAGAGGACGAACCAAACCCACAAGACTCCTGGAAAGCGGTGAAGTCAGAATCTAAACGATTATTTGACGCCTAGGTAGAAGTTTGAGAAAACCAAACTTTGATCAGGTCTTATAAGTAGAGATATGGAGCGAACCAGAACTCTACGGCGGAGAGAATCCAGAGAGATCACTACAAATTCAACGAGAAAGTAATACGAAAAACAACTACTTACCAAAACCTAGAGATAGTAAACTAGGCACTATCACAAACCAAAGAGAAAATGAAACCTAGGATACAAACTCGGTAAACGAATAAACGCATGACCGTTGATCTAAGCACCTAAGCCACAATCTAAACCAGAGTACTAACTAAGACAAGCCCTAAAGTAGACGGGACTAACTAAACAATAGAACCAACTAGAAACCAAATTTAAGACCAACCGAGAACCAATGAGGAACTAAAAGGCCGCCACAAAAAGGAGACAGAGCTAGACCGCAACAAGGGACAAAGATTCTTCCGGCGTCATCAAGCTGGCAAAAACACGGACCAACCACAAATGAGATGTGTCCCAGACAAAGATCCAGCAAGAGAAACGAAGATCGATCCACAAGCTCTCACCCAAACATCAAGACCGTTGGCTCAAGCCTCCACCGTCGCTGATTAAAACTTACTCATTATCCACCGGGGTATGTCAAAAGGCTGGTGAACTGCATTGATACTGTCGGAGCCACCAGCGTGATCACCAAATGTGAGGCGGCGGCTTTTAGGTTAAGAAGAGAAATATTTAAAAAAAAAAAATTTGTACTGTTATTTATATATTGCTTGTTACCCATCATTGTACAATGGATTCAGTAATTACTAATTTACTAGTATAATGATGCTTGGTTGAACATGTGGATGAGCTTTGAATCATTTTTAATTTGCTATAAAGTGAGGGTATAAATTGTTAACGGTGGGTTTGAACTAATTCAAAACTCATAATTTTTTTTGTCAACAAATAACTGTAGATCGATAAGTCCTGATTTATAGGTAAAATTTTCTAACTGAAACTGGTTAGAATTCAAAGCTCATAATTAGTTCTGCCCGAATAGCTCAAATCCAATAAAAATCAGTTTAATTCCAGTTAAAATTTGAACAGCTTGTCAACAAGAAAAATATGGAAATTCGATATGAAAATCCGAGACAAGATTATCAGACATAATTACCGAATTAAATCTTGCATGATTTGATCAGGGCGTAACAAGAAAAAAAAATTATCGAAAAAGACTTTTGAGTACATTGAGAAGAAAGACGAAGAAATAAGTCATCTTTATTTGAGTTCAACAACAAAAAATACTAGTTAAAATCGAGAATAATTTGTAGATTTTATTTTTTTCGCTAATTCTTGGCTAATGTTAATCTCTGCAATAACATAAACTAATAAATTAATATACTTGTATATAATTATTAGCCATTCCTCTAGCCTAGTTATCGAATAAGATGACTAACAGATGATTCAAAACTCTAGAAATTAACTAAAGGATGGGAGTATGCTAATCTCACGCGCCAATGGAATAAAGAATATAAGGATCCAAAAAAGACAGGAAGTGAAGGTAGTTGAAACACGTACATACGTTCCTGTTTCCTTACCAATCAGAATCTTCAAATATCCCAAAGAACTCGGAAGTTAATTAAAGCTACATTATTTCCTTACATCTTGCAAAGCCCTTTCCTTTTCTGCTCTCCAATCATGTATCATTTCTTCTTCATAGTCAACAATACTTACTTTTGTTCTTTTTAATCCAGAGTTGATCACTATAACTAATGCGGTCTTAATTATCCCTATATTTGTGTCTAATTCCGATATGGTGTTTTTGTGTAAGAGCAATTCAACTTTCATATTAAGACACCGATTGAAAATTGATTTCATTGCTTGAAAAGCAAATTTTTTTATAAGAGATTGAAATTAACCCAATCAAAGCAACGAAAGCAATTGTCAATTGGGTCTTAATCCTCGCTAATAATAAGTAAAGACATATATGTCGTAGATTTAATTGCAATATGAGAAACGTGAAAAATTATAACATTTTAGGTTTTGTTAAATCACGATTTTGATCGATCAAGACTTTATAATTCAAGGGAGTCATTGTTTGTTTTTTTTATTCTTACCAAAATTGTGAGTAATAATAAACGTAATGGTTGGTTTATTATATTTATATACCATAATATTCACTCAGGCTTGACACATTTGGGGAGCTCCAAGATATAAATTAATTACTACGCACTAATTAATATTTCACAAAGTTTAAGAAAAATAACTGCGGTTATATTTCGATATTTATATACATTATGTTCACAAAGTTTTATTAATAAATATCTTCGAACCAATACTTGTTTCTCACACACACACTCAAACATATATAAATATCTTTATTTATGTTTGATAAAAATTTTTTTGATAAAATTTCATTTATGTTTGATAATTTGCTTCACACCATGCGATAATAGTATTATACGTATACGAAAGGCAGTAAATATATAACATATAGTTAGCAAAAATTAAAAAAAGAAGAATAAATATATAACATATGATAAATAATTTTTCTCCATTAAAATAGATAAACACATCAGTACATCCACTGATTAATTAAGCTGGAAAATACAAACCTAGCTAATTATATTTTCTGTTCCATAAACTATAAACAATACATAAAATTCAACTATAAAATAAGAACTTAATACACATTTACGTGTAATTTTTTTCCATCATTATTCTCACTAAGTAATTAACACACTGATCATTATCATCTCTTAAGGCTCAATCGAATCTTTCTAGTTATGAAATGACTGATACGGCTTGATCAAAGGAACAAGAGAGCCACTTAAGTGAAGCGACATGACTTCATTAGTCGAACCCACAAGCTTGCCACTTACGAAAACCGCAGGAACCGCGTTGGCACAACCGAGACGGACTAAAGCCTTTTCGATCTCACGGCAATCAGGATCGTTATCGATCTCGTGGATCGTTGGTTGAACCCTAAGGTCACGGAAAAGAATCTGAACAGCGTAACAGAGACAACATGAGTTTTTAGTGAAGATCACAACTCCTTTCTCTGATGACATTCTCATAACTCTGTCCATGATCAGATTCTGATCCAACGGCTCAAAAAAGATTAGTTTATAGCTTTGAAGTATGTGTTCTATTGTTCGTTAGAAAACTTGATGATGTGCTTGGGCTATTTATAGCAAGGCAAGTAGTGAAGACTGGTCTTTCTTTCTTCTTTAAACAAGAAATTAACTTTCGTAAAAGAAAAAATAAAAAAGAACTCAGATTCCATTCGCAGAATTAAAGTGGCTTTGCGAGAAAGAGACTATTTTAAAAATGTTCTTTTCGGCTCAACAAGTTGTACAAATTAGTGACTTATATTCCTTCATCCTTGTTTAAAGTTTCGCTAAAGTTCGCCAAAGCGATAATCGGTCGCAATTGAATTTTGATCATAATAATAATAACATAACATTGGTCAAAAAAATAAATTTTTGACAAAACTTTGAATAAAAAAAATCAACAATAATCTAAAATTAGTTAGTCAAAAAACTTTGGTCATATTTTGCTATGTTTTCTTGTAGTGCTAATAAAATAATCGGAAATTAAATAAAGATTAATGGGGATTAGTTTTTAGTTTTTTTTTTCTGTGTTTTCAACGTGTATTAGTTTTATGAATTGATAATAATTGTGTTAAAGTTCATAAAAACACATCCATCCATAAAAGAAATTGAATGTCATTATATGGATAATTTGTTTGTTGAAGAATAAAAAGATCATAATTAATAAAGCATACGATTCGAGAAGTTATAACATTGTAATGACTTGGGTGGAATCTTTATGTCCGAGAGAAGTGAACAGAATCGTATGACTGGGATCTCAACGCAAGCGAGTGAATGCTACGCCTTTGTTTGTGTGCATGCTTTGTTATTAGTCTTACGCTTTTTATGACGAATCTTATTGATAATGAAAGATTAAGATTACTAATTTAATCACGTATAAATATAATTAGGTAAGTTTGTTTTGATCTTGTCGATTGTAGAATTCTTTTTTAAGAGACCAATAAAAAGCATGTAGCAAATTATACGTCTTTTGTCCCCTATTTTTTGAAACAAAAAATCATGTTTTTCTGTTTCAAATGTGCTTATTAGATCATGTGAAAAGTGATAGAGATGCGTTGATCTTCCTTTTCTAAAGACGTTTTTATTGTATTTTTCAAAATATTTCGAATTCGTATGACTTTTTAGATCGCTGCTAGCAATTCATGACCCATTTTAACAAAGCACTCAAACACTTTTCACTTCTTTTACTAAAAGTCGTGCATGCACCATAGTTCACTAGTTTAAGTTTGGTCCGGAAAGTTTTAGAATTCACGCGTTCAATTCACTTGGAAATAATTCATATGGGTTTTTCGAGTCTCTAAAAAGATGTACGATGAAAGAGAATGATGCTTCGACCTCTTATATCGGAAATTTCAATATTCTCTAAAGGGTGATGCATAATCTCTACTAAGGCTTTGTTCTTGCTAAGGTCGCCGAGCGACACAAAAATATAACTGAAATGAAATTTAGTTATACAAAGTAATTAACATGGGTAATACTCTATATATATATGGTTGCAGCGATCAGTTTAAGAAACGTTGTTTTCTTCAGCGATCCAACAACACCATTAACAATCATTAATGTAATCGCAGTGACATCTTCTAATTTTTTCATTATCATTTTTTGCTTAAATTGATGTATAATATTTAGTCGCTGGATGTTGCAGCAATGAGATAAAGAAGATGACCTAAGTCGGCGATCTCCTAGAAGTCTGCATGCGTTGACTAAAGGTCAAGTGGTTTTCCAATACGCTCATGTCGAATTCCAAGGTGAGAAAACATATACAAAATATATGAAACTATCAAAAGATTCAATAAATTATACAAGGAAAACAAAATCAATTATGTTCTATGCTATATTATGTTCTTTTACCACCATATAATGAACATGGTTTTGAGACCAGAATAATGATACAAGAGCTAGCTAGGTCTCGTTCATAGCTCACTGATCGAATCCTTTAGATGAAAAAGCAGAATTCGATCGAGCTTTCGGTGATACTAATACACATATATATATATATATATGCAATATTTGTTACTAATTAAGTCTAGCTATATAGAATACGTTGTTATTATTCCCTTATATATTAAGTGTGAGTCCCCTACCACCAAGTTGCCTAAAGACACATATTCTTTGTCTATATCACATTTACGCACTCATGTTTGATTCTCCTCTTAACTACAGTCTCGATCCACCGAAAAATAACTACATATATTTGTACCACGACCAAGTAGTATTATCTTCAAATCTCCATAAACGTGAAAATACATAGTCTTACAAAGAAGAAACTTGATAGATGCGATAAATTATAAATTTTAAACTCAAAACCAAGTAACAATAAATATAATGACCAATAAATTATATAGTAGATTATAATGATCGTAAATTCTGATATGAGATATCAATTACATTTTTTACATTATGTTTTACTTAATAATTATTCACATAATTTCACTTCGCATGTTTCTTATATGTACTTTTTGTTTGGTCAACATTTAGATCGACAAATTTTGACCTATAGCTCATACTTATCTATAAACTCTCTATTCTTGAACCTCCACTTGCACTAAAGTATAATTGAAATGTATGAGACAGTAAGCCATCAGACTAAGAAGAACTTGATATTTCTTATATGTACTCGCTAACTAATATATTGAACAAATTTTTGAAATTTAATCACCAAAATAAAATCATTGGGAGAATATGGCATGTTTTTTGGTGTATGTATTTTGGTTATAGATGTTTTTGCAATACAATTTTATTTTTGTAAATTTCATAAATATTGACTATAGTTTTTTGGTTTTACGCAGATAAAAACATTCCATAAAAAATAGTTAGAGTAACGAGAACCACAAATAAACGTAAAATATGAGTGCATTAATTTTAGTGCTTTAAAAATCTTTTTATTCTTTATAACAACAAGAACAATTGCCAATATATTAGACCTTTGTAATTTTGTGAAATTGATCTTAATCGTTATTTTAAGACAAATTGTTAAGTAATTTTGTGAAATTGATCTTAATCGCTATTGTAAGACAAATTGTGAAGTAGCACTTAAATTTTGCATTGCGACGTTAGTTTTCACTCACCACATGATTTGTTCCTTGAGGAAGAAGCTAGCTTTTGAAGTGTATGAAAATTCTCTATCTTTGTCTGATTAACCAAAGATAAGGGATCTTACAATACTCATCTACGTGTCTCATTCTTTTTTGATAAAATCATTCCTTATCTTCTCACTTCATCGACATATCTTATTACCGTCGCAATCATTTTTATGTACATATTATTTTCAATTATGTTAAAAATTTCAGTTTATATCACGTACGTGGAAATTAAACAACTGTTACACAGTGCTTAAATGTACACTTGTCTTTTCTTCCGTACAATGCAAGTCAAGATACACATATATATACATACATACATGTTTGTATACATTTATACGAAGGAAGCAGAGCATTTTAATACATCTATGCTTCCTCCAAATTATATATATTCATGTGTGTTTTAAACACACTGATTATTATATATTGACATACATACATGATACATGTGTTATGTATGTTTATACGTACATGCAGGATGATTCAGAGACTATAACCAAATGGCTTTAGCATCTTTAAGCATCTGTTTGAGCGATCCATCGACATGAAACGAGATGATATCTTTAGCTGATCCAATATATCTTCCTCCCACAAAAACAGCTGGAACCGCCGGGTTTGATGAGCCAAGAGCACGTAAGGCTCGCTCCATTTCACGACCTTCAGGGTCTTTATCGAGCTCGTGAATCGCTGGACTAGCTCCTAGCTCGTAGAATAGAGTTTTGATGCTATGACACATACAACATGAACTCTTTGTGAATATCACTGCTGCTTTCTTCGAAGACAAATCTCTTATCTTCTCCATTGTAAGCGATTGATTTGTGTTTGAAAGAAGTAAGTAATGAAGTGTTATTTGCTGAATAAGTGAAGCTTAGTGTTTGTGTTTGAAAATATGATAGGATCCGTTGTTATTTATAATGGTTTTTGTGGAAGATTTTTGATTATTTTATTTTGGATTTTTTATAAAAACAAATATAATGGATAAATCTATATTGCATTCCCCACAAATATTTTTTTTATACAAAGAGGCTATAAGTAAGTTATGATATAATTTTGGATAAGGAAAAAAAGGTTGGTGACTCTAATGATTTTTATGTGATGGAGACTGATCCTAGCATTATTTTTATTCTTTTGCTGATTTAATAATTTGATTTTAATATGAACTTATGGTAAAGTGGGACTAAAAGCTGTTATTATTATAATATAATGAATGAAATTTAATAGAGATATGAGTTATATCACTTTCGGTCCGTGGCTGGCAGTATCATCACATAACACAACATTTATTTTTATAAATTTATATTGTTTTATTTGTTATAATATAAATTTATATTGTTCTCCTTTTTTTTTCAAAGTTGTAAGTAACGTGGAAGGTTATAATTTGCAGTAATGTGCGATGACCAAAAAGGGAATATTTGATGCATTTTAGTGTTCATTAAAATATGAATGTAGCTAATTTTATCATACCTTTATTATAAAGTCTAAGTACATTAAAAATAGCCATTTGTAGACAAAATCATCTGGTATTGACCCTATTCTTGGATGCCAAAATCTATCTATATCAATACTTTGTTAATGCCTTTATTTGGATTATATGTGTACTTAAGTGGGATAATTATTAAAGGGGTTATACATTATGTTTCGAAGTGGCCAAATTAATTTTATTTATATCATAATTAATTAGTGAGAAAAAAAGATAGAGATTTGGTGATGACTTTTGCGTCATCTTTGACATGGAAAAAAATGTTAAGATAAGAAGTTAATCCAAATGTGACCCCACTCTTATAAATCAATAACATTGCATAATACAACATGTGTGCGTGTATATGAATATAAATTCTGTCAATTTATGTATTCGTAAATTATTCCATTTATGTGTAACGAGTGTGTATAAATGAAGATACTATCCATGTGTCGTCTGGCTGTCTTTGTATCTACTGTAAACCATTTAATATTCTATTCTTTTTCTCTTTAAATACAAAAATTAAAACCATTATTAAATTGAAAAAATTGGGTTGACGTTTATAAAAAAGTAAAAGAAGTAACGAACCTTTGGATATATCTGCACAAATATCGGCTTGAATTTTGATTTATGGTACATGTACCATAAAAATATGTTTAACTTCAAGAAGTAGCTTTTTATTTTATGTTTATCTTTTTAATCGAATTCTCGATCAATAGCTTAAATCTATTTATAAAATTTTAAATAGTATTACATGAGAATTTCTTTAATTAAGTCCTGATAGGAAAAATAACAATGACGAATTTAACCACTTAAATATTGTTGGCTCGTGTATTTTACTGTATAAATAAACAAGTGGCAATATTTCATTCTTGCCAAATATGCTAGAATCAAACAGATATTTATTACACAGCTTGATTGTCCTATATTCATTAAACATACAAATCATCACCAATTATTATATAGAGTAAAAATCAGGAGGTAGAGATATTATACGAGATCATAATTAAGATAAAATTATGTTATATAATTGGACGACCTTTCAATGAATTTTGTGGCCGATATACTTAGGAATCAACACTATAGAGTCTAACACACTCTCCACTTGGCCATACGTGAATCAATCATTAAGCATAATTAATATTCTATATACATTTTCATTTAATTTTTTTATATTCTCTTAAATATCTTCACCAATGTAATTGAAGATAAACATTTCCCCACCGTTGAGGATTCGTAATTACGTGGAAAGTATTGAGAACCTTTTTATAGTAAACTAATAGATGTTGAAGGTGGACCTATATCTCTCTTCGAACACTTAGATTTTTTTGGCCTGCCTCACGTTCAGGCCAGAGACAAATTCGGCTTTAAAAAGGTGTCAAGCAAGGCTCATATGTGCGAAAAGTACGATGTATTTAATGTGTGCAACAACTTTGTTTTGTGGCCGCTGAACCAGATGTTAGCAAAAACAAACCAAGACACCAAGTAGAGCAAACTGTTTCGCAAAAAACCGATCCAAACCTGAACACTAAGATGTGTGACTCAGAAAATATAGCATGAAGATCTTTATAGAGAAAAGAAACGATGATGAAAGAGAAAAGTTGGACTTTTAGAGAGAAATAATCTATAACTAAACAGACTTTGTCGAGCTCTCTGCTCGACACAACCTAGAATTCTCAATGAATTTTTCGTTGGGCAAACTTGTAGTCCGCTTGTAATCGTTCCGCACTTTAATACAAAATCTTCGACCTTGGTTTACTTGTTACGTGTGTGCTAAACCCCTTCAAACAATAGACATAAAACAATTTTGTTCAAAGTTTTTACATTAGCCGAGTTACTCTCAGTCTGGTAGTTAGGATGATCCAGCAAATGATTTGGCGGGTTTGATTCCTACCTGCTGCATTATGGTAGTTTAAAAAAATGATTATAGGGATGGACTTTAGGCTATGGATCGAGTCTTGTCGATCCAATTGTTGGAAAAAAAAAGTTTTTACATTAAAAATATAAAACAACGTAGAAAGAATCAATCATTATAATTAAAGCGAAAATAGGGTTTGTTACATTTATGTCACGTCGCATCTAGATTGTGCATAGAGTTGTTCATAATGTAGATTGGAATCTCTTTTTACTTTTGATAAATCTCAAAGCGCTGACAGAATAATAAATACCTCTCTACTTGTCAATATTTATGTTCTCCACTGATTCTGTGATTAAAAAAAAAGAAAAAGAAAAAAAAAACTAAAGAATATTGAATAATTTATCAAAAAAATAAAAGTCTACCTTGAATCCCAAAAAAAAAAAAGTTATGGTCTTCGCCACTGATTGGATGGACTAATGAGTCTCGCTTTTATGGGCTTTAGGCTCAATAATTTAAATACTATCATTTCACCCTATTCAAAACAACGGCCCATTTTCGAAATACAGTTTTTTTTTTCTTTCTTAACGTTGTCTGTTTTTTAGCTGTCTTTTTTTTTTGTCTCCCGCAAACCCTAAATCACAATATATTCGAGTTTTCTCCTTCGACCAAAGCTACTAACTTTTGATTTTATCTCGAGTGCCTTCATCATTGATAAATTGAAACTGTTACTTCAACTTGAAATGCGATTTCGGTTTCTCTTCGGAATTATTTAAAGTCTTAGGCAAAGAAATTTATTTTTACTGTACTACTCTTGTGTTGGGTATCACTGAAAATCTGGAAGTGAGAAACAGGTTTTGATCTTGTTTATCCTCAGAGAATGTAGATGTCCTTACTTTTCATTGGCTTGACATCTATTTTTTCATCTTTTTGTAGGCTTATTTAAATGGCAGACCAATCTGTGGAGGATGTCTCTGAAGAAACTTCAATTGGTGCTTCTGAGGAGCAACGTGAAACAATTGATGAGATGCTTGCTCGGCACAGGTATCCCCATCATTAGGGCTCTTTAATTTCGAATGGAAGAATCAATTTGCCCACTTTGGATAGTTGGCAATGTCTCTCGCTCTATATCATATATTTATGTTAAGTGTTTATGATGATGTTGTAGGCAAGAGATCAAACAGCTTCAGAACAAGGAGACAGAGATGAAAAAGGCAGCTGCAAAAGGAAGCAAAGCTGAACAAAAAGCAAAGAAGAAGCAAATTGAAGAAGATATTTCGAAACTCTCCACTAAGCTCAAGGAGAAGCAGTTGAAAGAACTTGCCTCACAGGGGTTTAGCAGCAGTAGCAGCATTGCTAAAGACGAACAAATGAGAAGAAAGGAGATATTGATACTTTAGTAAGAGCTATTGCTGGAGTCTCAGTCACTGCTCAATAAGAACACTCAAAACCAAGCATGAGTGTGAAGAGACGCGAGAAAAGAGCCAAGGAAGAAGCAGACAAAGAGCAGAGAATCAAAGATGAGCAAAGCAATTTGACCAGTGATCGTATGGTCGAGAATGAAAAGCTTGAGAAGAAGCTTGATCCATTGGGATTAACAATCAGTGAGATCAAACCAGACGGGCATTGCCTTTACCAAGCTGTAGAAAACCAGCTTGCCAATCTTTCAGGTGGTGCGTCTCCTTACACATTCCAGAAGCTAAGAGAAATGGCTGCTTCTTACATGAGAGAGCACAAAACCGAATTCATCCCATTTTTCTTGTCAGAGACCGAGTCTGATTCCAAGGGCGAGTCCAATCAAGGATCTGCAGAGAAGTGGAGCAAACTGCAGCATGGGGTGGTCAGTTGGAGCTTGGAGCGTTAACACATTGCCTCAGGAAACATATAATGGTGTATTCAGGATCATTTCCAGATGTTGAAATGGGCGCAGAGTATAAATCTGGTGACAAATCGAGCATTATGTTGTCTTATCACCGGCATGCTTTTGGGCTTGGTGAGCATTACAACTCAGTCGTGCGCGCCCACAATATCACCGGATAATGGATGATGGATTATCTCTCGAGCTTTAAGAAAAGAACTTTTGTAACAAAAATTCTAAAGTTTCAAAATTTACTGAAATTCTTTCTTTAATGTTTGTTGAGTTTGAAGAAAAGAACAGGCTTTGTAACTTCAGTTTTTTCTTTGGTACAAGGCAAAGCATAATCTACTGTTCCACACAGTTCATGTTTAATTACCGAACACCAATGTCGCAATTCGTACGGAGATAATGACACGAAGAAACATATGACCTTTGAACAATTTTGCGAGCCAATTAGGTAAACAGTTCTGCAGATCTATCTTCACAAGTTGTTCCATCCGAATCTTGAGATTTTGTCACCAGAAGATGACAATCATAAGGAATCGATGCTTATTATCACCCATAAGTTTGCTGATTCAGCCATGGTGAAAAAATTGACACATGGGCTTATCAAGAATCTGCCAAAAGTTCTTCATTTCTGTAGACTTCCAAATCTGGTGTCAGAATCATGCTTTACTTCCTGTTACATTTTGTATTTTTGGAAAGTTGAAAATGCTTCGAAAACATGGATTCTCAACCTCATGAGTCAATGCAACCAACAACAAAGACTCTTAAGAGTTCAACTCAAACTCTCTCACAGTTAGATAAAATCAAAGTCCTGATTCAAGATAGTTCCGACTATAGTGAAAAAGCTAAAAGCAAAGATCTGTGTTTGATCACTTACTTGCTCTGTAGACTCCAGGTCACTAGCAGAAAGGTGTGTCATTTTTATTTCTTGCTTTCCGTTCCTTTTGAGCCTGAAACTTGTGGGGAATCTATTGTTTCTTGAAAAGATAGGCATCTAACTGGATAAACCGTAATCCAATCTTCACCTTCAGTGGATACAAAGCAAAAGATATAGCAAAAAATAAAAAGCAGAAGCAATATGGAGTATATATAATAATCACTGTTGTATACTTCCCTGGATCCGTGGATCATGACAAACCATGTAGCAAGGATATTTCCGTAATTAGAAATTCATGGAAAACTGTGTATGCAACTTGGTTCTGATAAAGAATCTAAGTTCGTGCAGTTTTTAGAGAACGCCAAAGGCCATATCACTAAGAGGGGAGTAAAGTAGTGACAAAGATCTGATTTATGCAATCTTACCCTTCTCCAAGCACCTAACTCTATAAATAGGCTTACTTTGCAAAGATAGGATCCAAGCAAAAACAGACGTAGAGATACTTGAGTTCCCTCTCAAACAGTTACACTAAGTCCTACATTATTTTTTATATACATATCTAATGGAAAGCATTCGAAGTTTAGTTGCAGACAAACCAGTGGTGATTTTCAGCAAAAGCTCTTGCTGTATGAGCCATTCCATTCAAACTCTGATCTCAGGGTTTGGAGCAAAGATGACAGTCTACGAGTTAGACCAGTTCTCGAATGGTCAAGAGATGGAGAAGGCATTGGTACAGATGGGTTGCAAGCCCAGTGTACCAGCTGTGTTCATAGGGCAACAATTGATAGGTGGTGCTAATCAGGTAATGACTCTCCAAGTCAAGAACCAACTAGCGGCGTTGCTAAGAAGAGCCGGAGCCATATGGGTTTAAGAGGACGATCAAGAGAGCTCAAATGCAAGCTAGGATAGAATAAGATGAAAATGATATATAGTTGTTTTGACTTTTTTTCAGGTTTCGAGTTTCTACCAATGCACAATTATGTTTTCAACAAGTGCAAGTCTATAGTTATACAACTCTGGTCCTAAGATCAGTTATATCAATCAATGTAAGCTAAAAGTGATTAGCAATAATAGAGAAACATTTTCTTTTTATCCTCCAAAGATTGATTAACAGAAAGAAAGGCCTTTATTCATCAGCAACCAAAAAGTAAAAAACAAAGCGTAGAGATTTGCTCAACTTTTTCACTTTAAGATGAAATCTTTTAGAAGACCATTTGCATCCTCTAGCTCAGAATGTCTTCTCCAATTATCTACTGCTCTTGACACTGTAGCTTTGGCCTCCCGAATCTCTTGAGCTGAGAACTTGTGCTCTATAATTCCTAAAGGTCCAGGTTGAAGAACATTGATCACAGTATCAGCTTCTTGCTCAAGCTTCCTGTAAAACGAAATCTTAGTTTCAACATAACACACACAGACAAAAAAAGATATCTTCATGTATAAACATTATTAAACGAAGATAAATGCAAACATTACCCAACGTATAAAAAACCTAGCTTTAACAGAAATCGAAAATCTAACAAATTTAGCCAGACGTAAATTCAATTGAATAAAAGGAAAATGAATAACAATGGAGGAACCTGAAGAATCCCGAGAAGGGTAAAGCTCTAGCGATCTTGTAGATATTAGCCATCGTCGCCGGAAAGCGATGATGAAATTGATGATCTGCTAAATGCTTGCCGATAAAATGTACCGAAACTTTCTGATAGCTTCAGAAGGTTTTGACTTTACATTCATTGGCCCATTGAACTCCTGACAGGTGAAACTAAGAATATAATATTATTATGGGCTTAACGGGCCTACAAATTTAAGATATGGTGAGGATAATATTATCCTAATAGCCAAACACGTCTCAACATCGACTTCCTTATCCAGGAACAAGCAACGCGCCAGTCATCTTCTTCAACCTCTGTACTAGACAAATGAATAGTTCGATGACGACGAGTCCAACGGCTCGAGCCTTTCTCCATCTTCACTCTTTACCATTAAATTTGCGTTCGAGACAGTCACCTCCAGGAGTATCTTTAGTCTCTTGGCCGCTTTCTCCTTCTCGCACGTCTCGACGACTCGTCTGTATGGCTGTAAGTGATTCTTCGTCCCAATTTTTTATTTACTTCGATATTCAAATTTTTTTGGTTTTCATGATTCATCTAATGGCTGAATGGTTTTTCTGCTCGAAATTTCAGGAACCTTACCTCATTACGAAAATGGAGTCTGTTGAGAAGACATGGAAGGAGTTATCTGTATGTTCTTACACTGCTTGCATCAATGATTTTTATTTTTCTCATGTGAAGAGTTTTGAATTATATGTAGGTGAAACTAGCTGACCCAGATATTGTTTCAAATCCTTCTGAGTACCAAAAACTAGCACAGTCCATGTCGGAGCTTGACGAGGTATAGCACCCCATTCTTCTTCTTCAAAGTTTGCTACTTTTAATAAGGTTTTTTAAAATTGAATTAAGCGCGGGTTATCTTAGGTTGTATCGGTCTACAGGAGATTCAAGGACTGTGAGAAGCAGTTACTAGAAAGCAAAGGTCCATTCAAGTTTCCTTCTTTCTTTTTCTATGCTTCAGTATTGTTCCTCGGAAGCTGGATTTGATTCCTTTCTTGTTTTAGTTTTGGCGAAAGAGGTTGAAGATGATGAAGATATGGCTGAAATGATAGGAAGTGAAATCAATTCGCTCACTAAAGAAATAGGGGAGCTGGAAAAACAACTTAAGGTTTAGACCCTTTTTTAAGTAGGCAATGCCCTGTGACTTGGTTCCAAAGCTGAGTCATTTAGCGACTGAAAGTCTGAATAAATGTTGCTATTCAATAAGTGAAAGTGCTGTTTTTCTCTCTTTATTTGGATCCTCAAGCGTGGTGTTTCCTTCTGAATCAGGTGCTACTTCTTCCTTCTAATCCTCTTGATGCCAGAAACATATTGCTCGAAGGTAATTGACTAACTCTATGTTGACAAGTAGTCTCATTTGTCTTGAAAATCATAAAATTTCACTTTACTGAAACTCTGCCTTTTTGTTCGGACTTTCCTCCATTGTTAAACTTATCTACTTGTTAATGAGTCTGAATTTCTAATTCCTTCTGCAGTTAGAGCAGGAACTGGTGGCGATGAAGCTGCACTCTGGACTGGTGACCTTGTAGGTACATGCTTTCCTTTATTTCTTCTGCTTCTCCATTTGATTATGGTGCCTTCTGATCGGTAATTAGAAAACTTTGAAAACGAAATGCAACTAGATGGTGATTCAACATTTTGTTTTAATCCTATTTCATATAAAACTTTCAAATGTGAATGTTTCTATATCTGATGGCTAAGTGCAGCAAATGCCATAACTGAAAACTTCAGATCCTACAGTGAATTATTCTGCTTTGCATTATTCTTGTCAGGTGCGGATGTATCAGAGGTACAGCGAGCGCAGCTCTTGGAAGTTTTCTCTAGTTTCATGCTCAGAGGTAAGATGCTCTTTTTCTTTTTGGGCATTTTAAGGAGTGTGTAATAAATATTGTAGTAGAGAATGAGAACTTAAAGACATGTTTCTCACACGTAAAGCTTCTAATCTTTCTACTTTTATAAGGCTGAACATGGAGGCTACAAGACGTGTGTGATAGAAATAAAAGGAAATCGTGTCTATAGCAAGCTCAAATACGAATCTGGTGTTCATCGAGTCCAGCGTGTTCCTCAAACAGAAACACAGGGTCGTGTACACACTTCTACAGCAACTGTTGCCATCATGCCAGAGGTAAACTATATTTTCACATCTCCCATTTTTCGAGTTCTGATTAAAATTTGGTAACCTGTTTAAAACTGTCATCACTTCATAATTTCTGTTTTTATTTTAGGCTGATGAAGTGGAAGTTGTGATTGACCCAAAGGACATTGAACTTACAACTGCTAGATCTGGCGGCGCTGGAGGTCAGGCTAAAGAGATTCACTTTCTGCTTCTCTTACATTTTCCTTGCTAATAATACTGAAAAGAGGTCTTGGTGCAGGGCAAAATGTGAACAAGGTGGAGACGGCTATAGATCTTGTCCACAAACCGTCAGGTATACGCATTTTCTGCACAGAAGAAAGGACTCAGATAAGGAACAAGGCTCGTGCTTTCCAGCTTCTGCGGGCAAAACTGTAAGCAATATTCAAGGAACAAATTCTCCACTCTTCTTCTTCTGCTATCATCAAGTTCCATCTTATTGTTTTCTTGTTGATTCATTGAGATAATTCTATATATAGGTATGAAATAAAATTAAGGGAACAACAAGAGAAGATAAGGAATGAAAGGAAGTCTCAGGTCCACTTCATTTTACTATTCCCATAGTCTTTCTAAAGTTAAGTTCATCATCCAATATTCATCATATATGCTCTATGTTGATTCTTGCGGACACAGGTTGGGACTGGAGCTCGTTCAGAAAAGATAAGAACGTACAATTATAAGGTAATACAAACAGATTCAGAGCCTTGCTTTTAAAACCATGATGATTTTTGTAAGGCTTATGATGCCTGAAAATTACAGGACAGTAGAGTGACTGATCATAGGCTAAAGATGAACTTTCCGCTTACATCATTTCTTGAAGGTGGCTTAGAGGATGCAGTGCAGGTCCTAAACACGTAACCTTGAAACTTCTTTTTTTATGTTTTTAATAGTTAATGTGAATCTTAACGAATGTTTTCATAATTCTTATTGCAGGCTTGTGCTGCTTTGGAGCAAAAGGAGCTCATGGAAGAACTCTCTGAGTCTGTAGCTGCTACTTCTGGATGAATCTCTAAACCATTCTCGGATGAAAAAATTTCATATATATAAGAAGCTGTAAAGAATAAACAATTCTACAAAGAAACAGCAAGCTGTAATTCAATATTTTGGCCCTAAGCAAACATCATGCAAGTCTCAGAGCTTAATTGACATTACTCTAAAAATTCCATGAACACACATTCTTTAATCTTGAGAATCTGGAAATAGTTAACTCTTCTTTCTTCAGAAACCCTTAAGACAGAAGCTCAGAGATCGCCATGTTCCTTGGTTTGATTCTCTTCTCCAAGTACAGACCTAAAACAAAAGGTTGCAGAGCAATGGCACCGGGCTGGAGACCCACATAGTTTACAAGGTAATCCATGGTTCCCGTTATCTTCTCATTCGATATTTTCACACAGTTTGGGAATCTCATGAAGGCTACCACGCAAACGTCTCTGGACCAAATTGTTGGTACAGCCCAAACTTTTGTTCCACAGCTGATTCGTTCACATGAAATAAAACTAACATAGCATGAATGAAATACATTTTCTTTGGATCGAAACCAAAGCTGCGAACTCTGGTTAGGACCTCGTTGAACTTTTTCTCGGAGCAGAAGAACACAAGAGGACCATTTTGAACCAGTCTTTTGATGCTTTGGTCCCCAACTCCAAGGTCTCGGCAGAGGGATAGCCGTGTGTAGCCAAGTACTTTGCAGTGTCCAATGTGAAAATCCAATATCCACGTCTCAGACATTTAAGGACATTTTCCTTCTCGCCGAGTATGCTTTTGAGGGAATCATAGCAAGGGATCAGCCTGTTGTTCAAACTAAGGGACAAAGTAGTAGGACAATTAGAGATCAGTTTCGCAATTTCAGAGCTTGATAATCCGATTGAACGGAAAAACATGAGCTTTGGTAAGAGAACAGCCTCTAAATTCATAATCAGGATAGTAGGGAATGAATTGACGACCCGGATGATCTGCTCTTTGGTGAAGCCACTGTTCTTAAGCAGGCTGAGCACAGAGTCTGGTCTTTGGGAAGATGATAACTTTACATATCTGGACTTTGACTTAGCTGACTCAAAAGACAACCCACATGAATTCATGAGATAGGAAACAGTGAAGGATTTTGAATATGGTCCCTTTTTTCTGGCGACCTCTGTCTACTGAACTCAATGTTCTACTCAGCAAAAACGCTAACTTATGAGTGAGAAATTGCGAAATGGAAGCAGCGTCTCCGGAGTTAACTAGACGCGGAGATCGCAGAAAACCCGTCGGCAGTATAACAAGTTTGGCATGATACATAAATCCTAAGCTTCTCTTCCGAATCTCTATAAAATCGAAGCCGAAAGAAACACTAAACTCGCCAGGAACTTGGGATACACCAAAAAACGATATCAAATCCTTAAAACGAGACCTTTTTCTCGCTTAAATGCATTGGTCCTCCAAACAAGGAAAAGACGAGACTGTTACAGGAATCCCACCCTGTAACAGAGAATCGCGGAGATGATGGTGCACCAATAGATTTCTTCCGCTCAACGCATCCCTGACATTTCAATAACAAATATCCCTGGCGTTCGCAAGGACAAGTCGTTGCCTCTTGCGGCGTTGAGAATCTGCTCGCTGGTGTTTTGCAAGCTCAGGCCGTCGGGACTCGGGAGGAAGAAGATAGATAAGACTGATTTAAACGATGTCGTTTAGATTAAACTACTGTTTAAAAGTTTTCCAAATACCATTTTTACGCCCAGAACTTCCGAATTCATGCACTAATACCCAAACTTTTGCAGTTTACCGATTTGACCCACAAGACTTTGAAGATGAATACCTCAGATGAACAATAATGTTTCTCAGTTGTATATGGGATGTCACGAGACTGATCTTCATGATCATCCAGAGATGCTGTATATTCTTAATGATTACTTCATAGTGGATAAGGGGTTGTTCGTTTGTGTTTTAGTGTTTTATTTAATTATTTTTAAAACACTAAAATTGAAAGAGAGTGAAAAAGAGATGACAAAGAAAAAGAAAAAAGGAGAAACACACCGAAAAATGAAAAGAAAGAAAAAGAGGAGAGAGGAAAAGAAAAATGAAGAGTGAGAAAAAATGAGTATAGAGAAGAAAAATGAGGAGTGAGAAAAAATTAGGAGAGAAAAGAAAAATGAGGAGAAAGAAAAAAAATGAGGAGTAAAAAGAAAAATGAGGACCGAGAAGAAAATGATGAGAGAGAATAAAAATAAGGAGTCAGAAGAAAGAAAAATGAGGGGAGAGAAGAAAAATGAGGAGTGAAAAGAAAAATGATGAGAGAGAAGAAAAATGAGAAGTGAGAAGAAAATGAGAGGTGAGAAAAATGAGGAGAGAGAATAAAAATGAGGAGTGAGAATAAAAATGGAAAAGAGAAGAAAAATGGGAAAGAGACGAAAAATGAGGAGCGAAAAGAAAAACAAGGCACATCTGTTCTCTTCTTCCATCACTTGTTTTTCTTACAATGCTTCTACACTCAAGACCTTCACAAACCTTGAAACTCATGTAAAAGATTGCATTGTTCGACCTCAATTTCACACTTGACTCGACATCTTCGTTTGTTTGCACCACTACTTTCTGTTCAGTTGCTGCCGTCATACCTGTTCAGTTGAAAAACAAAACAGTCAGAAAAAATTATACCAAACCAAGTATGTAGCCTACCAAACTAAAAACAAAGTTTACTGAACTGTAAACATAGTCTACCAAACTATTTGTGAAGTCTACCAAACTAATTCGAAATTTACCACACTTATACTACGAGTAACAAACAAATTCAAAGTCTACCACACTTAGACATATTCTAAACGAAGTCTACCAAACTTAAACAAAAACAAGAAACAGAATGCAAAGTCTACTATACATAAACCAATTCAAACAACGTCTACTACACTTAATACTTATACTACTAAACAAAGACTCCACTAAATCTACTAGACATAGGTTAACTAATATAATCATTGTCTACTAAACTTTAAACAACACAAGACAAATGATGTAGGGTTAGTTTACCAACACAAAACAACTAACACAAGACAAATAATCATTCACTAGTTAATTTACAAATGCTTGAAGAAAAAACTTAACTAGAAAATGATAGATACAGACCTGTGCAATGTAAACAGTCACCAAGGATTCTGGGAAAGGTCCAAATTTATTTGGTTTAATAATGATTGCAAGAGAGCCATTCTCAACATATATGCACACTTGCACACCCATTATTGGATCTAACATTTTAATATGAGTTTGTTAAAGTTCATTTTAATATGAGTTTCTTAAAACTCATTTTAATAAAGTCTGTTAAAGCTCATTTTAATATGAGTGTTAAAACTCATTTTAATATGAGTATGTTAAAGCTCATTTTACTATGAGTCTATTAAAGCTCATTTTAATATGAGTCTGTTAAAGTTCATTTTAATATAAGTCATTTAAAGCTCATTTGAATATGAGTATGTTAAGACCTATTTTAATATGAGTTTGTTAAAGCTCATTTTAATATGAGTGTTAAAACCCATTTAAATATGAGTGTTAAAACTCATTTTAATATGAGTCTCTTAAAGCCTATTTTAATATTAGTCTGTTAAAGTTTATTTTAATATGAGTTTGTTAAAACTCATTTTAATATGAGTTTGGTAAAGCCTATTTAATATGAATCTGTTAAGCTATCTTAATATGAGTTTGTTAAAGTCTATTTTAATATGAGTCTGTTAAAACTCATTTTAATATGAGTCTGTTAAAACTATTAATATGAGTCTTTTTAAGCTCATTTAAATATGAGTTTGTTAAAGTCTATTTTAATATGAGTCTGTTAAAACCTATTTTAATATGAGTATGTTAAAACTCATTTGAATATGAGTCTATTAAAGCCAATTTTAATATGAGACTATTAAAGTCTATTTTAATATGAATTTGTTAAAGCTCATTTTAATATGAGTCTGTTGTAGCTTATTTTAATATAAATTTGTTAAAGCCTCTTTTAATATGAGTTTGTTAAAGTCTATTTTAATATGAGTCTTTTAAAGTCTATTTAAAATGAAAGAAGAAAAATGAGGAGAGAGAATAAAAATAAGTAGTGATAATAAAAATGAGGAGTCAGAAAAAATGAGGAGAAGGAAATATAAGAGGAAAGAAGAATAGAGAGAAGAAATAAGCGAGAATAAAAAAGGTATTTGAGGGCATCTCTAACCACAACACTATTTTAGTGTTGAAATTACACTATATTTGATGTAGTTTTAACACTAAATTTTTTTTCTTCTCTAACTACAACACTAAATATCACACTTAAACTAATATTTTATTATTAAATTTTTTTATTATGTAATATTTTTTTTTAATACTTATTATTCTTTTAATTAATTAATTAATATAAAATCAAAATATATTAGTTAAAAATATTTTTAGAATCGAAATATGATTTATAATGTTGTTTGTATTTAGTTTAGAAATGTTAATGATTATTTAAGTATATATATATTTAAAAACAAATAACTACAACTACAAATTATATCTGGATTATTGGATTTAATATAAACTTAATTACATTATTAAGTAGTTAGTTACGAGACTTATGTGGACGACCAACATTTACGATTGTAGAATTAAGCTATTTTAAAATAATATAAAATTAATATAATACATATTTGATTGAAATATATTAATATTTTATTTTTTACAGTTTTGAACAGTATCACACAAAATATAGTGTAAATACTGTAGTAAAAAGAGAAATCACACAATAAGAATGTAAATTTTAGTGTTGGATTGGAAAGAAAAAACTGCAAATTCAATACTATTTTAGTGTTTTAGTGTTGGGGTGGAGAACGTAGTGTTTCAAGATTCAACGATTTCAATGAGTTTGATAACTCTAACAATAAGAATTGTCAACATTAAATAATATCAGAAGGGAGTTACAAGATGTCCCAAAAATAAAAACAACACACAATTTCAAAATACTATTACTGTATAAAAATAAATAAAAAACAAATTTACTAACAAAATATTAGCTACAAAATATATATTTTCATTAAATAGGTAACCAAATTTTTAAAATAAATTTTTAATATTTTGTTTCAATAGATTAAATAGTTAATTAAATAGTCTTTTGTGTGATATACTGAAACGAGTTAGATAATCTTAATATTGACATATTAAACTATTAATTCTTATCATTTGTAGATTGCAACTTTTAAAATCAAACAAACTAATCATATATTTGTACATATTTAAAAATCTATATATAGTGTTTATTATAAGTGATAAAATGAATAAAAATTATAAATATGTCGCTAAATTTTTGTGATAAAAAATATGCCCCTAAATTTTATTTAAAATTAAGTGTTTTAGGCAAATGTTTAAAAAATAACATTGAGGCACGGTCCTGATTATCGTTATTTTCTTCTTTTTTTGTCGTAGGATGGAAACCGTTTTTGTTCTTTATATAATTTAATGTTGTTTTCGGTTTTATCATTGTATCGTCAATCATTTTATTCTCTTTTGTTATAAAATCGAAAGCCGTATTTGTTCTTTATATGATCTAATGTTGTTTTAAATTTCTATATAACATTTTTCTAAGAAAAAACAAAATAGATGACTCGATTTAATTTTGAAGGTACAATTGAGCCATTCTTAATTTATATTTTGTTTGCCTCGTCATTCTTTTTAACAAAAAAAACGTTTCATATATGTTCTTTGTAACGTAAAATTGAAAAAAAAATAGTAAGAAATAAACATGTGTATGTGTTTGTGAAGCTGGTAAACAACAAATAAGATGTGTACGTGTACGCCATTAACGTGTTTGACTCTTAAGGTAGATATGTTTGACTTTGATCTGAAATATGTTTTGACAAAATGACGAAACTACCCATTAACCAAGGAAACCGTAGTCGTCTGCTTTACCATATCTGGTAAATCTAATCCACGCAAACACGAGGGTAATATAGTCAATTGTTGTCCTAACGCTCGAGTCATCATCCACTTTGTTGTATGTAACGTATGCATTGAAGTAAACACGAACACTTGTTTTTTTAACTTTAAATATATAGACGCCAAAGCTTCACCGCAACCACTTCGTCATATTAACATGTTTTGCTCGTGCTATTTTTGTATCTACACGTTTTTTTCTTCTCTTTAACCTTAATTTTTGTTATCATCTTGTTTCTTTCTGTCATCGTAATTATCGTTTTCCTTTTATCTTTACTATTCGAGTAGAGGTCCGTTTATCTCACTTAATAATTTGGGAGATTAATTATGATTAAGTTTTGTTGATTTTATTGTTCAAAAAAATAATGTATTTGGATATAAGAATGTTAATTGTATATTAAGATAAACTTTAAGTGTCCTTTTTCTTATGAATGTGAACTTTCCATTATATTTTTACATTTTTGACAGAAATATAAGAATAGCAAAACGAAAAAATTACATTCTTTTTACAAAAAAAACGAAAACACACAATAATAATTAGCAAAACCAACATATTAGACTAACAAAAGAAAAATCATCGCAAGTGACCTTTAATCTAGTGGCAGACGGTAAATCTACTAAAGACAGTATACTTGCATAACTAGAGATCGAGTTCCACTGTCTATATTATGTAGGAATTTGGCAATGGACTGGCTAGTTGTGGTCCAATATTGACAAAAAAAAATCATCAAAAAAATAAAAACAAAAAACAAATAAATGCAAATAGCAATAAGGAAACCGATTCTCGAAGATATTTTCCACGTTGAAATATTTATACATTAATAAGTGTAGCTTGGCATGAATTTATATTTGAATCGATTTTTTTTTCATTACACTTGTTTATTAAAAAAAAATTTTAGGATGTGATTTTTAGACTATAGATCGGAATTTGTCGATCCAATTATTGATAAAAAAATGAATGTGAATGTAATGTTCACTTTATGAAGAAATGTAATATTCTAGATTTAGTAACCTATAAGTTGCTAAAAAATATCCACACAACAATAAACTTAATTTGGCAACAATACAGGAAAGGTTAGATTCATTACGACAAATAACATCTCAATGAAATGATCCGACTCGTAACCATGTTCATGTCCAAAACATTACTCACAATAACCTCGGCTCCATAAATAGCAAGGAAAGTCTAATTAAAGAACTTCTTAGGAAGAATTAGTCCACATTCACTAAAACACATCATATTCTTTCGTGAAGATATTTGATATTGTTAGTGATATGCAAGCTCAAGTGAAACGTGTAGATGACTGTAAAGAAGATTTTCGACGACCGAGTCTCTCGTTGCGTTCTTTTGTTTGCTCTCAGTTAGAAATTTTAGAAGAAAATTCACAATTTTGGGCAAAACAGTTTGTAATTTTTTTCTTTCAATTTTTTTTTTGACATCATTGATTATTTTATTTACAAAGTAAAATAAATACACAATCAGTATGATAAAAATCTTCTGAAAACATAAAAAACAACGAGTGTATAAAATTTTCGTACGATAATTCTATAACGGAAAAACATATAAAACAACAAAATTATTAAACAAAGACTTTAGTTTGTCACAAATTTGTTGTTTTTATGATACCAAAATTTTTTGGAGATCGGAAAAAATAAAAACGACAAGTGACTAACTTGATTGCCTGATCGTCACATATTTTTAACAATTAAACCGATTTCGGAAATTAAAAGTTACGGTACATAGAATAAAACTTATGTAAACCATTATCGATGTCGGTGAAATCAAAACTAATATGACATAATCCGGTGAACAACACCAAAACCAAATAGATCTCAATCTAAATGTTAATACAAGTGAAGAAACTTCAAACCTTATTTACCAAAACATCGAACTCTTACCACTTTCTATTAAATCCTAATGTTTTTTACAAGGGAAAAAAATGGAAAATCTACTGAAAAAGGGACAAAAAAACCGCGGCTTCCCAATACCAAAACCCGGGAGATTCTGCGTTTTTTTTTCTTCTTTTTTTTTTCTCCTTTTGCTTAATTGATTTGTCCAGCGAAAGAGATCGAAACACATTTTTGATCCTTTGGAGGAAAACGGAGAACACAATTCTGCTCTCATTCGATCAGATTGTATTCTTCAATTGAATTCGTCGATACTGCGGAATTAATTGATAACAATCGACTTTCTGGGTTTGTACTTTGTCTGTTGTATTCGCCCTCGCTCCTGATCGGATATCTAATTTGATCAAGCTAGGGCAAATCCTCTGGTAGATTTCGGTGGGGTTTTACTGTTTCGTGGATCGTTGGGGCAGACTTTTGAGGTGCGGTGTGGTTTTAGGGAGGATTTGGGTCTCATTTCAGCGTTTGATTTTGGGGGTTTGGCGATTCCAATGTTAGAAAGGGGCTAGGGTTAAAAGCTAGGGTTGTGAGGTGAATATACTAGGAAGAGAGATGGAGGAGTCTGAACTTGAGGAAGGAGAAGCTTGCTCCTACAATAACACTACCGATTACGGTGGAAGCATAGACCCCGATAACGATCTCTCTTACATTGTGAGACCTTCTTCTCAGCTGATAGCTAATCTAGGAGTATTCTTTGTTATTATTTATTTTGTACTTTATTGAGAGATGGATTATACTGTGGAAGTGTTAATGTTGTTGCAGTGCTGATTTACGTAGTCTCTTTGAAATTAAATTGGATCAATTTGGTAGAGATACTTTACTCAGCTAATAGCTAATCTAGGAGTATTCTTTGTTATTATTTTGTATCTTATTGAGAACTGGATTATAAATTGTGCAAGTGTTAGTGTTGTTGCAATGCTGTTTTACGTAGTCTCTTTGAAATTAGAATGCATCAATTTGGTAGGGATACTTTACTCTTTGAGCTTTTAAGGACGTGTATGCAGTTGATATGGTATGTGTTAACTGTTATGAATATTTTGTTTGGTAACTATATTATGATATAACTGCAATTAAACACCTCGCTAATTGCGCATAGAGCAGTTTCGCAGATTGGTCAAATTGTTATACTATTCAGTGCCTTATCTACCTTCCATTTGGTAGTCTTTTGCTTTCGAGTGCCGCGTGTACAGTGTAGATTCTATGGAATCTATACAGAGCACTTACAGACAAGTTTCAACTCATCGGTTACAGTTTTACTGTAAAAGTCTTCATAGAGTTCTTTAAATGCTTTCTTTGATTGGCTTCAGTAGTATCGAAACAGAAGTTCCGTAAAAGCATTTACATCTAAGAGCCTAGAATTGCACTATGTTTGATTGTTGACTTTTATTTTCTATCCTTGATTTGGAAGGATGAGAAGCTTCAAAACATCCTTGGACACTTCCAGAAAGACTTCGAGGGCGGTGTTTCAGCTGAGAATCTTGGTATGTTGATGTGTGACAGCAACTGTTCTTTTTGTTTGGTCCACAAAGTGTGAAACTAGTATTCAAATTTGATTACAGGAGCGAAATTTGGTGGCTATGGCTCTTTCTTACCAACTTATCAACGTTCTCCTGTTTGGTCTCATCCAAAAACACTAGCAAAACCTCTGAGCTCTGCAGGAACTAGATCTCCAAACAACTTACTAGGGGAGGTATATGTTCCTTTTAGTCTGCAGTTTCCTGTTTGGATATACTCATGTTTCAGTCTCTTAACTTTTTCCATCTATCAGTCTCGGAGTGGCATTGCAGCTTTGTCTAGTGTTCTTAAAAAGGCAAAATCTGGACTTGCTTCCTGTGGAAAACCCAAAAAAGCAATGAAATCAAAGAAACTCAACTCCAATTCCGGACAGGAATCTTCAACTAAGAAACCTGTTGTATTCAGTAAACAGAACTCCCTGAAGCTTCGGATTAAGATGGTATCAGACAGTTTATCTACAGAAAAGAATGCTGCTGCAATATACAGTGGTCTAGGGCTTGATGAGTCACCTTCTCTGTCACTAGATAATAATAGTCTTTCAGGTAGTGAAGGGATGAATGGGGAACCTCAAGGTTATTCTCCGAAGTCGCCTACCACTATTATTAATGTGAGTGTCTTTCGTTGTTTTTTTCGCAATACTGAAACAGTCGCTTTTGTTTTTAAGATGCGTATTATGTTAATATATTCTTAATGCAGGTTATGACTTCCCTTCCTGTGGATCACTGTCAGTTGCTATCTCCTCTATCTGATGATCTGATTCGATTCATTGAAAGGGAAAATTCCGAAAAGGGCTATATGTATACATCTCCGCCCAGGCTTATCACTGAGAGTACTTCCGCTATGGCTGGAGAGAAACCATCAGAAGGAAAGAGAAAAAAGATAGCGGAGAGGAACAGTTATTCTGCGGATACAAATTTCCGGAGTAAGAAGGGCCTGTTAAATGCAACTGATGCCTCAGTCAAGGACCCAATGGAAACAAACACATCATATCCTACTGCTGCAGAGAAAGAAACAGCCAATAGTAAACTATTTGATGCATCCAAGGAACATTACAATGGTGCTGTTAGGGGTGAAATGGTGGGTGATGCCGAGAGAAGATTGTGGGGTCTAACTCGTCATAAAGATCTTGGGCCGCATCATGAGAATACAAAGAGTAGTTCAGTTGGAAGTGTTCGGGAAGATAAAACTACAAGATTTGGTGATGATGATGCCTCAGGATACTCGAGAAAAGTTAGCAAATACAAAGGAAGTAAAGCGTCTGATTCAGTCAAAAAGGAATTGAGCGCGTCAAAGGTGAAAAGTGGTCATAAGGCGGAGCCAGAACATTTATCGAGAAAGCAGAAGTTTGATCAGATAGAACAGGAGACACAGTCTTCATCAAAGTTCAAGGAACATCAAAGTTCTGTTGTTTTTGAGACTAAGATAGATGGTCAGGATAAGAAGAAGGACGCTGTAGCCTTGAAACCACATAATGATGGGAAAAAAGCTGAGGACACTTACAAAGACTTTTTTGGAGACATAGGGGACTCTGATGAAGAAGAGGAACAGAATTATACATTGGATGTAAACGATATGCGGGTGTCAGAAAAGGGACTTCCGGGCTTAGAAGATAGGCTTGAAAAGACGAGCTTCCCGTTGGCAGAATCTCAGAATGTCGGTCCTACACCCATACTGAGCAAGCTTGGTTCTGATGCTTCTCTTCCAAAAGCGAATCCTGTGATCATACAAGAACATTGGGTTGCTTGTGACAAGTGTGGCAAGTGGCGGCTCCTCCCTTTTGGCGTCATCCCAGAAGATCTTCCTGAGAAATGGATGTGCACAATGCTTTACTGGCTGTGAGTTTTTTTTCTTAATTATCTGTTACTGGTCTTATTATATTCTCGGCATGAAATATTAGGAGGTTGGCATAATGTGTTAAATTCCCTCTGTTCTTGGTCCAGTTTCTTGTGGCGTGATGACTTAAGAGAAATTGATTCTCTTTGTGATTATGTGTTTTAGGCCTGGAGTGAATCACTGCAATGTTCCCGAAGATGAAACAACGAGGGCTCTGTATGCGATGTATCAGATCCCTGTCCCTGAGAGCCAAGCTCCTATGCAGAGTAATCCCAGTGGCCATAAGCCTCAGATTAATCAGGCAGATGACAACACCAAAAAAAGGAAAAAGGGTTCTAAAAAGATAGACAATGGAATGGATAAAACTGCAGAAACTAACAAGAAGACCATTAAAACATCGACAAGAAATGGAAGCATTCACAATCCACATGGACTTAATGACTTAGCAGAGGAAGATAGGCAAAAACTTAAACAGAAAGAGAAAGGAAAAGCAGTGGACCACCATTCGGATGAGTCGAAGAGCTTGAAGTTGAATAGCAAAAGGAATGCAGATCTAGAGGGTTCTATGCTGGCCAAGAAAATGAAAATTGAAAGTTTTCTGTTTCCTGATGAATCTGAACATGGAGATGGACGTCCTACCTCAAGTAGCGGTGTCCCTGTTACATCAGCGGATATAAGGCCCAAGCATCGAGTCTCCAAAATGTCAAAAGAGGAAGGAGGAGCTTCAGACACAGGAAATAGCAACAGCACAGGGGGGATTAGAAAGAGGAAACTGAGAGAAAGCCATGGTTCTAAGGTTTACAGTGAGAATGAAAATCATGAACGGAAGAAATCCCGGGTTCTTACTGAAGAAAAGGACCCTAGTTATACTCAAGGCAATGGGAAGTCAGAAAAGAAAGATAGAAGTCGTTCGAAAAGACGGTATGGACATATTCAGGACTCAATCGCAGCTACCTCAAGTTCTTCTAAGATTTCTGATTCTCATAAACCGAGAAACAGCTCCCACGAAGCTAAATGTTCGCCTGTTGAGTCGGTGTCTTCCTCACCTATGAGGAATTCCAACCTGGAGAAAAGTATATCTGCAAAAAAGAAGAAAGAAGAATCTTATGATGCTAACGTCTTTGTAGCCGGTTGTTTGAGAAGATTCTCAGATGGTGAAGATGAAGGTGGGAGTGATAGGTCGCACACGCGGATGAAGGACAAACATGGATCCCATGAGTCTTCTGTGCTTGATGCTTGGGACAATAAAGGATCTTTGAAAGCCAAAGAGCATGCTGAACCTTCTATTGATACCAATGTTGAGCATGGTGCCCACAAGGATTTACCACGAAAGCTAGATCATATTCTCGGTGAAGGAAAACAGTCAAGTAATCATCACCGACGTAGCAATGACCCCTTGCCAAAGAAGTCAGGAAAAAGTTCATCTTCTCGGTCTAAAGACAAGAGCCAAAGCATTAGGTCTGATTCACGGGACGGTCCAAGACATATTGAAAAGAAGATATATGATGGTAGTCCTGACAGTAAAGTGGATATGGGTGTTAGACCAAACATTCCAAAACCTTATGACTCCGAAAGAATATCAGAAAGGAGTAATAGAGCAGATTTAGCTTCTCCATCGCGACCAACTTCTAGAGGTATCCAAGGGGATTCCTCTATGCTTTCTGTTCGTAAGAAAGTCGATAATTGCAGCACATCGGGTGGGAATGATAATACTCTAGCTGATGATGTGACAAAGGCAACAGCCCAAATTAGAAGGAGAAACGAGCCTTCTCCAAGCCCCTTGCACAAGGAAATAACATCTGCGCAGGCTGCCCAAAATATGTTAAAAGAAGCTAAAGACTTAAAACATACAGCTGACCGTCTTAAGGTTCTATTCATAATTCAGTTGCAATGTAACCTTGCTTCCTCTTTTGGACTCTTTTCTCATGGTATTGCTTTTGCTGATGCTGCAGAATTCGGTATCAAACATTGAACACATTGAGCTTTACTTCCAGGCTTGCCTCAAGTTTCTTCATGGTGCTTTTCTCTTAGAGATGAGCAGCAATGAGAGTGCTAGACAAGGAGAGACTATGGTCCAATCTATGAAGATTTATAGTAGCACAGCAAATCTTTGCGGGTAATATAAAATTGTGAGGAAAAATGAAAAACATCATTTATTTCTTTTTCCCCTTTTGTAAGCATTGAAATTTCTTTTATTGTGATAGATTTTGTGCCCATGAGTATGAGAAGTCTAAAGATACGGGAGCTGCTGCTCTGGCTTACAAATGCATGGAAGTCGCGTATATGAGAGTGGTTAACTCCTCCTACACCAGTGCTAATAGATATCGAAACGAATTGCAGACCTCTTTACAAATGATTCCTCCAGGTAGCTTATCGGAGATGGCCAAAAATTTTCTTGGCCATGCTTTGAAACTGTTTCGCATTGTAATGCTCTTGTCACTGCCTTTTAGGTGAGTCTCCTTCTTCTTCTGCCTCGGATGTTGATAACGTGAACCACCCACCAGCAGCTGACAGAGTTGGCACCTCAAGGGGCATCAGTTCTCCTTTAGTTGCTGGGAACCACGTCATATCTGCGCAAAACCGCTCTAATATATTACGCCTGCTTCAATTTGTAAGTGTACCGATGCCTGCAAGTTCACTTTCCCACAACTATACGTAGATGTAGAGTTCATTAATTGAATGTAAGATGAAGTGAGGCAGCTAACGTGGAAAACTAAGCCAAGATGATTAATCCCAGCTAATCTCAATTGTTTGTAGGCTCAGGACGTAAATCTGGCAATGGATGCCTCGAGGAAATCTCGCGTGGCGCTAGCAGCTTCTATGGAAAACTTGGGGGAGGCCCAACAACAAGGAGAGGGTATTCTATCCATTAAGAGTGCCCTTGATTATAACTTCCAAGACATGGAGGGACTACTGCGATTAGTGAAGCTTGCAATGAAGGCCAATAACCGCTGAAAGAGAAAGAAAAAAATGGAGCAATTTATTTGCATTTTGCAAAAACTTGAAGCAAAGTTCTGATGATGAAAAGATCCACGATTGCCTCTGTCGCTCTGGGTCCATTTCCATTGACAAACCACATTTCAGGACTTTCTTTGGATCCGATAATCATTTGTTCAATCCAAGAAGAGTTTGTTCACTGAGTCTGCTTTGAAGAGGTTTCTCCGTTTCTGGTAGACCAAAGAGGGAAGTTGGTATTTGACTTCTTCAGATGCTTCTCTTTTTCAACCGAGGAAACGTTCACAAAGGCAACATAATAATAAGTTTCTTTCCCAACTAATTATCGAAGAACCATGTATGGATGTACAGAATAACCAAGGTGTAACTTCTGGTACTGGATTTTCTATTTCTCGATCCAATGGCAGTGGAAGAATAATCTCCCAGTATCAGGTCAGTCATTGATATATCAATTACAAAATCTTTTTTGGTTCAACAATTTTGTCTCTGTTAACTGAATTTGAATGTGTTTGCAGATCCTAGAAAGTTGTTAAATTGAATAAGCCAATTTAGGGTATTACAAAGAAAGGAAATAAGTAGTTTACAAGAGTTTGGAGTAACAGTAGTTTTACCTGTAGCAATGATAGAGGTTTCTCAGTTTTAGAAGGTAAGAAAATGTTACATTTTCTACTTATCTTAATTTTTACTCAAATCACACCTCTAACGTTCTTTTGTTGCTCTTTTTCTTGTAGATAAGAAAGTATGAGTTACAAATAGAGTTTTGCCGGAGATTCCTGAGTCACTGGTAACTTCCTGATATGATTTTCAGGTGCTGTATTCCGGCAAAGTTTTCAAACAGGCTTATGGTTCTTGTAGCCAAAACATGTTTGTTTGACTGATAATTCTCGACTTGAGTTTATTGTATATGTATGCCTTCTCTGTTTCGAATGGCCTTAATGTATAAACTGTACATTGTTCATCAAAGATGATGGATATATAATTACAAAAAACATACATAAGTGAGAATTTTGATGTCCTCTCATTTTACATTAAATATCTACTTCTTCATTGATTTCGAAACTTCCAAACTTCCAAAATTCAGCATAAATTTAACATTACCATTGGTGCAACTGTAGTATCACCAGTAATCTCTGCAACAGCAAGACCCGTCTCTAAAATGGTGGAATCTGTTGCAATCTCTCACCACAATTTCTCTACCATAAAGCTTTGAGATCATCTTCATCACAAGATGACAATCTCTACAGATTCTGAGATTCTTAATGATCCTCACCGGAGTTCCAGGCTTCGTCTTCATCAAACAAAACGCGACTGCCAGTTTCTCACTGTGGTAAGACAAAGCCATTGCTTTACCTTCTTCATCAAGATCAAGTAAAACCTCCTTAGTGTCTGAAACATATCCAGCTTCTCTCAGCTTCTGCATTATCTCATCAAGCATAGCGTAGATCTTTTCATTCTCTTCTTGCGACTCATCTCCTACAACAAATTCGTGAATCACTCCCTCTACTTCAACATAGCTGCATCCTGGAACTTTCTTAATCCCCTTTACCTGCAGAGAGGATCTGTAATTACTTCAGAAACTGCGTAAAATGTTTTAGCAAAGTGTTAAGATAGGGAAAGTGTTCTGTTTTGCCTCCATTTCGTGTCTGATACGTTTAACTTCTGTCCACCTCCCTGTTTTGGCATAGACATTCGAGAGAAGCACATAGGCTCCGCTATTCATGGGATCTAGCTCAATGAGTCGCTTGAGGGCAGTTTCACTAGTCTTGATATCCCCAAACATCCTTGAACCGCTTAAGAGAGACCCCCAAATGAGTACATCAGGCTCCATAGGCATAGACATTATAAATCTCTTTGCTTCTTCGATTAAACCAGCTCTTCCGTAGAGATCAACCATACAACCATAATGCTGGATTGATGGAGTGATCCCGAATTTCTTAATCATCATTGTAAAGTATGATTTTCCTTCGTTTATTAGACCTCGATGTACACAAGCACCTAGAACACCCACGAATGTCACTGAGCTTGGGTTTATGTTGTTACTCGTCATCTCAGAGAAGAGTTCGAAGCATTCTTCTGTAAGACCGTACATAGCTAAGCAACATATCATAGCACTATAGGCTTTGACATCTTTCATGGGTCCCAAGGCATTAAAAACCAGTTTTGCTCTTTCGAGACTACCACATTTGGCGTACATATCAATGAGAGCTGTAGCTAAGACGATGTCAATCTTCACTTGGTGTTTCTCGATGTAAGCGTGAACCCATTTCCCTTGCTCGAGCGCACCCAATCGCCCACAAGCTGAAAGCACAGTCGACATTGTAAACTCGTTGGGTCTGACGAAAGCTTTGTTTGGTTTAGGCGATTGCATCTCTCGGAACAAATCAAGCGCTTCTTTGTATTTCCCACACATGACGTACCCGTTTATCAAACAGCTCCATGAAATCACGTTTCTTTCAGGCATTTCGTCGAACACTTCCCGCGCATCATCTATAAACCCAGCTTTAGCATAAGCGTTGACCATTGAGTTCCACGCCGGTAAATCCCTTGAGATAGATTCATCGAAAACTCGCTGAGCTGAGCTCAAGTCGCCACAAGAAGAATACATATTGAGCAGAGAAGTCCGAACAAATGGGTCTTTATCAAGTCCAAAAAGAAGAATGTGTGCATGAGTTCGTTGTCCAAGAGAAAGATCAATTGGATTGTCAAAAGAAGGGAGAAGAAATGGAAAAGTATGAAAGTCAGGTCTGACGCCATGGAGACGCATACGGAGGTAAACTGAGATCGGAGAATGTCGACGAGCCGGCGAAACATTGGCACGAATGATAATGTTCCATACGAAAGATTCAAGCTTTAGATGTTGAATATGAAAAATGGGATTTGTATAAGATATCATTGTCTTACTCGTTTCTCAATCCAAACAAGTGTTCAAAGTAATTGAATGTAATTATCACAATTCGGTTATAACAAAACCGAATTTAATCGGTTATTTAATTATTCAATAGTATTGGTTTGTTAATTTACAAAAGGAATCAAAAGGGCTTTGTTCTGTAGAGAGGAGAATCAAAAATGGAAGAAGAGTTGCTCTCCGCCGTGCCGTGCTCGTCCCTCGCCGTCGAGTCAGTAATTCGTGTCGCTACGGTAATAACTTGTATCTATTTTCAATTCATGTTAGTGCATGAACATACATGTCTGAGATATTGAGATTTTTTGTTTGTTGAAGCTCAGGCTGGTGGATTATATGGATTTTGTGCCGGACCTCGTGACGCTCGTAAAATAGGTATTGAAATTAGCTCCAATAGAGATTTTACTCTTTCATACAAACTTCTCTGCTTTGTTGCTGATTTTGCTTTCGCCAGGTTTAAGCGGCGTATCTCAAGCTTCCTATGTGGTAAACGAATCTTTCAATTTTTTCCGTAATTCCGGTTGCTGAGGATTGAGTGATTGTCTCAGATGAATTTATCTTGTCTTTTGTCTATTGCAGGCGAAATCCATTGGCAGATTCGGATTTCAGTGCGGTAATTTGCTTCTTTAATTCTCTATACAGTAGAGTAATCGTCAGTGACTATAGAATTTGGGTATAAGACTATAGTTTTCGGGCTTAGATACTCTTCTCGTCACTAGAATATGCTGCATATGCTTCTTCTTTGTTAGAAGATCATGATGAATTATGTGATATAATCTAGATAGTTTAGTTCCAAGTTTTTGGTTTAGTTGCTTGAATTGCTTCTCAGTTTTTTTGGATTAGTTGCTTGAATTGCTTCTCAGTATTTGGATTAGTTGTTTGAATTGCTTCTCAGTGTCTGGCCTAGTTGCTTGAATTGCTTCTCAGTGTTTGGATTAATTGATTGAATTGCTTCTCAGTGTTTGGATTAGTTGCTTGAATTGCTTCTCAATGTTTGGATTAGTTGCTTGAATTGCTTCTCCGTGTTTGGATTAGTTGCTTGAATTGCTTCTTAGTTCTGAGTTCTTGGGTTAGTGATTGCTTCTCATCTTTAGGTTCTGTAATATGCAATCAATAATTCATTGATTTTCTTCTCCTTTCAGGCCTTGTAAGTGGTGTATTTACTATGACTCATTGTGGGCTTCAACTATATCGAGGCAAGAGTGATTGGGTGAATGCTTTGGTAGGAGGAGCTGTGGCTGGAGCAGCTTTAGCTATTAGCACAAGAAACTGGGCCCATGTTATTGGCACGGCTGGTCTCGTGTCTGTTTTTAGTGTTTTAGCTAATTGCACCAGGACAGAGCTAAAACAACTTTAATTAAGGTGATATGAACACTGATATTGTAACCATTTTGCTCTTAACATGAGTGTGACTTCTTGGAAGCCCTCTGATGCCATTTACATTCACTGGACATTGTTAAAGTCTTTACCTCACAACTGTTGGTTTTGTTGCTTGCAGGTCTCAGACAACTGACAAGTCCATGCTGACGTCAAGACATAGTGTCTTGGACTCTCTTGTTTGTATACAAATTTACTTGGCTGAACCATTGGATGGTTGGTTTTCTATAGACCACGATTTTGGTATTGCCACTGTATTCATATATACACCACTACAATGAAACATAGAAAACACAGAGAGTTAATAATGTTTTTTATTTTATGTTTAAGGATTCATAAAAGTAAAACTGATTATGATAAATGAATGAAGTGTTATAATAGGGGAGTCATGTATATTCTAAGTTCTAACCTATTTAATCTGAATGGTACGTTTTTTTTTTTTTAAATATGTAAGTATCCACTCATGTTTAAATCTTCTATTAAAAATTTCAATGTATTCAGAATTTAATTTTAGTAGAAAATAAAATACAATAAAATAAAATTCATATGCTTAATTTTCTTGGTGTCCAGAAAATAAGTTACATTGTAAGGCCCAAAAACAAAAATAATACGCTTCATTAGCATACGTGTCCAAAAATGTAGTATCACTCGCTGAGTCTTTCTTTATAAATAGTGATAACACAAAAAAAACCCTAATTCCAGTGCTTTGCCGCTCTTCCTCTCAGCCGTCTTCCTCCAGAAATCGATAACGATGGTACGCCGATTTACAACATTTTTTACTTTCATTGTCACCGTCCGTTATCTGTTTCACTTTCTTCTGTTTTGGATCTACAATCTGTTTGTTTCTTTTGGTTAATTACTCGAAATGATAGGAAATCAGTGAATCTGTATTAAAATTCCGTCTAGTAGCATGTATTTGTTGTCACGAGGATTTTGGCTTTGTTTGATTTCGTAGTTTGTATAGGAAATGGATCGTTTCCTCTAGCTATGATATGTTCAAGTCCTGTTTCTGATGTCTATTGTTTGATGAATTTCTGCTACATTTTTGATTCGCAGGCACCCAAAAAGGGAGTGAAAGTAGCTACCAAGAAGAAACCGGTATGCTCCTACTTTTGTTTTTAAGCACTAGCATTGTTTATCCTTCTCCGAGTATTAACTTCGGCGAGGTTCTCATTAGATTTTGTGATGTTTTAGGAGAAAGTTACCAACCCACTGTTCGAGAGACGCCCAAAGCAATTTGGTATCGGTGGAGCTTTGCCTCCTAAGAAGGATCTTTCTCGTTATATCAAATGGCCAAAATCTATCCGTCTTCAAAGGCAGAAGCGTATCCTTAAGCAGAGGTTGAAGGTTCCACCAGCTCTTAACCAGTTCACCAAGACCCTTGATAAGAATCTCGGTATGTCTCATACTTGTTGATCCAACTATCTCAATCTCTTAACCAGGTGTTTAATTTCTATAATTTGTACTTGCAGCAACCAGCCTCTTCAAGATTCTTTTGAAGTATAGGCCAGAGGACAAAGCTGCTAAGAAAGAACGTCTTTTAAAGAAGGCTCAAGCTGAGGCAGAAGGAAAGCCTGCTGAATCCAAGAAGCCCATTAATGTGAAGTATGGACTCAACCATGTGACTTACCTCATCGAGCAGAACAAGGCACAGCTTGTTGTCATTGCACACGATGTTGACCCAATCGAATTGGTGGTCTGGTTACCAGCATTGTGCAGGAAAATGGAAGTCCCTTACTGCATTGTAAAGGGAAAATCTCGTCTTGGAGCGGTAATATAATTCGCTACTCCATGGATTCAAACCCGAATAGAGATTATCTTACTTAACTCCCACCCTTATTTATGCTCATTTCCCACTTATGTTTCCAGGTTGTTCACCAGAAGACTGCTGCTTGTTTGTGTCTGACCACTGTCAAGAACGAGGACAAACTCGAGTTCAGCAAAATCCTCGAGGCCATCAAGGTAAAAAGCTAACTCAGCTAATGAAAATGAAATAGCAGCGAGATACTGCAAGAACGTATTCTCTTAAGTCAATATACTTAACTCTTTTCTTTCACTTTTGTTGGGACCTAACAGGCTAACTTCAACGACAAGTACGAGGAGTACAGGAAAAAGTGGGGAGGTGGCATTATGGGATCTAAGTCTCAAGCCAAGACCAAAGCTAAGGAGAGGGTTCTTGCTAAAGAGGCTGCCCAAAGAATGACCTAAGTAACCTGTTTTGCCCTCGTTATATGAAACATATGATCATGCTTCTATCTAGTAGTATCTCGAATCCTTGTTTTGTCTTAAGTTTCATGCTCTTTTGGATTATTACACACTTGAGAATACTATCCAGTTTTGTTATCCATTTTGCTTATAAGCCTTTATTTATTGATCCTTGTTTCCAAATTTAACCATAATTTCTATCGTTGGACTTTTTGTCCAATCAGAAAAGTATCAATTTGGGCCAATAAATGCATGCATGGGCTTCTGATTCACACGGCCATCATGACGTCATCTCACAAATTCTAATTTTGGATTTTTCAATTATAAATATAAGAAAACAAATAATATTATATCACTTTACGAATTTTGATAACCTCCTTCAATCTTCCGTCTAGCTCTCTCTCTCTCAAACTCATATTTTTCTCGGTCTCTTTCTCTTTTTTTCCGGCGATAAATCGGAGAATATTAAAACATCAACACGAACATGACGAAGTTCAAATACGAATACGAGGAGGTCTCTTTCTAGATCTCTATTTCTCTCCACAGATCCTTATTCACTTGTTTGAAAATAATTTATTTGAAAATCTCTGAAAGATTTATGTGTTGTTGACTTTGAAACAAATAAAAACAGGAATACTTAAAAAACTCGAGAGGCGTTGAGTTATTTGGTTGCAGATGGCTTCCTTCTTCTTCTTCATCTCCTCGAGCTCTGGTTTTCCTCTGCCATGGTAACTAACAACTATAGAATGAAATCAAATCTCTGTTTTGAAATTTTAGATAAGGATTTATGGTTTAATTGGTTAATGTGTAGGCTACGGAATGGAGTGCAGTTGCTTCATGAGAGGTTATTTAATTTATTCCTCTTCCTCTTTTAATGCTCATCTCATCCCAAATTTGTATCGTATTAAATTACTATATCATATAGCCTGTTTGGTTTTTATTCAATTTTTAAAAACTTGCTCTGGAGATTGAGTCAAACATCTAACTGCGTATAATAATATGTATATGTATTCACTTTTATAATCTTGGTAAAAAACAATCATTTATGTTCATTGTTTGGGATAGTGACATTTGAGATGCATTTGATAGAGTAATTATCAAATGAGGTGATGAGATATTTGTGGTGATCCTCCATGATTTCTGTTCTCCGCTTAGGAATAATCATTAATAAATATTGTCTTGAAAAAGGAATAAAACACATAAGTATCATTAATTAAGTGGTTAAAATGTCACATCCGCTAGTTCAATTCTAGAGAATCTGAAAACGTATTTGTTCTACGTGATATTATTAGGTTTTAACAAGAATTTGGAGCTATAGATTGAGTTTTGTGGATGAAATGGTTGAAAATAATTATGAAAGGAAAAGCTGGTGTAAGTGGCTGAATTACGCTCATATATAAGCTGATGTTACACTTTTTGTCGGCTTCTTCTGAGTATACCTTTTGGTTTTTAGTGTTATTTATGGGGAAACGTTACATTATCCTTATCTTCACAAACACATTTATATATGTATATATTTAGGTACTATTCTTTTGCTCTAAATAACTTGGTGTGGCCAAATTTGTCCATTGCATCATCTCTAGGTTGGTGGTCAAGTCATACTAGTTTAAGTATTTAATGATTAAAGTTAAGTTAGTTGGGTAGTACGTCCTCTGTTTTTTCAACTCTAGTTAATTTGTTTAAAGACGGGGACATAATTATATGTTAATTGTTGTTGTTTGAATTGGAATGAATAGTGAATTGTTTTGTTTGGGTGATTAGAATGTGGAATAAGGATGGCATCAGCAGGATATGCAGTGTTTGGGATGGATTATGAAGGCCATGGTCGGTCCAAAGGACCTCGTTGTTACATCAAAAAGTTCAGTTTTTTAGTTAATGACTGCTATGACTACTTCACCTCCATCTCTGGTACCAACTAATTCAGTACATCTATGTGTTGCATTGGTTTATGTTAACGCGAAAGTTAACAAGAAATAAGATTTTAACAAAAACACAAAGATTTGATCGTTATGGAACCAAGCTATTCTCGATTCTAATCAAATACACGAGCACTAAACCTATAGCAAAAAGAGTTAGTTAGAATCGAGAATAATCAGCTCCATAGCGATTAGATATTTGTATTTTCGTTAAAATCTTGTTAACTTTGGCATTAAAAGATTAGCAATTTATGATTTCTTCATTTGTTGAATGTTTTGCAGCGCATCCAAATTATAGAGAGAAAGCTAGATTCTTGTATGGAGAATCAATGGGAGGTGCAGTGGCTTTACTGCTTCACAAGAAAGATCCTTCTTTCTGGAATGGTGCCATTCTCGCAGCTCCTATGTGTAAGGTCACGTTTCTTCTTCTTTAATAACCAAATTAAGAAACAAACTTGGATTAACTTTTAAACACAACATATATAAGTTATGTGTGTTTATGTCTGTGTATGTAAACAGATTTCAGAGAAGGTGAAACCACATCCAGTAGTCATTAATCTGTTAACGAGAGTTGAAGATATTATACCGAAATGGAAGATCGTTCCAACAAAAGATGTTATCGATTCAGCCTTTAAAGATCTAGTCAAACGCGAAGAGGTAAAATCGAAATCATTTCAGACTATTCATGCAAAGAGAGTTGATCTTAACTAAAAGTGGCTTCATGTATAGATAAGGAACAACAAATTGATATATCAAGACAAGCCAAGACTCAAGACAGCACTTGAAATGCTTAGAACGAGCATGAACCTAGAAGAAACTCTCCACGAAATCACATTACCTTTCTTTGTCCTCCATGGTGAAGCAGACACTGTAACAGACCCAGAGATAAGTAAAGCTTTGTTTGAGAAAGCAAGCTCACGTGATAAAACCATTAAGCTTTATCCAGGCATGTGGCATGGTTTGACTTCTGGTGAGCCTGATGCTAACGTTGACCTCGTTTTTGCTGATATCATCAATTGGCTTCATGTCCGTACTGATGACTCTGCTTCGATCACTGTTACTCCAATTCGAGATTTAAAGGCCAATGTTGAAAACGTTGATGGCAGTCAAGGCAAATCTAAACGACCACAAGCTAGTAGTAGTCTTCTTTGTGGCTTAAGTGGTAGTTCACGTCGTTGGGTCCATCGTTCTGCTATGTAATACATTAAAAACTTTACTTTGTATTTAACATTCGTTAGATTCGCAAAAGAATCATCACTTTGCATTTAAGTTATTGTTACTTTTATCACAAATAATAATTTATCAACTCAAATTCATGGTTGGTTGGTTGGAGATCTTTTCGCTCTAGTGATTATTTGTTATTGTTTATGGTTCAGATATGGAATTAAATTTTATCTTATTGCATGTAGAAGTTAAAAGTAGACGTGATAACGAATTTGACCTATAGTTGCGAAAAAACCTAGAAAATAGTAATACACTGTTGGAGATGATTGGCTAAGTCTTCTTGTGACTACATACAAATCGAATTTCTTGTCATGGATCACAAAATGTGGGCCTTAAAGGCCTGAATATTATATGGGCCTTAGTTCAGCTTGAGGATTATATGGGCCTCAATGAAGCCCTCCTTGACCGTCATGACTCTCTCGACTTCCTCCGTCTTCTTCCAGTGAGCTAGATCTTTGGAAATCAAAAGCGGGATTTAACTGGTAAAACCCTAATTTCTTCCATTTGCTCATTTCTCTGGTAATCCTGCTGTCGTTTCTTCATTTCAACGTTTATCGTTTGCAGAATCCACCTTTTCGGAGAATTTTGTTGAGCAGAGTTCGGTTCAAGTCAATATGAGGTATTTTCTAGGGTTCCTAGTCTTCGTCTATTCATTTATCTATCCTTCTTACTCGAGACTATTTCTCACACTTTCTCTTTTTGTCTTGTTTCTCGATTTTGTTTCGTCTTTACAGTAAGCCTATGGAAGAGGATACCAACGTAAGTAACTCTTTCCTTCCCTCTCGTTACTGATTTCCCGATCTCTTATAAAGCTCTTCGCTATTGTTCCGTGTGGAATTTCATCTATGCATAGGTTTTTAGTGCCTGTAACTAGCTGTTTTATTCTATATTGTTTCTGTTGCCTGATCCTCCATGGTAGATCTTATGAAATCTCAATCCAGAAAATGTGTTGACGAATATACTTTTAGAAATCATGTGGTTAGTGTATCTTTAAGTGGTTGTGTTAGTGAACAGATACGTACACTGTATTGACTTTGAGAGTTGTCCTCTTGGTGTCATTTCTCACAGATTGTCATCTAGAATTTTGGGTTATGAGAATGTTGGTAGTTTTGATTACTACTCCATCTTCGTGAAAGTTAAAGCTTATGTTGGCGTCTTTCATTCTTGTTTTCGTATTCTGTGGATGCTTTTTTCCTCAAATGTGGATTGTAGCCCTAATATGCTATATACTTCCTTACAGGGAAAGACCGAGGAGGAGGAGTTCAACACTGGACCACTCTCTGTTCTGATGATGAGTGTTAAGAATAATACTCAGGTGTTGATCAATTGTCGAAACAACAGGAAACTCCTTGGGCGAGTAAGGGCCTTTGACAGACACTGCAACATGGTTCTCGAAAATGTCAGGGAAATGTGGACTGAGGTAAAAACCTTTCTATCAGCTTTCTGTCGGTATAGTACTCATTTGTGGACAAAGGCCTTTACTTACATGGGTTCTCTGGTTTTCTAGGTTCCGAAAACAGGTAAAGGGAAGAAGAAAGCTCTTCCTGTCAACAGAGATCGGTTCATCAGCAAGATGTTTCTTCGTGGTGACTCTGTCATTATCGTTCTCAGGAATCCCAAGTGAGAGATTTTAAAATGTCTGTTCTTCATATGATAATTCTCGCTTATTCTCCTCAGATCCTAATTGTTGCATCAACGGAACAAAAAACAAACATGTTTTGTTTACGAGTCTTATATCTAGTGTTGCCTTTGTATTTTTCATATGAAAATTCTGTTGAGTAATGAATGACACTGAACTCTGTAATTTGCTAAAAGAAAAGCTTTTTAGAAGTACTGTAGTGAGATCCATGAATAATAGTAAAGGCATCAAATTCTTACTCTATGTTTACACGAATATCAAAACAGAAATCAAAAACGAAATAAATTTTAGGAAACGAAATTCTCCTCTCTTCATGTCGTAGCTCTCTGCGATTTTCTTATCAACCGGCACCACTAAACGCAGTGGCAGCTACTTGATTCTGCGTTTGCTTAAGCTGAAGTTGCCTTGGTGGTGGTTGTGGCCGTGGAGGAGCCTTCCTTCTGGTCACCAAAGACACGTTGACGGAAATCTTTAACCATGAGTGGGAGTCCTTGATGAAGTGAGACCTTTGGTTCCCAACCTAAAAGCTCTTTGGCCTTTGTGATGTCAGGCTTCCTCTTGTGAGGGTCATCTTCAGTGTTTGGTCTGAACTCAATGTTTGCGTTTGGATCAATCGTCTCTTGGACCACCTGCAGACAAAACCCAACCAAATAAAAAAAATCAGAATCCAGAGTCATATGTAGTGAAATCGAAAAGGATATGTATATAGTATAGAAAAAAAGACCTTAGCAAGCTCGAGCATCGTGAATTCACCAGGGTTACCGAGGTTAAATGGTCCAACATGTTCACCTTCCATCAATCTCATCAAACCTTCGACCTTTTTCATTAAAACACAAACATCAAATCAGTACAAAATCAACAACTAAAAAATCAGGACTAAGGAGCTTTAATGTTGAGACCCCATTTAGTCCTTTGGTCACATGATATTGATACCCATCTTTATAAGATTGGTAAAGTGGGGACCGTTTCTGATTTCTCTCAGATAATTGGGTTTAATGTTTAAAAGCCTTTGTTGTTAGTATCTACGACAAACTCTTTCGTTTATAACAAACAATAACATGTGACCTCACTTGATACATATTAACTTCCCCATTCTCTAAAAAAATCTTGCTACTGCCAAAATATGAAAAATAATGAAAATCATTCAAACATGTAAAAGCCCTTTTCTTTTGTGAATGTGACCCTAAATAGAAAAAGAACTTAAAGGTCTAATACGTATAAAAAGGTTGAAAATACAAGTGATTTGACATAAACCCACCTACCAAATTTGTTTATCTATTTAATTAGCAATTTGTAACACTATACATATTGAATCGTATTTTTGGAAAAGAAAAAGTAAACGTCTTACCAGATCAGAAACATACTGGAAACTCCTTGTTTGCTTCCCATCACCGTAGACAGTCATTGGTTCCTTCCTTAGTGCCTATTCAATTATTATAATCAAACCATGATTAGTCTAATTATTGACGACCCTTCTTTAATCATTTAGTAACAATATATTAATCAACCAACCTGTGCAACGAAGTTGCTGACAACACGCCCATCATCTATACACATTCTTGGACCGTAAGTGTTGAAGATTCTAGCAATCCTAACCTGTAAGAAGTCAACAAAGCAAACAAACGAACTCAGTCATTGAAATATGAATTGGCTTTAAAAGAGAGTGACATTAATTTGAGAAGAAAAAGTAACCAACCTCAACATTGGCACCTCGGTGATAGTCCATGGTCAACGTCTCTGCCGTACGCTTCCCTTCATCGTAACAACTACGAACACCTGATCAATCCCCAATCAGAAATCAATCAAAAAGCACAAAGGAACATGCAAGTGTCGGTGAAATTACTGTCAGTAAATTTAAAAGCAAATCTTTTCAAGGTCTAAAATTTTGAAAGTCGGTATGTGAAGAGTTAATGTGGAGGCTGCGTCTAAGGTAGAGACACGTATAAGAGCCGCACGATGAGAAAGACCCGTTTTTTACGGTTTGACCGTACAGAGAGAGGGGACCAGATCTGAAAGGAAAGCACATGAGGCGCATCATAAAACACCTGTTTTTTCAACCAGCTCATTCCTAACGTGCGCATTTTCCGACACAGAAAAGTGAAAAGGAAAATTCAAAAGCATAAAAGACAGAGAGGCTCCAAATGTCGTCGTGTCACGTGACGGTGGAATGGGTTTTTGGGATACAACAACGCTTCGTTTCTCAGATTCCGATCAGATGACTCAACCAATGAAAATCAAAACTTTTATAAAATAAAACTTAATTCTTCCAAAATGAAGCGATTAAGGAAGGTAAGATTACCGATGGGATTAACGTTGCCCCAGTAAGTCTCGACCTGAGGATGCTGTAGAGGATCACCGTAAACTTCACTGGTACTCGTCAGGAGAAATCTAGCACCGACTCTCTTCGCCAAACCAAGCATGTTTAGCGTTCCAACTACATTAGTCTTGTATAATCGAGTCAAGGAACAGAACAAACAAAAGACAATTCTAGGATTGATTCAAATTGAAATCAGAGAAGCACAAAATTGAAATTGAAAGGATATGATTGTCTTGACGGGATTGAATTTGTAATGGACAGGAGAAGCAGGGCAAGCCAAATGATAGATCTGATCAACCTCAAGAAGGATTGGCTCAACGACATCGTGACGTATGAGCTCAAAATTTGGGTTACCAAAATGGTGCATCACGTTCTCCTTACGACCTGTGAAGAAATTGTCAACAACAATCACAGTATCTCCTCTCGCCATCAAACGATCCACAAGATGTGATCCAACGAATCCAGCACCACCAGTCACAACGACTCGTAGCCCTTTACGTTTCAATCCAAGTGGGATTTTCCCGCCTGTTGCTCTGATCCGGTTCAAATACTCAAGGCTAGGTTTCCTCTGAGCCTGGAGCGAAGGACGGTACGATTCATCGGTTCTGATTCCATAACCGGCAAATGGATCGGAGTAAGGACTTGATTGAGTAGAACGAGGGAATATTGTGAAAACCAAAGTAGCGATTGCAATGCCAACGAGAACAAAGACAAGTCTCTGTTCACGAAGCATGTAACGCATCGGACGAGTCACAAAGAACCATGGTTTAATCGGTTTCGGATAGTAAGCATCAGCTTCGGGTTGCTCCGCCTCATGTCGGCGATTGATCAATTCGCTCGCCATGATCCACCTCAAAATTGACTTACGAGTCACAGAAATTTCGAGATCTAAAATCGAGAATAAGAAAACGAGAGAGAGGGAAAGAGAAAGCAATCAATCATAAGAAGAAAATCCGGGGCTGTTTATATATTCCTTGGAAGAAATTTCCGAGTGAGACTCGCCGGGAACTGAGTCAGACCTTGAACGAGAGAGTAAAAAGCGAATCGGGCTTTATGTGTATTTAAGTAGCAAAAGCATTACAGGTCAAGCCTTGTTTTTCCTTCTAATTACAAAATTACCCCTTCGTTAGTTCTAATTTTATTTAATTTCTTTTAAATTTCCTTCCAAATCAAGTATTAATTATTTAATAGTGTTGCTTGGTTGAGTGGTTCATTATTGGCAACAACAAGAAAACACATAAATATAATATCATTTATCACTCAAAATGTCACGTAATTAAAGTCAATGCTAGACCCTAACTTATCACTCAAAGCCCATTTGGTAGAAGCTTTGAGTGATTTCGACACAAACATTACTAAATGTTTTAATTTTCCTATAAACTAATTAGTAATATCATTTTTATGAAAAAGCATGTTCTAACAAACTAACAGTTTCTTACAAATCACATTCATAACGCTTATGATAGGCATGATTTGGAAAAACGTGATATGTAATAGATACAAAAAGTGTCTATGGAATATATAAATGTGACTTCTGTTGTTATATTTGTTCTTATCGTTAAAGTTAATTATATTTAAAATCTCAAAGCAACCATCTTTTATACGAATTGCTAAATCTTATAAGACATTAGCTTAAAACATTGGTTTGATCAACAAAGTCAATAGTGTTGTCTATTTTGAGATATTTTCTTTAACGTTCTGAATATAACGCACCATTTGGGTTGGATCTTAACGCGTACATTGGCTATGTATGAATGAAATATTATAATAAATTCGTCCCTTTTTATTGTTTTGAGCTTCATATAGCAATAATATTTTTAATTAATAATAATTTAAAACGAAAATATTTATTTGGTTAAGTTGTTAAATATTATCTTTATTGTTTTTTTCCTGGGAATTTGCTTCTAAAATTCGTATTTACTTCACATGATATTATTAAGAATTTTGGAAAATTAAAATAAGAATCAGTTTATCGATTAAATTATTAAAAGAATTAAGAGTCATAGGCGTTTATGTTGAATTGTGATTCAAACATGGCGGTTAGATATGTAACCCCACATCTTCTTCACTTTCTTTGCCAACTATTTTTAATTCGTGATGGCTAATATCATTATTGTTGTTGTTTTGTTCTTTGTATAAAATATCAATTGTATTATTTAATGACACATTCAATAAAACTAATTAATGGAATAGGACTTGCTAACCATAGAGTTTAGATAGTCTTGATTCTCTTTATATTCCATGAATTTATGAAAGTGAGTAGATTATTATATTGGTAACAAAAATAATATCAACAAGATTCTTCCTTTTGTTTTATCAACAGAGTTTTCTCATGGTTGACACCGACTTCTTCCTAACCGTTGACTTTATTAGTACACTTGGGCTTGGGATGGTCAAATAAAAACGAATAATGTTGTAACAACATTGGCCCATTAGACCATGGAATTAAGCCTATATCATAATTAGATTAGGCCCAATAAGCCGTATATGTTGTATTTTCATTTATGTCAAAAACAATTGGGATGATATATCTGGTTTATAACTAAAACTGAGTTTTAATGCAGTTTTCTTAATCTCGTGATTACATGTTCTAGTTGATGAGTTTATTTATTTGGAGTCCGACTCCACATTAAAAAGTAAGGATTGTAGAGAAAGCTTGAGCTATGAATATACATGATATTGTCGATCTAGTTGATACCAGAAAAAATTAAAACTCCCAAACTTCTAACAATATTATGTGGTGCGAATATGATTTTTTGAAATTGAATTTCGATAGAAAAAATAGTAGACATTTACCTACTTAACCAAATAAACTTCTCATATACGTTCCATTAAATTGAGATAGATACATGTTTTTGGGGTTTAGTGTTAAAAGATAGATAGATAGAAACATTATCTTACCAATAGTAGTGAATTCAACCATGAACCACATTATTACTAGTGATCTTAAGCATATATATGAAAACTAAAACTTTGTATAGCTTATGAGATTACAACCCATTAGCCGCTAGCTTGTTAAGGAGTGCGAGAGAATTGCTCGACACATACATAGACGTCGTGACTTTATCTCGAATCATCCTCATCGTGTTTGACCTCTTCGACATCTTTTCAAACCCATCAAGACACGTGTCTTTGTCCGTAAGGGAAGTGCTAAGCCACGTGGCAAGATCACTCATTTGTTGCTGAAACTCACTGGCTCTAAGTGTTCGTAGAACGGCTAAAGACTTATGGAGACTATCGAGTGAGTCTTGGAGAAGTTCTCGACAATCTGATAAAGCAACGCGGTCGCGTTTTCCAACTCTTGAAAGTCGCGTTTTTAGAAGGTATCTAAGAACGGCTTTGTTGTCTGTTATAGCTACGGAAACACCGGCTCGTGCCCATTTGCTAGGACTGTTCTTAGCGACTGATGCAAATGGCGATAGCGTTTTGGCGCAGAGGTCTTGGTAGTGTGTAACGCTACAAGCGTTTTGAACGTAGCTATTGCGTTTTGACGCTAATGATGTAGTTAGATTGAGTGAAATGAGAAAGAAGATGAGAGCAAATGTTATAGAAGAAGTCATGGAGTTTAATTTGTGACAAAAATGTAAACCTTTTTTGTTTTAAAGTTGATGTAGACGAAATAGATCATATATATAGAGAAGTAGAAATTTAATTTAAGGGTTTTTGGTAGGTCTACAAGTAAAAAGTTTTTTTTTAAAGTATGGCAGTCCATTTGTAGGTGTCGGTGTTATGGTCGTAACGTTTTCAACACTAGGTTCGATGTTATATAAATTTGTTGTATCAAGATAGTAATTCATGGGTTTAATTAACTCATAGTTTTATCACAATTTTGATATATGAACTGTTTCTAATTGGAAAATGAGCTAATTTTGTACGAGATTGAGGTTGAAGTATCATTACATTTGGATTTTTAAGAAGTGGCATTGTGTTGTTTTGTCATTGTTATGAGGCCCATGAGTCCACCATGACCATATGTTCACCCCATGACATAGCTACTTTCTTTAGGACGTGCGTGAGTTGTTACATATGTAATAATCAGGTAATGCGTGACCATTTATGAGTACAGCTTAATAATATTAAATTTTGACTCACATGAATTGAGAGAACTATGTACATACGGTTATGGAGATTCACATGATCTCTATGAAACAAAAGACAAAAAGCTCCTCAAGGATTGCACACCAGAAAGAACATGATTGAGACACTAATTAGAGAGTCCTAGAACTTTGAACTAAAAGATCATAAAGAAATTCAGAGCAAAACCATGGACACTCATGAAGTATAGTGAAGATCGTGTAGTGAACCAGAGTTATCTTCGACCAAGATCAGAAACTGTCTAGTTCATCAACTAAAGTGACGATTATGGCTTCACTTCTCAGCTCTTTTTCAACTTTCTATTAGACTTTGTGAAACAACATAAGCACAGACTAGAACACTAGAGAGATGATCCATAAGCTGTTGTACAAAAGTATTATATTCCAAAAAGAGAAAACTGTCAATTAAACCCTGATTCTGCCAAAAATCGTTGATTAAATACTATACTCTAGACTCTTTCGATTAAACATGTAATTTATTGTTGACTTTTAAAAAAACATCGAACTTATAGTTGACTTCACCAATTAAACATTCTGTTAATTGACTAACGGAATTAATAAACGGCGTTTGAAAACCGTTAACGTCTGAGTTTAATGAAACGCTACATTTCATTTTTCATTTTCAAAGGGTCTTCTCCTTCATTCTCATCTCTCTCCGCCTCCTCTCTTTCTCACCTCCGATCATTCGTATCTCTCTCCAATGGCCTCTTCAACCTCGTATTCTCCGCCGCCAAAGAAACCCCTTCTTCTTCCTCCTTCTCCGGATCCATCAGCAATTGGGATTGGTACTCCGTTTCTCTCTTCTCCAGAATCGCCAACAAGAGAATCGCATCCATGGACAGTTTCTCACAAGCATTGGCTTCAAATGGATGGACAATCTACAAAACCAAAGAGAAAACTTCACCAGAATTTTCTACAAAAACCAGCAACGGCGTGAGCTCAGTGTATCTGTTTAGGAAAGAGTATTCGGGTCGTATCGTGACCCGAGACGGCAATGGGTCGCGTAGAGTAAGAGAATTGAGACTTCCTCAATTGGATTTCAGAAACACCCCTCTACGGATTCTACAATATCTCATGTTGATGACTGACGATATCTTCTTCCTTGCTTAATTTTTTCTTTGTATCTTCATTGTAATCAATTATCTCATTGACAAAGGTTCGATCTTTAAGGCATATCTAAATCATAAAGAAGAGCAACTACATATAATTTTTCTTTAGCCATTAAAGGAGTAATTAATTGTACAATTTGTTTACTGAAAGAGGATAATGTAAACGATATTGACAGAGACCAAAAAGAATAACAGGAGGACAAAGATGATGAAGTAATTATCATGTGGAGGAGTGAGTAGCGTGAGAACGTGAAGCCGAAATACCAAACACTAGAAACCAGAACACAAACAAGATTGCCCAGTAACGTGCTGGCCCGTATCTGATTCTTGTCAGCACAAACTGTTTTTTCTTAATCAGTTCATTTATTCAGCACAAATGTGAAGAAGAAGAAGGAGAAAAGTGAAAATTTTACTTATGAATCTGAAGAAGATGACTACTGTTAAAGCACATAGGCCACCGAGAAGTATGTGAAGTCCACTCTTTGCAGTTTTCTATGCAAAGGTATAACGATCATTGTATCAGTATTTAACATTCTAAACACAGCACTGTGATCAATTTACATGCATACCTTTCCCACACGAGGAGTTTGAAGGGCCGTTGGAGAGAGATACGAATGATCGGAGGTGAGAAAGAGAGGAGGCGGAGAGAGATGGGAATGAAGGAGAAGACCTTTGAAAATGAAAAATGAAACGCAGCGTTTCATTAAACTGAGAACGTTAACGGTTTTCAAACGCCGTTTATTAATTCCGTTAGTCAAATTAACGAAGTGTTTAATTGGCGAAGTCAACTATAAGTTCGATATTTTTAAAAAAGTCAACAATAAATTACATGTTTAATTGACAGTTTTCCCATTCCAAAAATGTAATCCAAAAATGTAAAACGCTCCTTATTGATTACATCTGGGTTGATTTGGATGTGAATAGGTAAGAAAACATGGAAATAACAGAAAATAAAAGTAGCACCTTTACGATTAAAGAAAACGAGTAAAGGAGAAGAACTAATTCTGATTCCAGACTCAATGTAGTCAAGCCATTGTGATGAAACTTACTCATACAGATCTTTTAAGCATCTCTTCTGATGGAAGCTCCAAAGTAGCTCCTGCATATTCCTGACTTGCTTTCACCTCTGCAATAAAAAAAAAAATCATTGTTTCAAAGAAGAAATAAGTTCTCAGTCACGCATTTCAGCAAACACTTGGTGAGCAAGATAGCAATCGTAATATAAAGTAACCAAAACGTACCGTATCCGCCGCGTTCATTGAGTTTAGCCTGGACGATCATGGTGGAAATGAACTGTGCTGCTTCACGCGCCTCTTCGAGAAGGCGAGGGATATCGGAGTCGGAAGCCACGTGACGATTCTCTTCGAATTTCTTACGGATCTCGGATGTCGAAGCCTTCAGCATCTCGGTATCTCCAGCAAACGATTTCCTCGTAGCTCTGAGCAGAGCTCTGTACGCAATTAACGCTTCTCCGGTCACCATTTCTCCTCCTTTCAACCTTTTGATGTCTCCGCCGTCGTCTTCTTCACCAAAAAAATGGAATAGAAATGGCTTCCGAGTAACCGACGATCGGCTTTGAAAATGGGCCCTTCGAACATTTATAAGTAAGCCCCTTTTTGGCCCATTAGTCGATAGTTCGGATCATACCCGTTTTAGTTGGATAAACCCGAATTATCGGTATCATTTAGGGTCAAAACGCAGCGAAGGTGCTCGTCTCATTTCTTCTCGACTGTTGTCACCATTGCAAAAGGTACACTACTTTTTCTTCATAGATTTCTTTTGAATCGATTTTACTGTGTTGTAAACGTCAATGTGCGGTTTGATTGCTTGATCAATTTCAATGATTTTATGATACTCCCTTTTATCGCTCTGCTCGAAACCCTAGATCATTCGATCCGTTCATTTCAAGCAATTTCGTAACTGGTCGCTTGGTTTGCAATATTTGTGACATATTAGGTCTATCTTACGTTTGTTGATTTCTCCAGATGGATCATGCATACAAGAGTCAACTGCAAACATATGCCTTGAAACAAAATTTGGAATTACCGGTGTATACCACTGAACGAGAAGGGCCTCCTCATGCTCCTCGATTTAGGTGTAGGGTTACATTCTGTGGACAGGCTTTCGAAAACCAGGAGTTCTTTCCGACTCTAAAATCGGCTGAACATGCTGCTGCAAAGTTAGCATTGGGGTCAATGGTGCCACAGAGTTCAGAGGCTAGTTCCCACTCATTTTGGTCCACAATCATTTCAGTTCGTTCAATTCAAATAATTCCGCAACTGGTTGCTTGGTTTGCCATATTTGTGACGAATTAGGTGTAACATAAGCTTTTTTGGCTGGAAACGTTTTCGTGCTTTCATGAAATTCAGTGGATGTTTTTAGACCATTCACTAGGTTACTCATAGAGATTATATACCCCTTTTCATGGCCTCTGTTGGTTAGATTCTGATTTTGGCTCTATTGTTTCTTTTCTCAGCATATAACCTTGTTTCTTATGCTTGTTTATTTCTCTAGTTTAGATAAAGATGGATCATTTATACAAGAATCAACTGCAAACATATGCACTGAAACAAAATCTGGAATTACCAGTGTATGCCACTGAGCGAGAAGGACCTCCTCATGCTCCTCGATTTAGATGTAGGGTTACATTATGTGGACACACTTTCCAAAGCGAAGAATTCTTTTCGACTCTAAAATCGGCTGAACATGCTGCTGCAAAATTAGCATTGGCGTCATTGGTGCCACAGAGTTCAGAGGCTAGTTCCCACTCATTTTGGACCAAAATTACGTGTTTTTCAATGTTGTATAACTTTTTTTTCTATGTGTCATTTTTGTTATTCAGGGAATTAATGATGCATACAAGAACTTACTACAAGAAATAGCTCAGAAAGAAAATTCTCCTTTACCAGTTTATGTAACTGCTACATCTGGTCCATCACATGCGCCAACCTTTATTTCAACTGTTGAATTTGCTGGGAAGGCTTTTAGAGGAGAAGAGGCAAGAATCAAAAAGGTGGCCGAAATGAGTGCTGCTAAAGTAGCATTCATGAGTATCAAACATGGTATGTTCTTAATTTTATTATGCTTTTTCTATTTTATATACTCCCTAACGTATGATCAAATCTTTCAAAAAATCAACAAGTTATGTTAACTTTCAGCTGGTCTGATATGAGAAAAAAAGTGATGAATTGTTTCTTGTATTGGTTACTACTGTTCTTGTGAAATGCTTTTAAATTCAAGTTTGACTACAGTTAGCCTTTTGAATTGCATCCGAGATTCTTCTTGTCAATTATTTGATGTTTTCTAGATCAGTATTCACCTCACTTGGCTGTGTCAGAAATTGGGTCATGAGGGTGAGCAGTTTCAGAACGAAGAAATCATGAAACAACTATCTTTTGTTTGTTTCAAAACCATTTGATTTTACCTATCTTGATGTGTGTTTCCAGTGTTAATAATCAAACGAGACAAGTTGGTGCGTTACCTTTGTATGATATGTTAACTTATGATGTGCAGGGAACTTGAACCAGACTTCATCATCTTCTTTGCCTTGTGAGAGACAAGAAGCCGAAAATTCATGTTTGAAGACCAGTTCACCAGAGATCCATTCCCAACCTTCTAAGATGGTGACCCCTGATGTCCCATCAAAGTGGATTGAAGTGTATGAAGATGGTTTGTCTTCATTAAAACCTATACACATGAATATTCCTTTGGTTTGTTTGCTAAAGTGGATGCTCTCTTCGTTTCCTCTCACTTGTAGTTCAATCAGTGGAATCATATTTTCTTAGTTAGATAGGAAGCAGTTGTGAAATAAGAAGTATATACTCATGGTCTACAGTCTTCATTCTGTGCAGAACTTCCAGATATTCAAAATGCACCAGCCAGTAATGCTAAGGGGATGAACGCTGCTTATCCTGGGCCTGTGAATTTTACAAATTGTGGTCCTCTTAGTCCACCAGCCATTAATGCTGTGATGATGAACAATGCTGCTTCTTCTTCGCCATTGCCCCAGAATCCCACAAACGGTGGTACTCCTTATGCATCCCCAACCAACAGTACGAAGATGAACATTGCTGCTTCTCCTTCATCTACGCCTCAGAATCCCACAAATGGTGGTACTCCTCATGCACCAGCTACCAACGGTACGAAGATGAACATTACTGCTTCTCCTACGTGTACGCCTGAGAATCCCAGTGGTTATGAAACATCATCTTGTGTAGAAGAGAGTAAGAAGCAACTCGTAATGGGAACCGGCCACTCAAGTATACCAGGAGACCAACATATAGTTTGTTGTCCATGGAAACCCGAGATGATTCTTCCTCAAAACGCAGAGATGCTCTTCAGAGATGATAGGTTTATTGCTTATCGTGTCAAGCCATAGAGAGCTAGCTTTGGTGGACAGACTGAATTATGGTTAGCTGGGTAGGCTGTCTGACTCTTAACTTATCGTGAATGTTTTCATAGCTAGAGACATCATCTTTGATGCAGAATATAATATGTGTATGGTCAAACCAAGAATATGAAAAGCTCCTAAGCTATATCTATTTTGCTTGTGAATGTATAATGTCTCTGGTTTTCTTCTACAACAAGCTATATGCAGAGGAGCGGTCACTAGTTTTAGTCCTCGGAACCTTTTGAACGAGTTAGAAGGTTAACTAGTTTACTGGGCCCATTGAGTGTTTATATAATAATGTAAAGGCCCAATAAAGGTATTTTCGGGTTTGTTGGATAAAACCCGAATTGGTCGGATCCTTCGGTGAAGTCTTGAGACGAAGTATCTCGAATTTGGTCGTCAGATTGAAGTTTTGATTTGGACTTTGAATCCGAGAGAGAATAATGGCGTCTGGGTGGGGAATAACGGGAAACAAAGGGAGATGTTACGATTTCTGGATGGATTTCAGCGAATGTATGTCTCACTGCAGAGAGCCCAAAGATTGTTCACTTCTTCGTGAAGACTACCTCGAGTGTCTTCACCATTCCAAAGAGGTACTTTCGCCCATTATCTTAGGGTTCTTACAGCTCATTCGTGTATTGTAATCGTCAATTTCACGCTTTGATTGGTTGATCTATTTTACTAATTTGATGATTCCCTATTATCTGTCATCTGTACGAAACCCTATGATTTCTGGATCACGAGTTGGAGTCAGTTCTAGATTAATTAGAGAAATCCCTCAGACATGTCGTTTCTTTTGCCATTTAAGTCTAACTAGATGTAACTGTATAAAAAACATAAGCTTTCTTTTTCTTTTGCTTGAATCTAGAAAGTTTCGTGGTTTAATGAATTGCAATCACGAGTATAAATGTGGATGCTTTCATACGATTCACTACATTGCTCGTAGGAATCAGATTCATATAATACCACTTTCTTGTCAGAGAATTAGTTTCATGGATTTATGTATAACTCTTCAAAATTCTCAGCTGTTAAATATGGTTTCAACTCGATCTCTGAAGAAGAGGAGTTTCATTTCTTGTCTCTGTTTAATCCTTTATATGGAACGATTTGTCAAAATCTGAAATACATGTTCTCTATGTGTTTTGATATTATAGATATGGCTCTCTATGGAATGACAACGTAACTGAATGTATAGGCTTGCGGGTGAAATTTTTTAAGAGAATCAAAACCTTCACTGTTGTTTTCAATGTAGATTCTTTGTACTTTGCTTAGTATAAGCTATTGATAGAGATACTGACAAGGGAGGATGGACATTTGTGTATATTGTTGTAGTTCCAACGAAGAAACAGGATATACAAAGAGGAACAACGTAAAATAAGGGCAGCTTCAAGGAAAGGCGAAGAATCTGAGGATGGTACTCATAGTCATCACTAATCGAGAATGTCCTCTTATCCCCAAGTTTACATCTTTATGCAGCCGAGAAGAATAAAAAAAAGGTTCTTGAAGATTTCTCTATGTTGTGCCAAACTTCATTTGATTGTTTTCAGTTTGCTTTTGCAATGAATTTACCTTTTCCTGTCTATTACCTTTGACTGAGTTGTAATATGCCTTTTGCTGTTCATCAAACACAGACTCTTCTTTCATGGTAATAATTTACTCCAACAGGTATATTAAAGTCAGAATTCGATTAAAAACAGATTAGTGGATGGAATAATGACAAAGTCCTCTAGTTGTCATTGACTTTCTCTTAAGTCTTCTCTGCAACTTGTATATGTAATGTGTGTAGACAGAAACCAGCTTTTGCATTTTGAATAATGGAGACGAGATCTCTAGAGATAAAGGTGGCGTCAGCAAAAGGGCTCAAGAAAGTCTCGAAGATGGATGTTTTCGTGGCTGCTAGGTTATCTGGCGATCCCAAATACTCCAACCACCATGAACAACGGACACAAGTGGTAAGAGATAGTGGAACAAGCCCTAGATGGAGCAATGATGTCATGAAATTTTCCATTGACCAAACCTTAGCTGAGGCTAACCGCCTTGTGATCACTTTCAAGATCAAGTGCGAGCAACGTGAAGGAGGAGATAAAGACATAGGCGAGATTCACGTTCTAGTGAAAGAGCTTTTAGATCATCTTGGAAACGACAAGACCGGTCAAAGATACGTCACATATCAGATCAAGGAGCCTAACGGAAAACCCAAAGGCGATATCAGTTTCACTTATTGGTTCACCAGTCCGGTGGTGGTTACGAGTGGTGGCAGCTACTCAAGGTGCCCAGCTTACGAGCCGGTGCGTCCTGCAGCGACCTACCAGAACGGCTACTCCCAGTACCCGATTCACGAGCCAGTGCGTCCTGCAGCGACCTACCAGCCTGGTTCCAACAGACCCGTGTTAAGTCAGTTGCTTCCAAGTGTCGGATCGTTTAGCTACAACCACGTTCCTTCTCAGCCACCGACCTACCAGCCTGGTTCCAACAGACCCGTGTTAAGTCAGTTGCTTCCAAGTGTCGGATCGTTTAGCTACAACCACGTTCCTTCTCAGCCACCGATTTATCCACCACTCGCTCAGCCGGAGACTTTACCGTCGGTATGCTCCCCCGGTTTATATCCACCTCATGGCTATCAGATAACTCACATTCCGGAAAGTCCACCAACAATGTATTCATCTATATTTCCTGGCTTATCCTATCCTCCGGTGACTCAGCCACAGACTCAACCAGGACTATATCCACCGATGAATCATTACAGCTTTTAATCAAAGGTCAACGTCTCACAGTTGTAAACTTAACTAATCATTTTAGCTTGTTCCCCAACTTGTGTGTTTTTTTCTATCCACGTTCTCTTTATGTTGTTTAACATCAGAACTCGTTTGTGTTTGTCTGTATTTTATTTTTTCTGCAACAAAATCATATATTGTTTCTTTTTGTGAAGCAAAATCTTAAATTGTGACGTTATTATTATTTTTGAACTTAAAAGTAACGGTATAAATTGCGAGATTTATGTAACAAGTAAATCAATAAATCAATTTATAAAATTAATAAATATTTGAAATGTAAAAGATTGAAGCTAAAAAAACAAAAAAACAAAAGATTCAGTTAAAAATTTCCGTAATATGTGATTTTATCCACTGTTTTTTTTTTTTTTTTTTATATAATAAGAAGTCGAGTAGCCGCCTGAAAGAAATGACGGCAACAAGCTAAGCACGAAGTCGTCATTATCTTTTTCTTCTTCTTCTTCTTCTTCTTCTTCTTCTTCCTATTCCTCTCTATTCACGCTTCTGCTTCCTTTCTCTCTTACGATTCCTTCGAAATTCCTTCTTACATGGCCACCGTCTCTTCTTCCTGGCCAAACCCCAATCCTAATCCCGATTCCACTTCTCCCTCAGATTCCGATTCTACTTTCCCCTCTCACCGCGATCGCGGAGATGAAACAGAGTCTCTCGATTCCTTTTCCTCCATGAATCTTAACTCCGATGAGCCTAATCAGAATTCTGTTCAGAATCCAGATTCCAATCGCGATGTTAACATTCAAACACCTATTTCTACTCCTACACTCGATTTATCGGCGACGCCTCCTCCAAACCTGCTTCACCTTTCCTTTAACCAAGACTACGCTTGCTTCGCTGTCGGCACCGATCGTGGCTTCCGGATCCTTAATTGCGATCCCTTTCGCGAGATTTTCCGCCGTGATTTTGATCGTGGCGGTGGTGTTGCCGTGGTGGAGATGCTTTTCAGATGCAATATATTAGCACTTGTAGGTGGTGGACCTGATCCTCAATATCCACCTAATAAGGTAATGATCTGGGATGATCACCAGGGTCGATGTATTGGCGAGCTCTCGTTTAGGTCCGATGTCCGAGCGGTTCGGCTTAGGAGAGATCGGATTATTGTCGTTCTTGAGCAGAAGATTTTTGTTTACAATTTCTCGGACCTCAAGCTGATGCATCAGATTGAGACCATAGCAAACCCTAAGGGTTTGTGTGCCGTTTCACAGGGTGTTGGTTCTATGGTATTGGTTTGCCCAGGTTTGCAGAAGGGTCAAGTTCGGATCGAGCACTACGCTTCTAAACGGACTAAGTTCATCATGGCTCATGATTCCAGAATAGCTTGCTTTGCTCTCACTCAGGATGGGCATTTATTGGCCACAGCTAGCTCCAAAGGTACTCTGATTCGGGTGTTCAATACTGTTGATGGAACCTTGCGCCAAGAGGTATGCTTTTGATTCATTCTTTCTCTATTTAGAGTTCTACTATCGCTCATTGTTAGAATTGTATTTGGTGGTTTAGTCACTGACTGGTTTCTGATTCTGAGAATGAACTAATGCAAAGTATGGTAGGACTGGATTTTGATTATCTCATCTCATTAGTTTCTATACTTGTTATTCTGCTTCGAGTTGATTTACTTGTTATTTCTTGGATGTTTTTGAAATTATAAAGGCCTATAGTTTTGAACTTGCCTAGAGATATTTAGCGTTTTCTTCTCTGCGAGTTTCTTCCTTTTTTCACTTCAAATCTCAGTTTTCAGATGGTACATTACCCTTGGAAGATTTGTGTTGAAAGAAATGTATCTTTTGCGTACTGATGTGAACCTGGTAAAAGTCTGAAACAATTAGGGTCGTTAAAGAATCCACTAGCAAGAGCTATAATTATTACAAAACATGCTGTGATTTGTCTTGCGGCTGATCTTGATTTGCAGAGTCTTATTTCCTTTCATTGGAGTCACTGAATTAACTCAGTTTGTATCGGTTTCTACGTAGACAAAACGCCCAACTACCGTATGATCTTTTTCAAGATGTTGAAATTACTTATCATGTAGAAGTTGTGACATATCGTGATTCTAATATTTTGGAGACCTCAACTTTATATGTAATCCTAATAAAGTACATGGTTCAATAACACCATCATGATACGTCTGCACAGGTTAGGAGGGGTGCAGATAGAGCGGAGATCTACAGTTTGGCCTTTTCTTCAAATGCTCAATGGTTAGCTGTCTCAAGTGACAAAGGAACGGTCCATGTCTTTGGTCTCAAAGTCAACTCTGGATCTCAAATAAAAGACACATCCCGAATTGCACCTGATGCTGCTCGCTCTGGCTCTTCCCCTTCGTCGTCTCTGTCATTATTCAAAGGTAGATATTCTAACCCCAAAATCAGTTACTTTCACAACTTAGCAGTAATTGGATAAAAAAATCCCCTCATAAAGCTCCCATTGACATCACTAAACACAACTCTTTTACTCTTTTTAGGAGTGTTACCAAAGTATTTCAGCTCAGAATGGTCAGTGGCTCAGTTTCGATTGGTTGAAGGAACTCATTACATAGCCGCCTTTGGCCATCAGAAGAACACCATAGTTATTCTTGGCATGGATGGAAGGTAAGTGGACTGCCATTGACAAAGCACATGAATTCCTTATGACTAGTTCTGTGTTAGCATATGTTCATTGTCCAGACTTTGGTTATGTATCTTAACTTATGTTCTTCAATGTTTTTATTAACAGCTTCTACAGATGTCAGTTTGATCCCGTTAACGGCGGAGAAATGTCTCAGCTTGAGTATCACAACTGTCTTAAACCACCTTCTGTCTTCTAGTAACGTTTAATCTCTTTATTTTCTTATCTCTCATTACCACTGAAGTAGTGAGATTTGGTGTATTGTATAGTTGTGTATATAATAATGAACAGGTCGTGTATTTAGTAAAGACCTTTGATCACTAACCAAAAACTGATTAAAGTGCTCATCAATTTCTGTCTTCTTCTACATTTTATCTCTATTTTTTATACCAATCAGTCAATTTTGTTGACTGGCCACGTTGTGTACGCTCACGTAAACCGAGTTTCGAGGCACGAGAAAAAAAGGAATCCTATTTCAAATCATCAATTTCAGCGACCATTCTGAAATCATGAGTGTATAAAATTAGAAAGATTCGTGTATGGTACTTTAACCTAACGTTATAGTCGATATATCTTTTTATATATTCAATAAAGTCCAAGAAATAAGACCACATTCACACTGGCTAGATTTTACGAAATACAAAGCATATTTATAGTTAGGCTATTCGAGTATTTATATTTTTTGGTTCGGGTTCGATTCGAATATAAATAAGATATTGGTTCAGGTATTTTAATTAAAAAATTTATAAATGGTTTAGGTATTTTAATTCAAAATTTAACTGAAAAAATATCTAAAAAGCAAAAATTTAATATAAATATATTAATTACCTATTCGATTATTGATCCGATTCCGGTTATGGTTCAATTTTTAGACACATAGATCTAAGATCCATTCGGTTCTTCTTAAATCGGATTGGGTTCGGGTTTTGGGTAATATGCTCATACCTAAAGCACATGTTATATATACAGAACCAAGTGAGACCATATCTCTGTTCTACATCACTCTCTCTTCCAAGTTACGAGTCATTGTGAGTCAAGAAAGAAAATAGAAATGGTGATGAAAGTATATGGAAACGAGATGTCAGTGTGCGTGGCACGTGTTCTTCTCTGTCTCCACGAGAAGAACACTGAGTTCGAGCTTGTTCCCGTCAATCTCTTTGCTTGCGACCACAAGCTCCCTTCTTTTCTCTCTATGAACGTAAACACAATACTACCATACGCATATATATGAACTTATTACTATCATACGCATACACATTCTTACATTTTTCTGAATGCAGCCATTTGGTCAAGTCCCTGTTCTACAAGACGACCACCTTACCCTTTTCGAGTCGAGAGCAATCACAGCTTATATATCAGAGAAACATAGAGACAAAGGAACAGATTTGACAAGACATGAAGACTCCAAAGATGCAGCTATTGTGAAAGTATGGTCGGAAGTTGAGTCCCACCACTTCAATCCGGCAATCTCCGCCATCATTCACCAGCTAATCGTCGTGCCTCTTCAAGGCGAATCTCCTAATGTAGCCATCGTGGATGAGAATCTAGAGAAGCTAGGTAAAGTACTTGATGTGTACGAAGAGAGACTTGGGAAGACAAAATACTTAGCAGGAGATAGTTACACATTAGCCGATCTCCATCATGTTCCGTACATTTACTATTTCATGAAGACAAGTCATGCTGGTTTGGTCAATGACCGTCCTAATGTTAAGGCGTGGTGGGACGAGCTCTGTTCTCGTCCGGCTTTTCTTAAAGTCTCTCCTGGTTTAACCGTTGCTCCGACCACTAAGTGATCCAAAGATTCACTTTTTGTCTTTGTTTGTCTTTTTTTTTTTTTTTTTTTTCTGTGTTATGATGTTTTTTGTTTTGAGTTGGTTATTATTGTGTTTTATGTTACATCAACTTTTTAATATTTTTATCAAGTTGTATTTGTAAATGTAAACGCAAAACAAAAAGAAAAATGATTTTTTGTTTTTACATTTTATAAAAGTAACTGAGCCGAGTTGATCCGAGTTGATCTCTGTGGTTAGTTAGATCCAGCTAATAATTTGGTATCATGGTTCGATTCCTACCCACTGCATTATGTAGCTTAAAAAAGGATTTTAGGGATGGACTTTAAGCTATAAATCGGGTCTTATCGATCTAATTGTTAAATATATATATATATATATATCTCTGATGAAAAAGGTTCATTTAAAATGTTTGTAATTGAAATCGTGAAAACTCTTCTCGTTAAATTGTGTAAAATATGTTTTAAAAAACTTAAGTAAATTTATGACCTTCTAAAATTCACTTTTCACTCCAATTTTGTTTTTTTAGACTTATGGATTTCTATTTTCGTGGTTTAAAAAATCAATTTTTGTTAAAGTCTATGGATTATAACCTTTTAAAAATCAATTTTCAATCATTTCTTTTTTAATAATTTATAAGTTTCAGTTTATTTGACTTAAAAACTCATTTGTGGTATATGTGTAGATTCTAGTCTTCTAAAAATATTTTTTCCCTCTATTTGTGATTATTTTTGGTAAATTCATATGTTATATATAGCCTTCTGAGAATCACTTTTCACTTTATTTTTTATTATTTTTGGGAATTGTTTTGCTTAAAATTAATTTTTGGAAAATCTATGAGTTGTAGCCTTATAAAACTATTTTCAATTCAATTTTATTATTTTTGGGACTTTATAGATTTAAATTTATAATGTTTAAAACTCATTTTGTTTTGAAAATTCATGAATTATATCCTTCTAAAAGTCTTTTTAACTCAATTTTTGATTATTTTTGGTAATTTATAGATTTCGTAATTTTTTGGCTTAAAGCTCATTTTTTGTAAATTTATAGGTTATAACTTTCTAAAAACTACTTTTCACTCAATTTTGATTATATTTTGAAATTTCTAGATTTAAAATTTTTATTTTTTTTACTCATGAGTTATAGCCTTTCAAAAATCATTTTTACTCATTTTATTATTATTTTTGGAATATATAGATTAATAATTTTTTGGTTTAAAAATTCATTTTTGGTAAATATATGGGTTATACTTATAGCTTTCTAAAAATCAATATTCACTTATTTTTTAATTATTTTTGGGAATATATAGATTTCAATTTTTTTGTAGTTTAAAAACGGTTTTTTCCAAAATATATGGGTTATAGATTTCTTAAAAAAAATTCACTCAAGTTTTAATCATTATTTTGAATATATAGATTTCAAATTTTTTGGTCTAAATTCTCATTTTTTGTGTGTATATATATTGATGAGAAAAAGAAAAAAAGATTCAATGACATTTACAGAAAAATAAGATTATTGTAGAAACTGAGTCTATAGTATATGTGGTGAAATGAGAATAGAGAGAGTGATTTGGTAAACTTCTACACTGAAGAAGAACCAGAGAAATTGCTCTGTAACTGAGTAATATCTTGAGAAGTAACATCAATTGTACCATTGAGAAAACCAGAGTACCAAGTAGCAGAGAGCTTTGGAGACCTCTTGAGACAAGGATCACTGAAGTTCACATAGTTTATTCCAAAGCTTTCAATGTATCCACCCATTATCTTGTATACATTAAGCAACGACCATACAAAGTAACCTCTCGTGTCCGATCCATTCCTAGCCAGTCAAAAGAAGATTTATCGGAAACAGAACACTTCAATGCTAACATAAGGACTAGAAATATGAAGCAGGAGGATCATACTTGATGGCATTGAGTACTGCACCAATGTAGTCTTGAAGGAATTCAACTCTTGATGTGTCTTGTATAGCCGAATCGTGTTTCATTGGTTTACCTGTGAAATTTGAAGAATCTGTAGAACAAAAAGGGAAATATCAATAGATAAGAGGCATAAAAACCAGAACTAAAATACCAACCGACCAAAACCAAAAACAGCTAGGTCTCGATTCCTGGCAAAGAACAGTTTGGTTCCAATATTTTGGTAATTTCTGTTCTCAGTTTAAATAAAAAACTAATTTGTACTAAAAATATTTTGGTTATTTTTTGTTACAAGTATTCAAATTTTTTTCCGGGAATTTGGTTACAAGTAACCATTTAGAACCGAACCAATATTATTTCGAGTCTAATTCGGTTCTGCCTATTTGGAACCGAAACCGAACATAATTTTACTCGGTACCTGGTTACCATATTTCCAAAATCAAAAGAACCAAACCGAACCGAAGAAACAAAAATACCCCGGACTAGACAAGACAGATTAAGAAAACAAAAGAGAATAAAGTGTACCATTTTCAAGAATGTAGATTGGAGGATTGTTATAGGTCTGCTTTAGATGCTCAAGTACAAGTTCAAGACCCCATGGAATAGCATCCCACTTAAGAAAAACAATAGAAAGAGGAAACTTTCATGATTCGAGATCAAATTTACATTTTTGCATATATTCTGCAGATTTGCAGGACCTTGCCTCAAGTAATGAAAAATTCCCAATGGCTGTTCAAGGAAGAATTATCAGTTTAAAGAGTTGAGAATATTTTGCTTGACTGATTATGAATAGAAACTAGACTTACAGATCATAGATACGCCCAAGTCTGCATAGAAGCCTTGGTTACTGGAATAGACAGAAGGTACGCGTTGGTTTGTGACATAGAATGTCATGTAATGGATAATTCCAATAAAGTCAGATGATCCTTTAACTAGCTTTGACTCTTCCTCTGAGAAAACTGGTAATCTCGATCCCACGGTTCTCTTCATTTCATCAGGATAGTCCCCAAATACCAAAGGCTTCAACATCCTGAATCATCAGTTTCGTCTTCAAATTTTGTCCTCAGGTTAATTATTGAAACAAAACAAAACCTTTTTCTCACCAGCCAAAGTGGAAAGCATTAGCTCTTTGAGTTGCTTCTTCATCCTCCTTGGAGTTTGTATAAGGAGCTAACCCGTATGCAAATATACTAAAACCTACAGATCCTCTTTGCTTACGCTGCGTCAACATATGAACTATGTTCATTCAAATCCAGAGGTTAAGGTTTTATAAGCCAAAAGAGACATAATATGTGTATACCTTGTACTTTAGTCTATACAACTTTGAAGCAGAGGCATGAGCTAGCAACATGTTATGGCCTGCAAGATATGGTTCTGTAGAAGAATTTCCAGTGGTGCATTTGATGAATTTATTAGAAGTACAATGTCCAGGCGGCGTGATTCCTTGGTCATAAGAAGCAACTGCAGATATCGAAGCTTCATTGATTGTAGTCCATAACTTCACATCCTCCCCAAATTCTCTTAAGCATACATCTGCAAAAGCAGTGAAGTCTTCTCTGCAATAACACAACAAACAACATTCTTTATCTTCAATTCATATCAAAAAGTGACTTTGTTAGATCAAAATCCTTTACATGACTTTGTGATTGATCCATCCTCCGTACTCATTTCAAGCGATTGAGGAAGATCATAGTGGTAAAGTGTAACGTGAGGTTCAATCCCTGTTAACAGCAAAGATTTATCAGAAGCTACAGATCGAGTTTAGTGGCGATTAAGTTTGTATAAAGACAGAATCTAACCATGGTTTCGAAGCTCTTTGATAAGGTTCTTGTAAAACAATAGACCTTTTGGGTTAATGGGTCCTCTACCACCTGAGAAATCCACACAGACAAAAAGTGTTTTAGGTGTTAGAAACAACATAGTTACTAGCAAATTCAGAAACCAGAAGTGGCTTTACTAGGTATTAGTCTTGTCCAAGAGATAGAGAATCTGAATGCTTCTAAGCCCATTTCTGCCATTAGCTTAACATCTTCCTACAAAAGTCACAATAACATCCAAATTTGAGAAAAAAAAAACAGAGCCAGAGACTTATGATAACTTCTTCATAAAGTAAACAGAGAGAAGAAGAGACCTTGTATTTGTGATACCCATCACATGCTATATCTCCATTACCTCTATGATCTGCAAGTTCTCCAACAAGGTTAAAACACATGTTCCGATGAAAGCATCACCGTAGCTTACGATGACCAGAAGAATGGAAAACAAAAAGAGAGGTTTCATTTTTAATTTCGACCTTTGAGTTCAAGAGATTAAATAATCTAAAGCTTTAGTCGTTTTCATGGACCGTTAATAAGAGTAAGAGAGTGACCGATCTTTTGTGTTCCTTCTTCCACTCGTAAAAAGTGACAAATATATGTGTAGAAGATTATAGAGATCAACAGAAATATCTTTTCTCCAATAGTGAAATCCTTGTGATGTGGACTTATATTTCCCAATTTGTGTAATTATGAACTTATATATAATATTGATTTTTGAATCGCTGATTTGGTTAGTTTGGTTGGTCCATGCTAACGCAGACTTGATATACATTGGTAGTATTAGAATTATGAAGGAATATAGCAATTGACGTCTTGAATTTTTTTTTTTTTTTCAACAGTGGTCACAACTGACCAGCTCATTAGCCAAGTTCCTATATAATGTAGACGGTAAGACTCGATCTCTAAATGTACAAGTGCATGTCTTTTGTGAACTTACCACCTGACACTAAAGTAAAGACCACCTGCATTGACATCTTGAATTTAGAATAATATTTTTGGAAACAAAATCATGACATTAATGTATTAATATGGCTTGACTCATAGTTAGTCAAATTTTATATCCTATTGACTCGTTAATCCGATTTGGGAGAAAATTTTCTGCGTATTATGATGTTTTCGTTAAATCGGATTAATCACGTTTTCAAAGTTTTTCAAAGTGTTTTTATATTTGTATCTTCTAAAAGAAGACTAAGTGCAGAATTTGTGGTCATTTTTGCGGTAAAGGTGGTGATGATAAGATTGCGAATCATCATTACAAACAAAGAGAAGTAGCACACGATATCGATAAGTCTCATACAAAAGGTCATATTATTTGCCTCCTTTTTGTTTTGTTTCACATATTAAAAAAATCTCAAAAAACATTTGATTCTATTTCCCCTTGCCCGGTCTTGGTGGTAACCGACCATTTACAGTAGCTAGCGATTAGAATACTTGTCAATTCCGTTTATACCAAAACAGATATTAGCTTCTCATTCACGTAGGCTCCTAATTTGTTTAACTTAAACCAACATTACAAGAATTAGACTTAAGAAAATAAACAGCCCTATTATAAAAGCCAAGTTCTTACGTACATTCTTTCAACACATTTTGAAACAAACAAAAGGATAAAATATGTTAAAACTCTCTCTCTTTCTCGTCTTCCTTATAGCAATAGATGCAACTCCGGCTAACTCAAGCTGCCTTAGTTGCTCAGGGAACATATCAGCGACCGATGTTGATCGAGTCCATTTCACGATGAACTTGGAGTTCACGGAAGCCGAGTTCTTCTTGAAAGTGTCTACCGGAAAAGGACTCGACGCATTCAATGCAACCCTTGCTAAAGGCGGACCGCAGCCAGTTGGGGCTAGGAAAGCTAATCTTGATCCTATAATTAAACGCATCGAGGAATTTGGTTATCAAGAAATCGGTCATCTTAGCTATAACAATATATATATATATTTTATAACGAGGATAATCCAGGTGAACTCGGCAAATTAAATCTAAATATTCTCTTTAATTAATTGGTCTGCATGGTCGTTAAAATTTATTGAAGGGCTATTGCGGATACGACGGGAGGGATTCCACGGCCGCTGATAAATCTGACGAGAGAGAATTTTGCAATGTTTATGAACAAAGCGGTTGGACGCAGATCTAAACCGTGGTTTGATCCTTATGCCAACTCACTTTTGATCCTTATGCCAACTCACTTAACTATCTCTTAGCTTCATACTATATCCCTTATGTTGGTCTCACTGGTTATGTTGGAACCATCCCTTACCTTGTCTATTTCAATATCAAACAGGTAATCAACAATATATTTTAATTAAATTATGCACAGGTTTTACATTATTTCTACAATTATAAATCTGATAAGTGATACTACCTCTATCTCATGTTTGTTTCATATTACAAAGTGTTTCTACATTTTTCTATGTAAAATTAGATGCATTTGATTCTTATGACTAGTAGTAATATTTTGTATTCTCTTACATGATTAGCGGAATGGTATAAAATTAAAATATTAAATAATTTGACTGATAAAAATATAAGTTTCTAGATCATCTATGTGTGTTTAAAATAAAAATTCTTATATTCTGTGTTGTAAATAGCTTTAACAAAGTCTGAGTCTTTCTGTGTTTTATCCGATTTATGAATGTTAAGTTTTGTTGTTTGTTTGCAGGTTATGAGCATGTATCAACACACGAGCATTTACGAGTTCCCATGGTCAAAGCAACCATGGTACATCTCGGTGAGCATAGCTCACAGTTCATCCACTATCAAGCAATGATAATACAAGTTACAGCAAGGGTACACTCACCAAAAAATAAAGCTTAGAATCTAGTTTACCCAAGAAGAAAATGCAGGGAAAACTCTCACACTCTCTCAATGTGTTTCTTCCCTCTCTTCTCTCACTTTACAAAGCTTTACTCACTCCCAGGTAATCCCTAGCTGTCACTCTTCCCTTCTCTTCATTCAACAACCTTTTATAGTGACCTGTTGATGTCACCTGGTAACCTGATGGTCCAGTCATAACAGACTCTGCAGGACCATCACAAAAGGCGTGAAGGAGAAAGCACAATAACCACGTGAACTAAAACGCATCACTTCAGTAAGGACAGCAAATGGGCTTTAGATCACACAGGCCCAACATGCCTAAACTCCTGGTCTGAAGAGAAGCTCGAAGGCCACATTCTGAAACAGAGGTAATACGTACAAAAATTTCGACAATTTTATCACATATCAGTCGACTGCATTTAGGAGTAAAATTTTTATCTCAAATTACCATATCAATATATCAATTATACTATCGAGACTTTGTATGAAATTCTTGATATATGTATCAGCTTGTGGCGGGTCTATTAGGGGTGGAATCAGGCCAGGACGCAGTGATAAGAACGATACTATTCGAGAGACAGAACGAGAAGGTAGAGGAATACGGCGGAGTCACAGTGGCTGAGCTAACCAACGAGATATCTAACCTCCGTAACGAGCTTGCTATGTGTGGGATTAGAGCTAACCAACGAAGGATTATGCGTGCTGGCTAGGAGCTGAGAATCGCACAACCAGCAACATCCTCGCGGCCAATGCTTACTCTCTCTCTTATGACCGGACACCGCAAGAGATCCTTAGGCTTATGTATGGAACCGGCGATGAGCATCGACCAGGCGGGTTTTGGCCGTGTGGTGCGAATGGAAGGATCGTTAGGATGTTTGTTAATGAAGGGTCTTACAGTGATTGTGGTATATGTTCAAATGACAATTAAATATTTTAATAACAGATGATACTACCACAGAATAAATATCGAGAGTAAGATTGTAATATTATTCTCTTGCTGAAATTTTAATTTTATTACTATCTTAAGTAAGATCAGAACCGTAACACGTTTGAAAGCTATCATTTCAACTGACGATTAAGATGTAAGACCTTTGCTTAGGCCGCGAGACGTAAGAATACTTCTCTCTCTCAACTTGAGTTTATTTCCATAACAAATAGATCTTAAACCTACACATAATATATATTATTTGTTAATGCGAAATTGAATTAACAACAAAATATATATATAATCGCTAAAAAGTAAAAAGTGTAAATGTTTTCGATTCTAACTAGCATTTTCTTTTCTGTAGGTTTTTAGTTTGTATCTTTGATGGCCTTTATTTGTGTGTCCTCCTCTTTTTTATACTCAGGATTACATTAAACTCAAAAGATTTTCTTTCCTTTCTGATCTCGCAAAATTTGATACAAATGCTATGATTCACGATTCCATTTCAGATTCTCGGAATGTGTTTTATTTTCTTCCGTGTGCTCGAACAGACCAGACTCCCTAATATCAGAGCACCCTTTTAATGAATGTGGGCTTTTATAACGAACTACTTTTAGGTTTTAAGTTGGTTCAGGGCCACCACTAATATAATTTTACTAAGCCAATTATTTGAGCAGAAAAGTATTATTACAAAACTAGCTATAAAATAAACTATACGACGATTTGACACATGTTTGAATATAATAATGTCGTGCATTCCACCAAGGAGGCAGTGTTAAAATTACGTCGCCGAGGCCCTAATGAAAACTAATTTTTTTTCAATTTCAAACAAAAAAATTTTAAAAATATCAATTTAAAAATACATAAAACGTTTAAATAAAAAAAACGGAAAAAAAAAATAGTCTTACACACCATTTTGATTAAACTATTTTTGACTAAATAAGATCATTTTTATATTTTTTTCTGTAAAATCACATAATCTATCTTCTCGAGGATATGTGATATCGTGGATCATCCACAATTTGGAACAAATTCTTTCAGCAGAAACAACTGAGACTGGAATAGTCAACAATATCCGATAAAAAATCTATGTGTTTGGATAACAACTCTCCATTATTTTCAAAAATTCAACACTTCAATACGATTTCTTACTTCATTTGTCAATATATTTTGTAAGACTTTTAGTTCCATAAACCCAAAAAGAAAATAACTCTAAAATTTTTAGGTCTTATAATTTTTAGGTTCTAATCTTTGGTCTAGGTTGTCTATGTCACGAACGGGCTAGGCGTCTACAAAAAGAATTCCATACACGATTTCACAATCAATGGGCGCTCAAAATCATTAAGTATAATTTAATTAAGAAAACTACAAACAATAAAATGGAATAAAACATAATTAATGTCCCTAAAGCCAACAAAAAAAAAATCGTCACGTCGTAGTCGTTGTAGTGAGCTTGACCGCTTTAAACGACGGATGAAGCAACCCGAACTCGTCCTTAGCATCAAGCGGTCGATCCGTCTGGTTGAGTGTGGGTTTCACGCGCCGACTACCAAGAGACTTATGCGTAAACCCATACATTTGAAGAATTTGATTATCTCCAAAATTAAAAGCTCTATCCATTTGCCTTAGACATCGCTCGACCGGATAATCTCCGAATTTCCCGCACGGTTTACACCCAACAAAATGCGTAACCAATGGCCAACGATGATCACCAAAACCCGGTTTATGATTCTCAATCATTTCCTCGTACCGGTCTACCAAAATTCCCCAATAACCGTGTAAGTAATAACCATTTTCTAAATAAACTTTGCCTCCCCATTTCTCTCTTTCTGTCGCTAACAAATAAACCATTGCTGATTGATCATCAGCTTCGAATACGGGTCGGTCTTTAAGTTCCCGGGTCAAAATTTTACCCGCTTCTTCTCGGATCTTCCCTTTTGAACCCATAGGAGCCCAAGCGTCGAGAAGATCAAGCGACCATTGTGAGTTTCTAAGCAAAAAACTTCCTGTGTTTAGACCAATCCAATTCTTCTGGTCATAAACCATCTCATTCCAACCATGCATCACCAAGTTGTAATCTTTGTACCTCTCCCATGGAAGCTCAAACACCATGTCTGTAAACATTGCATCACTATCCATCCACCATAGAAACTCAATTTCAGGATGTGACAATAGTAATTTCCTAATCAATGGAAGCTTAGCCCAAAATCCAGCCATCTCAGCATCTAACAAAGCCATATTGTAGAAAATCTCGATTCCATGGATTCTACAGTAATCGATTTTGTTCTTGATTGATTTCAAAAGGTAGTGGTCACCAACAGGATTCTCACAAGGCTTAGGAGCTGAACCTGTAACAAGAAGAACCTTAGGCTTATTTGGAGCTACAAAATTAGGGAAATTAGGATTTTGTTTGAGCCAATCAAGCCTCTGTTCATCCCAATCAAAGATCTTAGGGCCAAGAGAATACGGTTTAGTACTCCGGTCTTCAGATTTCTCTTCATCTCCTTCATCAACAAATAGCTTATTGATATCAAAAGTCTCATAGCTGTTGTTATTGCTTCCATTTCCATCTCCATCTTCAGACGACGTCGTTTTAGAAGAAACCTCAACGAGAACACGATGAGGTTCACCGCGTTTATAGAAGAAATGCTCACGGATCTCTTCAATATCTTGCTCCGGTGTACCGAACTTACCGGCTCCGATAGTGCCACGTAGGACAATGACGGTGAGAACGAGACAAAGAATCGTCACTTTTCCTTGACGCATGAGTCTCTGTAATCTCCGAGAACGATGCGCTCCGAAGCATTTCTCTATCATCTTCTTCGATCTAGTCCCGATTCAAAACACAAAACAGAAATCTAAAGAGAGAATCGAAGCAATCTACAGGAAATTTCTGGTGTTTTTCTGTAAGATATTACGCGTTTAGGAAATTCTCTGTATCTCGTAAATGGAAGGATTAACGAAGAGATTATAGTAAAGGTTTTAAAATAGAGGAAGAAAGTATTTAATGGAGATTAAAATAAGTAAGTAAATATATTTTAATTTGTAAAATAATATTTGAAAATTTGAAATGTCAGACAGAACATGCCTGCCTGTCTGTACGCGTAATATTTGGTCAGTACTAGACTACTTACTACTAATGGTAACTCATTAAGATACTTGTCTTTCTCAAAATAATGCTAATTGGGCCGTAATAATCTAAAGCCTATTAAACCCAATAATTAAACGAGAAAATTGGCCCCAATACCCTTTAAATTTGTACAAAATATTCAAAAATTTCTCCTAACTATTCATTTTGGTTTTAATGGTTTTACAAAATTATACGGACACTTATATTATACAACAGATAAAAAAATACAATATATGATAGATATATAGTAAATTATATATTTTCCGTTTCGTAAAAAGTGTCATTCTAGGTGAAAAAATATTTCATAAAGAGTGTCATTTTACAATTCCAATGTAATTTTTGACAAAAATTCTAATTTTAACCTCCAAATAAAATCATTAACATGGAATATAGCAAATCATTACCTCTAATTATCAGGTGTACAAATGACTTTTAATATTATTTCTTAATTTGTGTGAAAAAATTTAGAATGACACTTTAAAAAAAATAGAGAGTATATAATAAAAAATACAGCAAAATTGTCCACAAAAAGTATTTTTCATAATTTACAATTTAAAAGAGATATTTTTGCAAAAAGAAAATGTATTTTCGACAATTTAAAACTCAGACGGTCTAGTCGAGGACATGTGATCTAGTGGTAGTGGTGACTTTACAAATCCTCAGAGCACTATGGTTCGATTCCTCTCCGATATAAGGGAAAAAAAACTTTAGGATATAAGTTTTGGCTATGTATCAGATTTTATCAATCTAATTATAAGAGTAATGTTTTAAAAAAACTAAGACAATCTGTGGGCAAAATCCCTAATTAAATTTCTATAAGCAACAGAAATAAAGTTGTTTTTTTCTTTTTTTAACATCATAAAATAAAATTGTTGTTTTATTTGTTCTAAATTTAGACAAAAACAAATAATAGACATAAATTACTTAACTGTCTGGGATTAATTAAAGGTCTCCATTTTAAGAAATAAATGACTATAAATTCTGTGTTCTTTGCTTATTTTTCAATTCAGAATTTAGAAAAAATCAATTTTATTTCTGATATATTCTGAATTCTCACTGATTATAAGGAGGGTCTCCAATAATGGCGGGGACAATTCACGGCGTGAGAAGATTTATCTTCTCGGCGGTGTTTGTGATATTGTTCACCGGCCGTTATGTAGGCACCGCCGCACCAACCGGAGAATACATGAAATATAAAGATCCAAAAGTGGCGGTGGAAGAGAGAGTAGAGGATTTGTTGTCACGAATGACATTACCAGAGAAACTTGGTCAAATGACTCAAGTTGATCGATTCAACTACTCATTTAATCCTGTTTCTGGCCAAGAAATCTTCACAAAGTACATGATCGGAAGTGTTTTGAGCAATCCTTATGATACCGGAGCTAGTCCATTAAAGCGAGTGATCACATCAAACACAATGCAGAAATTGAGTCTTTCGACTAGGCTTGGAATTCCTTTGCTTTACGCTATTGATGCAGTTCATGGCCACAACACATTCATCAATGCCACTATTTTTCCCCACAATGTTGGCCTTGGTGCTACTAGGTACATATAATAAAACACATGAATCATAGATTATGTGAACACGTTAGTATAAAAAATTGATATAGCTACGATAGAATTTGTGGCTAAGAATTTGTTGTTTTGTGGTTAGATTGTAGATTTTTGATTATTTTTCGTGGCTATTTGATGATTTTTTTTGTGGTTGTTTCCGTATTTGCAATGAAGCTACGAATTTTTCGTAGTTGATTAGTTGATCATTGATCTATCTCTTTGTTATAGGGATCCGGAACTTATCAAAAAGATTGGAGCTATAACCGCACTTGAAGTTAGGGCAACAGGAATCGCTCAAGCTTTTGCACCTTGTGTTGCGGTAATTAAGCTAAACATGTTACATTTCATCAATTAATATCAATATATATGTCAAGCTAGTCCTTGGTACTAACTTTCCGGAGATTACTTGGGTTTCAGTCTAGATCTCCGAGTTACCAAAAAAAGAAAAATCTTTCTAACTCGGATACAAAAACCATTATGGAACAGGTTTGTAGAGATCCTAGATGGGGAAGGTGTTACGAAAGCTATAGTGAAGACCCTAAGGTTGTGAGTATGATGACCGGAGGTATCATCGATGGATTACAAGGAAATGCTCCTTACGCTGCTGATTCCAAGTAATATAGAACAAATTGTTCCTTAGTAATTAATCTACATCTTTATTTGATCATGATCACTAGTTAACTAATTGTGATCAAATGTATGTCTATGATCATTAGGACTAATGTGGCTGGTTGTGCCAAACATTTTGTTGCGGACGGAGGAACAAGAGATGGTATCAATGAGGACAACACTGTGGCTGATAACGCTACTATCTTCAATATCCATATGCCTCCATTTGAGCTAGCCGTTAAGAAAGGAATCGCATCGATCATGGCTTCTTACTCTAGTCTCAATGGTGTTAAGATGCATGCAAACCGTGCAATGATCACTGATTACCTTAAGAACACTCTCAAATTCCAAGGCTTTGTTATCTCTGATTGGTTTGGAATTGATAGGATCACAAATCCACCCAAAGCTAATTACACTTACTCTATCGAACAATCCATTAATGCCGGTATTGACATGGTTATGGTTCCATGGGCGTATAAAGAGTTCTTGGAAAAATTGACAAATCTAGTGAACGGTGGATACATTCCAATGAGCCGTATCGACGATGCTGTTCGACGTGTCTTGAGAGTCAAATTCTCTATGGGTCTCTTTGAGAACCCATTGGCTGTGGAAACTCTTGCAGCTGAGTTTGGCTCTGAGGTAAATTCAAATTAATGGATTCTTTTTAACCATGCCAAAAGTTTACATAGTTTCAAATGGAACATCATAAAAGAACAAACATAAGTTAGTCAAAACTTTTATTCTTCGATGAGTTTTATTTCTATCAGGAACTAAGTTACTGTTGTTTGGCTAAACGAAGATAGTCTATGTTCTAGGCTTTATTAGAAAATTTGGACTCAGACTAGTCATTAAGACTTTTTTTTCGGGGATTGGTTGGAGCTTACTAACTAAAATTGTTATGACAACGTTGTAGGCACACCGAGAAACAGCTAGAGAGGCGGTTAGGAAATCAATGGTGCTCCTAAAGAACGGGAAGACAAACACTGACAAAATTGTGCCACTACAAAAGAAGGTGAAGAAGATCGTTGTCGTTGGCCGACATGCTAATGACATGGGTTGGCAATGCGGTGGTTTTACTCTCACTTGGCAAGGATTCAACGGAACCGGAGAAAACATTTCTACTAACAAAGCCATGAAACTCCCAACCGGTAAAACTAGAGGAACTACAATCTTAGAAGCCATTCAGAAAGCAGTGGACCCAACCACTGAAGTTGTATACATAGAGGAACCAAACCAAGACATCTCAAAGCTTCACGCAGATGCAGCATACACAATTGTGGTCGTTGGAGAAGTTCCTTACGCAGAGACACGTGGAGACAGTCGTACACTAAGTATTGCTGAGCCAGGTCCAGCCACAATCAACAACACATGTGGCAGTGGAATGAAGTGTCTAGTGGTCTTAGTCACAGGACGTCCTCTTGTGATCGAGCCTTACATGGACAAGATCGATGCTCTTGCAGTCGCGTGGCTTCCAGGAACCGAAGGACAAGGTGTTACTGATGTTTTGTTTGGTGACCATCCTTTTACTGGTACGTTGCCTCGTACATGGATGAAGAGTGTCTCTCAACTTCCAATGAACGTTGGTGACAAGAACTACGACCCTCACTTCCCCTTCGGATATGGAATCAAAAACTAACTCAATAATCATTATTAACTATATAACATGTGCACAAATATAACTATTAACACTTTTCCAATGAATATATAATTATAGGTTGTGTTGCATATAATGTAATGTTGACAATTCCATATCAAAAATGACATGAAACTTAATATAATATAGATGGACTTTTTTTAACTTGGTTGGTTCGGTTCAACAGTTACTATTAGCTCCAATTTGCCAACATGATATTAGTGTGATCTAGTGGTTAAACGTGACTTTAAAATTTTTAGAGCATCTAGATTGGAGGTTTAACCACTAGATCACACTAATATCAACACCTTTCCAATGAATATATAATTATAGTTTGTGTTGCAGGTTATGTTATCCTGGCAATTCCATATCAGAAATGAAATGAAATTTTATAATATAAATCCACTTTTAATTTTTTGTTATATTGGGTGGTTCGGTTCAATAGTTACTATAAATTCCAATTCTCAAATCAACTAGATACATGAGATCTAACTACATACGAAAGTCAAAGGAAACCATGTAAAATATTTTGAAAATGCTACACATATGTCCATCCAGAAAACTTGGAATCAGTCACGTTTAACCACTAGAACACTAATGTTATAGATGGACTTTGGTCATTCATACTTCATTATGGGCTTGAGTCCAATCCTTTATTCCGGCCACTATATTGGCATGTTTAAGAGGTCAAAAGAAAAGATTCTTGTTTTGAGGAGAAAAACACAAGTCTATTAGGTTGTTTTGGTGAAAATGGAGAGAAGAAGACAAGAGACCACGTGACGGCAAAACAGGTCCTACTTAGCACTATCAAATGTTCGTTGATATTTTACAGAAAAAGGTACTTTTTATTTTATAAAAATCGAAAGGTAGCTCAGTCTTTTGATAAATAAATAAATGGCTCATAACGCAAAGTGGAGCAATGATAATGTTTTAATGATTAATTAAGATGGGCCATCGTGATAGGACCAGCAACTCTGTATTATAGACAAAAATTGGGAGCAATAATGCATGACCTTAGCTAGGTCAATGACAAAATCGTTTGTTGGTGTAGATTCTCTAGGCAGATTTATACACGTGAGGAATTTCTATTGTAATTCTCTATGATAATTATCAACACGTTTCGATCTTTATTTTCTGTGATTAATTTATCAATTTTCTTTGTACATTTTAGACAGATCAATGAGCATCTTCTCTGCGCTGTCTCAGGTTTTAAATTTTCCACACAAAAAAAATAAAAAATAAAAACGTGAGTTTGCATTAGTTGGTACAGAAGCATAGATCCAAGAAGACATGGCGTTTCTCAAAGGATAGATGTATGTATTTTCGTATAGATTTTACTCGAGATAACGTCATGCATGACATACTTACTATTTAACAGATTACATTCATTCGACTAATAATACTTTAACCATGTCACTTCAGAGTTTAAAAAGATTCACCTTCAATGTGTGTTGCACTTTACTGAATTATGCTAATTATATTTCAATCCCTATATATATATCTTAGTTTTATTTTATTATACTCATGATATTTAATCAGTATTAAAAAATTATTGGATCCGATTGATACCACCATTTAAAACAGTTGTTTAGAAAAAACTGAACGGTTGAAACAAAAACTATTTTTAAACAACTATTTGAAGATAATGGTTAACAAAATTAAAAGGATTTTAGATTTTAAACGAAAATTGTTTAAATATTAATGTTGGTTGATAATATTAAAGCAGTTGAATAAAATAATATTTTTTTAAATAAACAATAACATATATAATTTAATATTTTTTATATGAAAATAAATATATAGACTACAATTACTATTTTAAAAATAATATTTTTATATTAGCAAATGACTATTATATTAAATATATAAATGAATGGTTTTTATTTGAATCATAATGTGAATTATATAATTTTTTTAATTATAATTATGTGTAAAATATAAAGATAAATAATTGTTTATATTTATAAACGATGGTCGTTTTCCAAAAAAACGTAAATACTTTTATTTGTAACTGACCTACACAAGTCCAAACAATCATTTGAAAATGTCATTTTAAACAAAATGTTGATTGGTAGCAAAATAAACATATTGTTTGTAAAAGGTATTTTATTTACTACCAACTAAACTCGTTAGGCGCTAAATAAACGGTGATTTTTTATCAACCGTCTTGAAAACTTAGTCGGAAGATAATTTTTAGTTGTTTAGATGGTTTATTTATATAATATTTTGTTTATAAAAATTTAAATATATATGGTATAGAGATAACATAATAATTTGAATTAAAAAATTAAAAATGATAGCTTAAATCATCTAGTTTTGGTAAGAGTGAGTTGGACTAATTGTCTTGTATCACTAGACTTTAGCACTTGAGGGATTCGATTTCTATACTTTGCTTCCTATAATAAGATCTAAAGCCACTCAACAACTATAACAGACAAAATCATCTAATTTCCTTCTAAATCACTTATTACCACTTGATTTAACTAGTTACACTATTTACCTAATTTATACGATTCCATAAAAATTGGACAGATAAGATCAGATTGTTGGCCTCGTGTAGACCGGTTTTTTTGAACAAGGTGACTGGTATATAAACTTTCGGAACTATTTATTGGACTGTCTATTTTATTAACATTATAAAAAGGAATGAAACAAAAGCTGACATTGAATCACATGGTCCATTGATGCGAATCCGCAAAACAGAGAGACATATCTCCAAAATATTTTAATCAGAAAGTCCCAATTTATTATTCATTTCCACTCAATTTTATAACTTGATATATCTTCACACGTGTCATGCACATACAATACACAGTAATACACACAAGTCTTTGGGTCAGTCTGTGTATTCATCACTAACTCTGAAGTTTTATGGTTCACAAAACAGTAAATTCTTTAGTGAATACACCAAATCAAACCGATAAGAGAAAGTTTTCTCCGTGCTCATCATCTCCAACAAAAAAATGTGGTTGCTTTCTTCTTCTTCATGGGTCTCCGATCTCTCTTGTTCTTCTCCGGCAACCACAAACCCATCTTCATCTCTTCCAATTCCAATCCAATGGCTCAGATTCATTTTCCTATCTCCTTGCCCACAACGACTTCTCTTCTCCACCGTCGATCTCATCTTCCTCCTCATCCTCTGTTTCTTCACTATCCAAAAACTCTTTTCTTCTTCCAGAAGAACCAACAATGAATCTGACATCACAAAACCCTTAATCGGAAGAAGAACTCGTACTAGAACAACCGGATTATTCAAAACGACAGTCGTAGTAACCATTCTTCTGTCGTTTTGCTCCGTCGTGCTCTGTGTTTTAGCTTTCACTACTCGAACATCACTAAAGCTTGTTGATGCTCTGTTTTGGCTAATTCACGCCGTTACTAACGTCGTTATCGCCGTTTTAGTTCTTCACCAAAAGAGATTCGCTTCGTTAACTCATCCGTTAACGTTACGAATCTATTGGGTTTCTAATTTCGTCGTCACAGTTTTATTCACCGTCTCCGGAATATTCCGTCTTCTCTCTAATGATTCCTCCGCCGCGAGTTTACTACCAGACGACATCGTTTCGTTTATCTTCTTCCCTTTAACAGCTTTTCTACTTCTCGTCTCTGTAAAAGGATTTACAGGAGTTGTAATCACTACCAGTGGCAGTGTTATTGCAGTTCCGGCGAAGGTAAACGACGCCGTTTCGGAGAAATCCGAGAATGTTTCTCTATTTGCATCGGCTTCGTTTATATCGAAAACTTTCTGGTTATGGATGAATCCATTACTGAGGAAAGGCTACAAATCTCCATTAAATCTCGACCAAGTTCCGACTTTATCACCAGAGCACAGATCGGAAAAGCTTGCGAATCTTTTCGAATCGAAATGGCCCAAACCGGAAGAGACTTCGAAACATCCTGTACGTACGACTCTTATCCGATGTTTCTGGAAGGAAATCGCATTCACGGCGATTCTAGCAGTATTCCGACTAAGTGTCATCTTCGTTGGTCCGGTTCTTATCCAAAGCTTCGTTGATTTCACTTCCGGCAAAGGATCTTCACCGTCTCAGGGTTATTACCTTGTTCTCATCCTCCTTATCGCTAAATTTGTTGAGGTTTTATCGACTCATCAGTTCAATTTTAATTCCCAGAAGCTTGGGATGCTCATAAGATCCACTCTTATAACCGCTCTTTACAAGAAAGGCTTGAAGCTAACTGGTTCGGCTCGTCAGAATCATGGCGTGGGGCAAATCGTAAATTACATGGCCGTTGATGCACAGCAACTCTCTGATATGATGCTTCAGCTCCACGCAATCTGGCTCATGCCATTACAAGTAGCTGTGGCTTTAGTGCTTCTCTACAGTACTCTTGGATCTTCTGTGGTGACTACTGTTATTGGTTTAACTGGAATCTTCATATTCATTCTCATGGGAACCAAACGAAACAACAGATTCCAGTTCAGTTTGATGATGAATCGTGACTTACGGATGAAAGCAACTAATGAGATGCTTAATTACATGAGAGTGATTAAGTTTCAAGCTTGGGAAGATCATTTCAACGAAAGGATTCTTAAGTTTAGAAGCATGGAGTTTGGTTGGTTATCCAAGTTTCTTTACTCCGTGGCAGGAAACATCATCGTGTTATGGAGCACGCCGGTTTTGATCTCGGCACTCACTTTCACGACTGCAGTTTTCTTAGGGGTCAAGCTTGATGCAGGCACAGTTTTCACCACAACGACGATTTTCAAGATACTTCAAGAGCCAATCAGGACGTTTCCACAGTCTATGATTGCTCTTTCGCAGGCAATGATTTCTCTTGGGAGACTCGACAATTACATGATGAGCAGAGAGCTATCAGAAGACACTGTGGAAAGGAGTCAAGGGTGTGATGGGAATGTCGCTGTGGACATCAAAGATGGAAGCTTTAGTTGGGATGACGAAGACGACGAGCCTGCAATTGAAGACATAAACTTTGAGGTTAAGAAGGGAGAGCTCGCTGCAATAGTAGGGACCGTTGGTTCAGGGAAGTCTTCATTGTTAGCTTCAGTTCTCGGCGAAATGCACAAACTTTCAGGCAAGGTTCGGGTCTGTGGGACAACTGCTTATGTAGCTCAAACTTCATGGATTCAGAACGGAACTGTTCAAGAGAATATCTTGTTTGGTCTACCTATGGATAGAAGCAAATACAACGAAGTTCTTCGAGTTTGTAGTTTAGAAAAAGATATGCAGATTATGGAGTTTGGCGACCAGACTGAGATTGGAGAACGTGGAATTAACCTTAGTGGAGGTCAGAAGCAGAGGATTCAACTTGCACGAGCAGTTTATCAGGAATCTGATGTGTACTTACTCGATGATATCTTTAGCGCTGTGGATGCTCATACTGGTTCAGACATATTCAAGGTGAGCACTTAATCTCTCAGTTAATTCAGCATTATCAAAAGCATAAAGCTGAATCTTCCTTCTTTATGATTATGTTTCTGCAGAAATGTGTAAGAGGAGCATTGAAAGGAAAGACTATCTTGCTAGTAACTCATCAAGTGGACTTCCTTCACAACGTTGATCGCATCTTGGTACAATTAGATGAATGAAAAAGAAGAAAAAAACACTTGTTGAGTTAAGAATTTACGAGTTTGCTAATGATTGGTTCCATTTCACAGGTCATGCGAGATGGAATGATTGTGCAATCAGGTAGATACGACGAATTAGTGAGCTCCGGGTTAGATTTTGGGGCTTTGGTAGCAGCTCACGAGACATCAATGGAGCTAGTTGAAGCTGGCTCAGCATCAGCCACTGCAGCAACTGTGCCAGTGACATCACCAAGAGCACAGAGAGCTGTTTCATTTGAGTCTTCCCGTCATCCACCTACACAGAGAACTGTTTCAATTGACTCTCCTCGTCATCCACATACACCAAAAACACCAAAATCTCCAAAAGTACATAGAACTACTTCAATGGATTCTCCAAGAATGCAAAGAACTACTTCAATGGAGTCTCCTCGTTTAGGTGAGCTAAACGATGAACACATCAAGTCGTTCCTTGGCTCCAACATCCCAGAAGATGGATCAAGACTGATCAAAGATGAAGAAAGAGAAGTTGGACAAGTGAGCTTACAAGTTTACAAACTCTACTCAACTGAAGCTTATGGCTGGTGGGGAATAATACTTGTTGTCTTCTTCTCTGTGGCTTGGCAAGGCTCTTTAATGGCTAGCGATTATTGGCTTGCCTATGAAACATCAGCCAAAAATGAAGTTTCATTCGATGCTTCAGTCTTCATTCGCGTCTATGTCATAATCGCTGCTGTTTCCATAGTTCTTGTGTGCATGCGAGCATTTTACGTCACTCACTTAGGTCTCAAGACTGCTCAGATCTTCTTCAAACAGATTCTCAACAGCCTCGTGCACGCACCAATGTCGTTTTTCGATACCACACCATCAGGAAGAATCCTCAGTCGGGTGAGAAAACTTTCTCCATTTAAAATCTAGAAAACACAGAGAGACTTTGTTCTAATAATTTCTGTTTCATATGTTTTCTGCAGGCATCTACTGATCAGACCAATGTGGATATCTTCATACCCTTCATGATAGGACTAGTGGCCACAATGTATACTACTCTGCTCAGTATCTTCATAGTAACCTGTCAATACGCTTGGCCAACTATTTTCTTCATTATTCCTCTTGGATGGCTCAACATTTGGTACAGAGTAAGTGGCCAAATAATTGCTAGATTTTGTTAGTAGCTCTCTGATGTGTTATGTTCAAGCATCTCATTGAGTTTTGGATCCAACAGGGCTATTACCTTGCATCATCTCGGGAACTAACTCGTCTTGATTCAATCACCAAAGCCCCAGTAATTCACCATTTCTCAGAGAGTATAGCAGGAGTGATGACGATTCGATCTTTCAAGAAACAGCAAATGTTTAGACAAGAGAATATGAAGCGTGTCAATGCCAATCTCAGGATGGATTTCCACAACAATGGTTCAAACGAATGGCTCGGGTTTCGACTAGAGCTAATTGGGAGCTGGGTGCTCTGCGTCTCGGCTCTGTTCATGGTCTTATTACCAAGCAACATTATCAAACCAGGTATTAAGACTGATTTAGCTTACTTAGTATCAAAACATTTGTTTTATGTAAGGCTAATCTTTTTTTTCTTCGTTTCAATTCAGAGAATGTTGGACTCTCACTTTCTTACGGACTATCGCTAAATGGTGTTCTGTTTTGGGCAATATATCTAAGTTGTTTCATTGAGAACAAGATGGTTTCTGTTGAAAGAATCAAACAGTTTACTGATATACCTTCAGAAGCAAAATGGGAGATCAAGGAGAGTAGTCCACCTCCAAATTGGCCATACAAAGGTAATGTACGTCTTGAAGATGTCAAGGTAAGGTATAGACAAAACACACCTCTTGTGCTCAAGGGACTTACAATAGACATCAAAGGAGGAGAGAAAGTTGGTGTTGTTGGAAGAACAGGAAGTGGTAAATCAACTCTGATTCAGGTCCTCTTTAGACTTGTTGAACCAGCTGGTGGCAAGATAGTCATCGATGGAATCGATATCTGCACTTTAGGACTTCATGATCTAAGGTCACGATTTGGTATCATTCCTCAAGAACCTGTTCTCTTTGAAGGAACTGTAAGGAGTAATATCGATCCAACAGAGAAATACTCTGATGAAGAAATCTGGAAGGTAAGTGGTTCAAAGGTTTAAACCTTGTTCTCCACGCTTGATCCAACATTTTATAAACTTGCTCTCTGTGTTTGTTTGCAGAGTCTAGAACGATGCCAACTGAAGGAAGTTGTTTCATCGAAGCTCGAGAAGCTCGATTCACTCGGTTAGTCAAAACTCTTTGATTGTGAAACGATGGACAGATTTTGTTTGAAATGATGATTAACATTGGAGAATATGTAAATGTGTGAAACAGTAACTGATAGTGGGGAGAATTGGAGTGTTGGTCAAAGACAATTACTGTGTTTAGGAAGAGTAATGTTGAAACGAAGCAAGATACTGTTTTTGGATGAAGCAACAGCGTCTGTTGATGCACAGACTGATGCAATGATTCAAAAGATCATAAGAGAGGATTTTGCAGATTGTACCATTATCAGTATTGCTCATAGGATTCCAACAGTTATGGACTGTGATAAAGTTCTTGTCATCGATGCAGGTAACCGAACAAAACAACTCCAAGTTGTTTAGACTTTTGAATGGATTAATTAATTAATGGAGTTTTCTTTTTGGGATTTGCAGGAAAAGCGAAAGAGTATGATAGTCCAGTTCGTTTGCTGGAGAGGCAGTCGTTGTTTGCTGCTTTGGTTCACGAATATGCTCTCCGATCCGCCGGAATATGAATATTTTTTTTTGAACATGAATTTTATGTTTTCTGTTTCTTTTTGGTCAAGCTAATATGAAGTATTATGGGTTAAATTTTTTTTTAATTCTCAATAATCACTAGTTTCCTTATTTTACTGGGAAATAAAATTTGATTATAGGTTGAAGTAAACAAATAGGAACTATAACTAATTCTTACTAATAAGACCTAATAATCTTAATATGATACTTTGAGTACAAGTAACTTTTCGAAAATGAACTGATTGGTTATTTTTTATCATATTTTATTTGCATGATTGATTATTTTTGATCATATTTTTTTGGATGTTTGGTTACTTTACAAGCAATCATATTTTTTTTGGTGTTTGGTTATTTTTTGGATTTGAAACCCAACTAAATTAGAAATAAAATTATTTTAGATCTAATTCAGTTCATATTTCAAATACTTATTCGGAACCGAAACATAAAGAAAACCAAACCAAAACAAATTTTAATCGGTATCTATATGATTATCACATTTTTAAAACCAAACCAACCAGAACCGAATGACGAGGCTTCTATTAAATTCTGGTCGACATAGATTCCGTACGGAATCGGAGGTCTAAACTAGAAAAGAATATTCCGACGAAACTGCATAATGTTTACAAGATTCATTTGGCTTTCTAACACTTTTTTTTTTTAATAACGCTTTCAATTTTCTTGGACTCATTATCCAGTTTTGGATTAGATCAAATATCTTTTATAAATTTATCTACTGAGTTTTCACTATCAATAAGATTTTAATCGATCCACATTCAAAAAAAAAGTTACTCTTTCCTTTTGCCCCACGGCTCGTTTGTTAGGTTTACGGGTTTTATACTTTGATTATTGCATTACCATAACTGCTTACTTTTAGTTAATGTCCAATTTCGAACCAAAACTCTATGAAATCAAAATCGAAGACATAACTGTGAATACAAAATAATTGTGTTTCTCTGCTATTTTTTTTGGTCTCGAAATTTCTGTTTGGTAAAAGATGGTAAGCGTTCTTTTTTTTTTCATTTTATTTGTTATCATTAAAAAGATAACAAATAAAAAAATATTAAAAAAAGAAAGTAATAAAGTTGAAAATAAAATAAAGCAAGTTGAAAAAGAAGAAAAAATGAGCTGGCCACTAGAAGTGAACTTCACTGCCTGTTACATCGTTTATTTACGACTTTCACACGGTTCGGTTGATGTTAAATATCACAGCTTCTTAAAGTTAAACCTTTATCCATTTTTGTTAATTATATTATATATATATAACCAATTAATATGCATTTTATATGAAATTTAATAACCCTACACGCTAATTATGAATACTTAATTTGCGCCTAGCAGTGTTTTAAACAATATAAATTATAATTTTCAACGAAATAATATTTTAGTCAAATGGTTAAATTTATATTAACTATTTTTTTACCAAAATTCAGTTGCATAATCTCTACATTTCTTCCTTTTACTTCAGTTTTTATAAGATTTGTTTTTTCTTTTTCAGTTTTTCTTTTGAATTTTTGAATGTATTACTTTTTCTGATATATCCATTTTTGACCTAATTCTTTTTCAAACGTTTCTTTTTATTTTTTTCTCTCTTTTTTCTTGACTACTAAGAAATCTGTCACCTTTAATACTATTTTGGTGGATAGCAATTCTTTTTACAGAAAAAGTTGATAATCTGTATTACATATTGATATTCGAATTGAATTTTTAGAGACTTTAATAAAAATAATAAAATATAATATAGTTTGTGTAAGGTATAAAAAAGTTGTAGTGTGCTGAAAAAAAAGTAAAAGTATGATATTTTTTCATGTTATCCCGCATGCTCACGGCACATGGGTTTACATAACTTTTATAGTTTTTTTCTTTTTAAGTTTTAGAATGTTTTTTTCTAACATTTGACCAATGCTCCAACCTTTCCTTTTGCCCCACGGCTCGTGTGTGCTTTTATGTGTCTAAAATAAATAAAAACAATTCGTTAGATGAAATAATGTTGCATTAGCCATTAATAATAATAATAATAATAATAATAATAATAATAATAATAATAATAGTAATAATAATATATGTTATAGTGTGTTGCATATTTAGAAGCATGTAAACTTTAGTGAGTTTGTGACTTATGCAGTAGAATCTATGGTGCTATGTGAATCTTCTACATACACTGACTATACAAGATCTTATTATATGCTTAATTTGTCAACAAAATTGGACCACCGGTAAAGTAAGGTTAAATTGGTATATATTTGTCTAATTAGATTCGAACCGTTAATGGTCCAAGAAGTTCTTAGAAAGATCTTAGATATTTTAATTTCAATTTCCCGAAAAGATCAATCTTAATAAAAAAAAAACTTAATTATTATTATAGAGTTGAAAATGAAGGAAAGTGGAAATATGAATGAAGAAAAAAAAAGAAGAAAATACAATGTTATTAAAAGTAGAAACAAGACACAAAATAAAATAAAATAAAAAAGGTGAAAGCATTTACAAATCCTCTTCACGACAAAAGTTTTAGTAGGTTTCTGATGTGTAAAATGGTCTTAAAGACATTTTCTGATTATGACTTCCCCAAACAAAGTTATATATATAGTTGACGGGAATTAATATTAAAAATCTATATTACTTTATTTAAAAAGAAAATGAAATAAATAATATAAATAAAGAGAAAAAAAAGAAAGAAATATATAGCCACTAGATTGAGACAGTCTTTGTCTTAACATTTAAGCAAAACTTGTTTTTGAGTCCCATAACTCATGGAATCCTAAAGCTACTCTCTTGCTAGATTTTATGGTTCATTTCAGTTTATTTAGTTATGTTTCTCAGTTTCATTTCAATTCCTTTGGACCATATCCACACACACACACATTTGTGGATTTTTCATCTTTATTTTCAGATTTTAACATGTAATTAATATTTTATATTTAAAAAAAGAAAAATTTTTATAGTTTTTTCTGTTTTATTATAATTATTAATTTCTTTAGAAATTAATTCCAGGAAACAAGAAAGAAAATATATTCATTTGTTTTTTTTTTGATAAAAAATATATTCATTTGTTGCAATTCATATGCATGTGATCGTTTGTATTGTTGACTTTGAGCTTAGTCGAACTAAATAGTTCAAGAGAAATTTGTTAATCATATTTGTAGTTCTGATGACATCTATGTATATGCAACTCGTCTATATAACAAAAAAAATATATATATAATATATTGAAAATCCCAAAAAGATTTATGTTGAAAATCAGAAAGTGAATTTCAGTCAAAGAGTTGCTCAAAGTATGTCTCCACGATATTATTTCAATTCACAACTAACAAGTGGCTTCAAAGCTCAAGTACCTACTAGCCGAATACACATGCTCAATGAAAACAACCAAATAACAAAATACCAATAATATGTTGCAAAAAGCTTTTATCACTTTTTTAAATTTATTATTTTTATCGTATTTCCATCAATTTATATATAAAACAACGTTACTTGTGTTAAAATCAACATGAAATCCCTAAAAATACAAATGTAATTAAATTAAATAAAAAAGGAGCAAATAATTAATTAAATAAGGAGATCAATTTAATTAATTAAATAAAAGAGGAGCCAATAATTCGAAGAATTTGTCTATAAATAAAGAGATTCAAACCCACAGAATTAAGCACACACACTCTCTCTTCATCTTCTTCATTCAATTCTCTCTCAATTTATTTACAGTTTCTTTCTCTTTTTCTGCAAAACAATGGGAATTGTGTTTGATAGTAGCAAAACAATTTGGGGAAACATGAACCATGGGGAATCACATTACGCTCTTAACGGCAAAATCATGCTTGCTTCTGTAATTATCCTCTTCGTCGCTGTAATTTTAATCCTCTGTTTTCACAGTTACGCTAGATGGTTATTCCGTCGTCAAAACCGTCGTATTCGCCGCCGTATCAGTGCTCATCTCCGATCACTCGCCGCCGCTCGAGACCCTACTCAATCATCATCATCTCTATCTCCTCTTGATCCGACGGTCCTCGAGAAGATTCCAATCTTTGTTTATTCTGTTAAAACTCATGAATCTCCATTAGAGGAGTGTTCCGTTTGTTTATCTGAGTTTGAAGAAGAAGACGAAGGACGTGTCCTTCCCAAATGTGGACACGTGTTCCATGTTGATTGTATTGACACGTGGTTCCGGTCTAGATCTAGTTGTCCATTATGTAGAGCTCCGGTTCAACCAGCTCAACCGGTTAAGGAATCCGAATCGGTTACTACTGTATTTCCATCGGTTAAGCCAATTGAAGATACCGAAGCCGGGAGTTCATCTTCATCAGACGAGTCCGAGTACTCAACGGCGTCTTCCTCCAATGCTTCGCCGGTGAGATTTCCGACAGAAGCTTGCGAGAGAGTACCGATTGATTTAGTCGGTATAATTGTGGAAATTCCAATGGAATCTGATGATTCTAATTCCGGTTTACCCGGAAACAACGGGTCGAATAACCGGGCTTCATTGAAAAGGCTTTGGAGTCTTTAATGATGAATCCGACCCGGTAATCTAGGGAAGCGGGCAGAATCGTATTACTGGCATGGAATTCGACACGTGGCACTTTTGACAATCCACGTGGCGAAGCCTGAGACGTTTGCTTTCCAGAGAGACGGCGTTTGGGGAAAATGAACGGAAGTGATATAAAAAGTAACGGAGCCGTTTGTGCAATGTTTATACAAAAGCGGTGTCGTTCAGGTAGAGAGGAGCAATTCGCTAATCCGACCAAAACGATTTTCTTTGTTCTTTTTTTTTCTCTTCCAATGGTTGATTTTATTAAATGTAATTAAAAATAATAAACAAAGCCATTTAATCGAAATTTTATTTTGCTTCTGTAATTAAATTTTTTAATATTTATTATTTCAGCTAATGTTTGTTGAACTCATTCCCTCGTGCCCAGTTAAATTAGCAGTAAATCAATTGGACCATCTTATCCTGCTTTATTTGAAAAATTTATGGTATGAATCGGTTTTTGTTATTAATCCAATAGTTACTTGTTGACAAAAAAAATTTTTGTCTGAGGTAGAGTTCATGAACATCTCCTCACGAAGCATTAGACTCGGTCCAAATGTATATCACAAGCATAAGAAGAATATTCCTTCATGAAAATTGAATATATCTGAGGAATTTGACGAATTTCCGTCGAATTCTTCATAAGAAATTTCGGATATTAGATAAGAAAAATATACTTAATTCGAAATCATAAATTAGATCAAACGATTTATTATGTTTAGGGTTGCAATCCATTAGAAGACTATCTTGAATTTCGGTTAAGAATATACATTATTTTTGGTATATTAAACTTTTTTTGGTAAAAGATGTCAAATCTTATACTATACCAATTTTTGCATTTTTGATAGAAATACAAAAATAATATTAAAAAAATAAAAAAATAAATTATACAAATGATGAAAAATACAAGATAACAAACTGTTAATACTGGGAACGAAGAAGAAAATAGGAACATATAACAAAGAGAGTCAAAGCACCAAAACTCATTTGGCATATCAAACTTTTGTGTTAGATCCGGTTCAAACAATAATGTTTCAGTTTATAAAATTTTTGTGTTAAATCCGGTTCGAACAATGATGTTTCAGTTTATAAACCTTAATTGATGGCATTAGAGAAAAACGAGAATAGTGGTATTAGGTAAGGTACTAAAATGAAGTTATGAGGAAGTGACACGTACACAAAGTGTGACTAGGACTCAAAGAGTCTAAGGAGGGACCATCCGACCGACTCGCGTGCAGTGTGCATGGCTAAAGAAAGTGGAATCTGATTCATTCCATTCTCTTTTTTCTTTTTTTTTATCAATAAATAAATCTTTTTTGGTTTTTAAAATTATAATTACGAACTAGCTTTTGATTTTTAAAAGCTATTTCTCTCGCACATGTCTCCTATTTAAAATTGATTCGTGGGGACGAATTAACTGAAAATTCATTATACATACAGTGTTTGATATAACATGTCATGTCGACCACCAAAAATTAAAAAATTAATAGAAAATAATTTGACTTTCTCGCCTTTTTATAAACATACATTATATTTTAGATAGTATGTAATGCATAACCACAAAGAAATAATTATATTAGTGATGGAGTGAAACAAATGAAATTCAGAACAAACGAACAAAATAACATTTTAATTCAAAGGTAAAAAGAAATCAAATAATCATATATAATGGATATAAGATCAACATTATAATAATGTGATTAGTATTTGGGAGTGGTAGGAGCAGCTTTAGGACCAGTGAAGTAAAAAGGACCGACGCTAAAGAGCTTCAAGTTCTTGTCGGCGTAGAAACGGAACGAGTACATTGACAAAGGAACTCCAGTGAGACCTTTGTTGACATTGGTCGGGTTCTTACAAGTCTCGATTGGAGATGTGTAAAGTTGGACTCGGCAATGAGCAAGATCCTTGATATTGGTCAAAGTCACGTGGAAGTATCCCTTAGAGTCAGTTGGATTGCTGTAGATCACAACCTCGTTTTTGCTCGACCCGTAAGAACTTGGCTCGGAGCATACAATCTTTGCCTTTGCTCCTACAGGGATTTAATAATTCTAATTACTTTTTTAAAAATAATTAAATCGATAAGACTTAATTTATAGTCAAATTTTCCGTAACGGTATCACTATAGGACAACAAATGATTTTATGGAGTTGAATCTGAATGGAGAAAACAATAGATGTAACACTACTTGACCAAAATCAATTTCTCAAGAATTTGTGCAAATAAATTAATTTTTTGTTATTATAATAGATTTTTATTTGAATCATGGAGCCTTATAATAAGTATGTATTAATAATACCTTGAATAGGGTAGGTCTTGTAACCATTTTTGCAAAGGATGATACCATCAACGGCTTTAAGTATTTCTGGGACATATGGCTTGGTGGGTGGTGTGTAGGTTGGTTTTGGTACATATGGAGGTGGAGAAGGGAGTGTTGGCTTTTTGTAAACCGGTGGAGTGTAGACCGGAGGAGGGAGAGTTGGCTTTTTGAAAACAGGAGGTGGGAGGGTGGGTTTGTAAGTGGGTGGTGTGTGAACCGGAGGTGGAGTTGTTGGTTCGTGAACCGGTGATTTGTAAACCGGAGGAGGTGAGGGAGTGTAGTAAGCGGTGGCTATGGTAACCAAAGATAAGAGAAGGCAAATGGCAAAGGAGTTGCGTGTGAAAGCCATTTTCAGAGCTTATTGTTTTTTTTCTTGCTTCTTTGAATTTGAATTGGGAAAGTTTATCAATCAAATGTGAATTTATAAGTAAATATTGTGGTATCAAATTTGGTAAGGCGGTGGATAATTGGTAATAGTGTGACGCACGATCAAAAACATGATCGCCATGAACAAACATGCACACGCGGTGCCGACCAATTGAAAGAGACATTAACTAGGCTTGGAAATTGTATTAGGCCCAATAAACCTACAGGCCTTATTTTATTTGCTGAAAACCCTAAAAACGAAATGTAAAATCTATAAATTTGTTCCAAAATCCAGATTATGTGTTAGGGTTCTTCTTCTTTGCTCGTAATTTTGTCGGTAGTTTTTAAGAGTGTTTTGAAAGTGAGAGATTGAAAGGCCTTTCTTAATCCCAGCTAAGTTGATTTTTGTACTTAATCTGATTCATGTAAGGCCAAAATCAAAGTTGCAAGTTTCGCTGATAATACCTTCTTCTTTATACTCCCAGAAGGTGTTTTATTAGTAACTCTGCTTACATTTTATTCCTCAATTCAATCTCAATTTTTGATTTTTATGAAATTGTTTTGAACACCTCATTTCAAAATCTGATTTGGTTTTCTTAAAGTAAAAAATTATAATCGTTTTGGGGAGTCAGACTTCAATATAATTACAATAAGCTGTAGAGAATTAGATATTATATACAAATTGATTAACTCAAAGAATGAGAGAGTTTTGAATATGTTTATTTAATATGTAACAAAGGCTTGTTACCAAGCTTTTTTTGGTTTTAGCTGTATGAATTGATTTGATATTTTGCTTAATGAAGTCTTCACTCAGAACTGGTAGATCAGAGGGAACAATGGCTTCGTATTCGTTATTTTCAAAGGATAAAACATATCAAATGGAACCAATCTAACCGAAAAAGCCATAAAGAACGTAAAGTAAAAACAGATAGCTTTTAAAATTGGACTAAAACCGAAACTAAACCGAACTGTGATCAATTCCAAAAGAGCTAAGGTAACTGGTTAAATTGGAGGGAACAATGGCTTCATGGCTTCTACATGCTTAACCGAAAAAAACATTACGGATGCAGTTTAAACCAAAATACTAAACCGAACATAAAGTATTTATTTTGACTACAAATTTTTTTATTGTAGTAAATTATTTTTGTAAAGTTTGGTTTTTTTTTTTTTTTTGGTCAACTTTACTTATTGGATTTGGATCAACAAGACTTGATCCATAGCCTAAATACTCAAATTAGAGTTGGTGGGATTCGAACTCCTCACATGGTGCCTAGCTAGATCAGGGGCAAGCCAACTAAGCCACCTGCTTCTTGGCCATAAATTTTGGTTTAGATTTTTAGTTTTCTACACTCCAAAGTATTTCATAAATAAAAATTGGTTTTTTAGAGTAACTAAAACAAAACAAAAAAAAATTTAGAATACAATTGATTAAATTTCAGTACTCTATAATAACTAAAGTTGTTGCTAATAGGCCCCAAAAATTAAATACACGTACATACACAGAAGATCAAGTAATTATTATTAATCTCATTAATTAATTTTGATTATATTTTCATTTTATTTTCGTTTTATTAAATTATATTTTCATTTTATTTTAGTTTTTTATAATAAATAAAGTTACAATAATTTTATGGCATTATTTTAATGGTTGATATACTGATCATGTATGAGCAATCTCAATGGCAATACTGAGAGTCATTGTTTGGGTTTAAGAAGCTAACTTATGGCCCAATGGGTTAATATCTATGGGCCTTATGTTATATGGAAATTGAAATAAACTTTCAGGATAGTGAAAAGAGAGAGAGGGTGGGAGAGTGACACGGAGCACATGGAAGCAGCTGATTCCAGGAGAAGGTTACAGCTACTTGTCCACGTGCTTCTCCAGGACATCACTTTTCTTATGAATATGATGATTAATTTATCAGCCTATCATTACAAATGATTCCAAAAATCAAAACAAAGCTTTCCGTACCAAATACGCAAGTAAATGAATATCGATTTTTATTTGTGGGGTTATCTATCTCATTAAAGCAAAGTTCTTTTCTTTCTTGTTAAGAACCAACCAAAGTTCGACACAGTTATTCAAAATGTTACACTTTATACAATCAGGTTTCAAAGCTTACTATATTAATCCCACTAATATATATATTTAATTAATAAATAAGTGAACTAAAATGTACTCTTCTAAAGTGTCCTCTACTTCTTTCTTCCTCTTTGGTTTCGCCAATTTTCGATCATTTTCAAGCAGTTTTTTTGGTTTTCTTTTCAATTTCAATAATGAAACTTTATAAACAAGAAAGAACAAAACAAATTATTGACCTATATTTATACTTTTATAGTCAAGAGAAAACTGTCGGTGGATATATGAATTTTGTCATTTCGATTAACCGTTAAATAATTTGATCAGAACGATAAAAACAAAAGATGACAAATTTATATTAATAAAACATTAAGGTAAATAAAAAACTGTACAACAAATCTGAATGTATCCTATGATCTCTTTATGTTCCTTTTTTTGTTTATTTCATGCACATAACAATGGAATAGAATACAGACGAAGAAGAAGAAACAAAATCCAAATTTGGGTAAAATCAAATGGAAAAAAAGAAGAAGAAGCTGAAGAAAGAATTGATGGTTTTTGTTTTTTTGAAGAAGATGAGAGAATTTACCAGCTGAGACTAAGATTTGAAAGATCCATATATATGTAAGATTTTAGCGTGAGTGTCCGTACAAATCATAAGGAGCCCAAAGTGTATCAAGTGGACATGGCCGTCTTGAATCTAACCGGAACCACGGTTTACCTGAACCGGACCAGTGAAGTAAACTAACCGGACCGGGATGTAAATCTCTGCAACTTCCTCTCACATTATCTCCACCCAATCCATGTTGATTCCACCGATGCTCAATCGGTGCTACTTCTCCGGCGAATACTAGTAAGAATGGAGGTAATGATCCAAGCTCGTAGATTCTATCACTCTTTTGAATCTCCATCCATTTCTCTATCACCTTCGTGTACCCTACGCTCCTCCATCTTTCTAGATCCATCACCATCACTCCTGTGTTGAAGTAACATGGTTTTCTTCCTTTGAAAGCTCCTGAGAATCGATTATCTAACCAGAAAGCTGATGTGAAATACTTTGTGAAGTTTGCGTGACAGTATTCTGGAGCTCCGATTGTTTTTGATCCTAGTTTTGTTTTCCATAGCTTTGCGATGTCGTCTACGACGATTAGATCCGAATCGAGGTAAATCACGCGACGCACGCAAGGCTCAAGGAGATCGGCGAGGTAATTTCTAGCGTAATTCAATGGTTGTTCCAGTGCTTGTCTCACGGAGGTAGAGATCAGAGTTCTTACAACCTCCGGATCAAAGTAATAAACCTTGAATTTCAATTCAGGGAAACTCGAACGAACCAAGGATTCTAGGCCAGTCTCAGAGACGAGGAAATGGAAGAAGACGCTTTCAGGACATGATGAATGCTTGAGAATCGAATGAACGGCGGCGATTGAGCCACGAAGATACTCGAAATCAAGAGTAATCGCAACGTGGACCAACGACGGGTTACAAACGCTGGAATCGACGTCAACGGCGGCGCAATCGGCGGCATTGCGGAACAGAGGTGCTTTTCTGAAGGAGAATCTATGCGACGGTGGATCAGAGGTCGGAAATCGGAGATAAGCGTCGAGATGCGAGGATCTGATAGCTTCTGCAGGAGGAAACGATTGAAGAGAAGGAGAAAGAACGATGATAACCAAAGCAGCGGAGAAAAATCCGGAGAATCTCATAACCCAAAGCATCCTGAAACGACGACGGATCCGTTTCTTCTTCTTCGATTTGAAATTAAACCACCGATCGGCGGCAATAGACGAAATATACAATCGAAGAAAAGCTAGGGTTCCTTTGATATCCGCCAGAGTTTTATCGGAGAGAAATAGAAGATGAATGCATCTGAAGATCCCAAAAATTGAAGTAAGAATAGATTTATTCTGGAGAATCAAAATCGAAAAATATGCCGTGGAATCGAAGCGACCTGAGAAAGGAGAAGAGGAATCAATCGAAAGGAAGAAGAAGAAGAGAGGCGTAGGTTAGGAGGGGGCGGTGCTACGGTGCGCCACCGTGTGCTGATAAACGCCCTCTCCTCTTTTCCGATTTGGGTTTGGCTCTCTCTCTCTCTCTCTAAAAATATAAGGAGAAGATTAGAAGAAGAGAAGAGAGAGAGATTGGGCTCTTATTATTCCTTCAATTTCTCTTTACCCAACAAACAGATTTGTATTTCTTACTTATTTGTATGCCTAATCATAGCAATTTTATGTTTTTTTCGACAGCCTAAATGAAATATTTATATACTTTTTGTGACTTTTTATATATGGATAAATATCTTTTTGTAAATTTTTTGGGTCAAATTTTTTTTTTTTAAAACAATTTGATCGACAAAATACGATCCATAAACTAAAACCACTCTATAATCCATTTTTTAAGCTATCATAATGCAGCGGGCATAAATTGAACTCTGGTGCCAAATCATTAGGTGAATCATCTTAACCACCAGATTGAGAACAACTCGGCAAATATCTTTTGTATTTATGCAAATATATCACTATCTTAGAAATAATCTGTTCAAAAAATAATATAATATCAATATTTATTGTTACTGTAATTTCAAATTTTGTTACTATATTTAAATACAGTACTAAAAAGTTGATTTTGTTAATCAAAAAATTATAATTATAACCCAATTTTAATTGCCGTAATTATTCTAAAACTCTTATCTATTTAATTCCTAGTGAATCAAATGCCATCGAAATTTCCAAACTAAATACGAACCAAAATACTAATCATTCAGTTTTCTTTGTTAATAATTTAAACTAATAAAATCTCGTAACAATATCATTTGGAGTAAATACAATTTCTTCGACTCGGGTTAATTTTCGTATTTCTTTCAAATGGATTAACATTTCTTATAAATTTAAAAATGTAGGTACAAATGTCATAAAAAGTTTATGAAATTAAACCGAATAAATGACAGACAAAGACTCGAAGATTCATGAGTTTATAAATTAGACATAAGTGATTTATAAATAACAATTAACAAATAAAAAATGATTGTCATGAGATTTAGCCATTTAGGTGATTAGAATACTGTTGGACTGTTAATATGTCATCTCAACAACAAAACCAAAACCATCACTATATCTTTGACCAAACAATCCGGTTTAGTCCGTTTAACCAACCCGGTCTAATATGCATTGCTTACTTAAACTAAACCAACAATTATTTAATACTAATTTATAACGTAGACACAAAGTACAGTCATTAAATTACTTCCTGACTACATACATCTGATATGTAGTTTATTGATATTCTAAACCCAATTGGAACAAGTAATTGTTAGTTAAATATTAAGCACACAAACCAAACTTTATAAACAATTGATTCGGTAACAAGGTAACATAATTACATGTATATTATATAGTTATAGTATTTAAAATTTTATATTAATTTATTATTGAGATAAAAAGGAGATTTCCTGATCAAGTGAACCTTATGATTCATGATTCATGACTCATGAGTGGTAGATAATAGCAGCATTTCTTTCTTGTGAAACTTTCAACTGTATTTTTTATTCATATTTTGTTTTTTCTTCTCACTTCACAAATCTCATTAATAAAGATGATTGCACTGTTGAATAGTGTTTACAAAAGAGTAATCACAAACCAAAATCTCTGACACTACGAACGAAGAAACCTAAAACAACTTTTCAATCATCCAAGTTTTTGAGATAAAGAAAACATTAGTTAATAATCACTGTAAAGAAAAATTTGTACTGATATCTAATATTTCGTCACAATAACATATATTTTATCACAATATTAAAATATTGTTACAATGTTGTGATAATTTGTAAATGATTACAATACAAATATTATAAATGCATATTAGTAACAAAAACGTCACAATATACTGTGATGAATAGATCTACTAACAATTTGTGTTACGGAATAAAATTATAATAATTCATAACAAATAAAATTTATAACAATATTATATATAAAACGTCACAAATTATTACTAATATTCATAGTTACATACAATTTTCACAATTTTTATGTAGTGAATTTCATACTAATACTATTTTCATAATATCCATATAATTTGTTGACACCTCTACTTTTGTCATCTCTAAGTATATCATATAAGTCATTACCTACACCAAAAGCTTCCACTTAGTGCCCAAAGACTTCTTCATTTTTTTGTTTTGATATTTTAGACTAAATTTTTTGTGTTGAAAAAATATAAATTTTATATCCCTGATATTTAACCAGAAAGGGAAAATAATACACAAGTTTGATTTTCATATATTGTAATTAATGAAGATATTTGTGTCGGTAGCATATATATTATGCAGCATATTCAAACTTGAACACCATTAATATAAATAATATCCAATAACTATAGTTGAGATGTCAAATTTTATTTAAATTTAAAAGGATTACATAAGACAAAATATGGTCGTTGTGAGAGACTAAGACAATTCATTATACAAGTAAACTCAAATTTCAAAATTAATAACAATCATAGATGGCTCATACGTCATCGTATAACTACATAATATTTAAAGAATTTATTAGAAAAAATGAATCAGACAATTCAGTTTCAAGTATTAAAAATGTTCGAAATACAAGATTATAGAATCAATAGATAAAATGTTTCAAAATTATGTAAGTTATTTTCTTGATATGGACCGACCATGAAACTCCATGTGCCACTATAACGTTTAATTATGAATTCATTGCAAGAGTTTAGTGTGACATTTATGTTATTTGGTCAACTCCCTGATTTAAGTGATGTCGTCACAGATTTAATTGTATAACCAAATGTCCAGATACATAACTACATATAATAAAGGGCAATTAAATATAAATAAATCAGTAATATTCAAATATAAAAATGTACATATTTATTAGAGCAAGGTTATAGTGCTACTTTTTAATGCACTGAAATTGTTGAGGCCCATATATTGGACCTATTTTATAGTGAGGAGGCAATATTTATTTGCATGTATATGAAATTTCAGGGAAACACTTGGCCAACAACTATACACTTCGTATCCTAGGAGCCACGTCATACTTTGTAACTAGTTTAAGTGTTTCTAATGTTCATTTATTGCACCATACATACTTAAATTCAATCATTGATTTTTGACACCAAAAAATCATGAATTCAAATTCACTCTAGAAAATATCTGAAAATAATTTAGATTTCACCATAACAAAATGTACGGATATAAGCCCAGAACGTATTAGTCAAAAAGAAATTAATAATTGCTTAGGGATTAGCATATAGCAACTATTTTACATTTTATTAATTCCGAGAAAGAATTATAAGCTGGAATGAGTAAATATGAAATAGCCATTTTGAAGCCCATTTTCGGCCCATTAAAGTCAATAATCTTAAGCCCATTTATCTAAAATATGAGCTCATGTATGGTAATCTGCTTAAGACTTCACATCGTCTTATACTTTTTCGTTTCTAGGTCATTATGGAGTATGGACTATTATTGAATAATTGAGTAGCTAATTATGATTTCAACACTATAAATTTTATACTTTTTTTTTATATACTATTGATAAAAACATAATTCATTCAGAGAGGTTTTAGTTAGGTCGAATAATTCATATGATTAGGTTTTTTTTTGTCACTAGATGATTAGGTATTTAGATTCTTGTTTTTAGTTAGTTGAAAGAAACACTATACGTGCTTGCTTACTCATTTTTGAATTCATTATCCATTCATTTGAGAATAACAAATACCTAACCAGAAACCCTCCCTCTTGTTCCGAAGGTTTCCGTACTTTCATTGAACAAAAGTAGTCAACTAAATTTTCATAAAAAGTCAACCGAATCCCATTAATTATTTATATATTTGTTTATTTGTTAAATTAACTAGGAGATTTCAGATCCCATAATATGACCTCCAATTCCGATCAGTGGATCATATGTATTATCTGTTAGACACAGAAAACTCCGAGACTAAGAATCAATACATTATTCCACATTCACTACCCTATGACAAGGTCCATAGTCCATAACATGTAAATCTGTTCATTTGAAAACAAATACTTCTTCTAAGCGAATCGAATATGTGTATTTTAAAAGTAATGCTGTAATTCAATAATAATATCAAATTTAAACCACTAGATTTATATTTTTGTTTTTATTATAGAAATATGATACAGATCAAAATCACAAACACAAACTTTGCCTAATACGAAAATCTCCAAAAATTATAAAACAAGTCAACAACTTTGATTCTTCAACTAGAAATTTATTATTACAAAAAAAAAAGATTTTTGTTTTTCATTACCTAACAAGAAACAAGAGAAGAGACAGGGACAACAGCTGGTTCAGAAGAAATCTTATTATTATTATTCTGTGTATCGCGGTGCACAATATTCCCCTGCGCCTGCGCTATCAAAATCGACTTGTAAATCTCCACAAGCATTTTCTCATCATACTCTTTAATCCGACCCGACCCGAATCCAAATCCACCATATCCAGAAGATCCAACAGCTCTTGAATTAGCTAATCGCATCATCATCTTCACATAAGAATCTCGTATCCATACCAAAAGCTTCTTAGGCGACGCCGTTTTGAGTATCTTTAGCTTTGGCACAAACTTTATCCTCCAAAACCGTTTTTTCCGGGTCGGATCCATTTTAACCCGTTTACCTTTCTTTCGCTCACCCGAATTCGATTCAGACGACCCATCAAGCTTCTCGTATCCTTTCCACCTTCGCCAGTATCTCTTTGGTGTTATCTCCATTATCACTCTTTGAGGTTTCTCTTTTTATCACTATTTATATGTTTGAGAAAGAGAATAAGAGAAGAAGATTGGTTGAGATATGTAATAAAGAGACTTGGAAAAACCTAAATAGCTATAAATCCACTGTGAACGCAGCAAAAGCATACACGTGAGTAGTTACACGCTTATAAATATACGTAATTATAAACATTCGGTAATGATATTGATAGGCGTTTTTTTTCTTTTTCTTTTTCCTTTTTTGATTTATTTACATATCACTCTTTTCTTACCTGAAAAAAAATCTACACATCAAAATTTTATGTATTCGGATTTTTTTAGATTCTACTCTACTATATGTAATTGTTATTGAAAATTTTACTAATAAAATTTAGTCATGTATCAGATTTTATCAATCTAATTATTTAATAAAAAAATTAAATATTATTTTAAATACAGTGTGGAAAAAATTACTCTAATAGTGCGATAAATTAAGAGAAATCTCTCTTCGTTTTTTTTATCACTCATAAATGCATTCATAAATAAACTCAATTGTTTTGAACAACTAAACCAGATTTGGCAATGGAGTTTGCCTCTTCATTATATCTACGATTAATAAAAGAGAAATTGATAGCTGAGAAATCCTTTCCAAGAGAGAGGATGTCGAAGACAATAGCAGAGAGATCAGGTGGTGCTTCCTGTCTCCTGATTGCCGAGATAAGTGTCAGTGAATTCGAGAAGACTGAGATCCACAAGTACTCGCCGCCATGGAGGGTCCAAAGAGCATTTTTCATGGCTAATCCTTCAGCAACTAAGGCTAATTTGACATGATTTTTGGTTCTGGCTTGCTGGATGAGAGTTGATCCATCATTTGATTTCAAGATCCAACCGAGACCTGTTATGTGGGAATCCGGTTTCCGAGCTGCATCCGTAAAGAGGTTGAGGTTCTCCGAGGTTTCTCTTGGGAGGGGATTGATGTTCAGGTCATGGTTGATGTTGATCCTTGGCAATTGGGCCATTTGCCATTCACGAGCACTGGATAAGCCTCGCATTAAAGTCGGAAATGCAGAGGCCGTTGCCTTATTGATGATCAGCTGGTTTCGAGTCCACCAGATCGACCATAATATCCAAGGTATTATAGGGCCTAGTCCAGCTCCGATCGATGGTAGAGTGACTGCAATATTTCCTTTCTCTATCAAATCTTGAACACTTTGGATTTTATTCAGATTTATCGGTGTCTGTAGAGGGGTTGCTTTCCAGATCTCATGAGCGAATGAGCATTTGATGAACAGATGGTTCAAGTCTTCTTCTTCGCCGCAACGAGGGCATGTTCCTTCAACATTTATGTTTCTTCTCCTCAAATTTGTTCCAGTAGGCAGAGCTTCCGACATTAATTTCCAAAGAGTTTTTGCTTTGGTGCAACTTTTGCAAAATCAATGTTCTCCAGTTAAAACTCGATCTTGGGTTAGCTTGTATGTTCTCCAAATGCGAGTCTCTTGATCTGCTAAGGTGGTAACCCGATTTTGCAGTATAAATACCAAAAGAAGTTAAGAGGCCAGATGTATTTGTCCTGCATTCCACAAAAACTCACCTGGATTTTTGCGATTTCGGTTATCTCTTCTGGTAAAATTTGGCTTACTTTGTTCATATCCCAAGTGTGAGTTTCAAGATCGATTATATCAGCTACTTTCAAGTTTTGATGTTCCTCACGAGCAGGTCCATAGTATATTAATTATATGTAAAAATAATAAATTTCATATACAAATCAAACTACAAAATAAATAGAAAAAAAAAATACCATATATAAATATTATAAATAACTATAACTATAACTATATATTTATTTTGCATAATAAATAGTCTCGTACATATTTATTTTGCTAATCATCTAGTTTGAAATATTTTCCTTACATATTATTTTTATTTATTTTCTCCTTCTTTTGGATCATTTAATCAACAATCGTTAAAAAGAAAAAAAAACGTAAAAGCGCCTGATCAATCGCAGAGCCTCTCATGATCTCTCCTTATTAATCTGAAATCCGAAATCAACAATTATCCAATTTCGCGTACTCTTTAACGGTGATTTTTCTTATTCCAATTCGGATCGGAGCTCCGGAAAATGGACGGGTTCCGATCGAATCAAGGAACACCAGCATTTGATCGATGGTTGGAAATCGTTAAAGGAAAAGGTTACGGCGTTGGACCAACTCAAATCTACTCCACTCGACCTGGCTCACCGGGATTTAAACAATCTATTCCTCCTCCGCCTGGATCCTTCACAGCTTCGCCGCGTGCTAATGCTCCATGGAGATTCATGGACGCCGAAACGAAACGGAAGAGAAGAATCGCTGCGTATAAGGTTTATGCAATGGAAGGCAAAGTTAAATCCACTGTTAAGAAAGGGTATCGTTGGATCAAAAACAGATGTTCTCAGCTTGCACAAGGATAAATAATTCAATGTTCTTCAACTTTCCGGTGAATCGGTGATAATCTCCGGCTACTTTTTTTGTTTTTTCCGGTGTAAAAGGTGAATCAGAGGATTTATAGGGGATTGTTTTGATCTGGTCTTGAAATTTTTTTAATTTAGGATTCGGGTCAAACATGGGCCAGATTTATGGCCCAGCTTCTATTCAATTTTTACCGTAATGAAGCCCAATAATATGTAAATTGATCAGGCCCATTAAGTAAGTACAGCATTGGGAATTGTGATCTTTGTTTATAAAGAAACGAAGCACCTTCTACGCACTATCATAGCTGAGCACGTGATGCCACGTCTTATCTTTATACGATTTACCGAAAATAACCTTTATTGAAATGACTATATTACCCCCACTGGTGTGCATGAATATATAATTTATATATTTTTGATAAAAATATATATTTGATTGTCGTTAATCATTTGTTATTTTCCACAGATTCTGCACGCCCTCAATCGTTTTGTAATACAGAAATCAATGTATTCATGTCCTGTAATGTATTGTACAATATTCAGACAAATTTTTTTATTATATATTCATATAAATACATCGACAAGTTTTTCCTCATTTTATTTATGAAGATCAGATATTCAATTTCAAATTCAAATTAAGAAAAACGGAAATTGAAATGTGAGTTATGGAATCAGGAAATTGAAATGTGATTCTTTTTCTATTGAATGTCTTTAAATAAATTATAATGGGCAAAGCGGTAAATTGACAATGAAAAATTCCAAAAAACATCCGTAGATTCTTCTTCTTTATTCTATTGGATCAGTCTGTAGAATCCTAAGCTATAACTATAGCATTACCGACATTATTATGAAATTCATGAAAACAAATTAATTACGTCTAATTTTCATATATATATTTCTTTACAAACAATGTCCAAGTTTCAGCATAAATTTCACACCTGAAATCTTTTTTAATCTACGTAGTATGGAAAAATTAAATTTTGGTAACTTAGTTATTTATTTATTCATGCAAACAAACATGTGAGATGAATGATTAAACAATTTATAATTTCCGTAAAAGATACTGTAATTCACTTTTTCTCTACAGCACAAAAGTAGCTATGTGCACAACCGAGAAAACATGACGAAAAATTATGGGTACAAAACAAAAACAGTTAATTTAAAAAATTTGATTTATTTCCTATATAATTTTTGCTATCTAACGGTACAAAAATCGGGGACGATATCAAAATTTTAAGACTCAAAATTTACTTCCCAAACTATTATTTCCAATGTCCTACTAAATCGAAAAATAGTTTAGAAAATACGAATAATAAAAAACTAAGAGTATTATTATAAATTATATAAATAATATAAAAAAATAACAGTGTATAAAGATATACCAGTGTTCAATACACAAAAAATATAAAATTACATTGGTAGAATTTGTAATTACATGACTAACATTACTATTTTTTTTATCAAAAATACTAGTATATTCATATTGAATAGTTTGTATTCATTGTAAAGTTATGAAAATTTAAATCAAATATTGTTATGAGCATGATCTTAGTTATTTGAAACATATCTAATATTTGAATCCAATATATTTTAAAATTTTATTAACGTAAACAAATACCCAAGTTCATGAAATTCTATACCTATTCTTGACCATTTTCTTTATCTATTTGAATATTATTTTTGGAGTTGAATAGAAATTTAGAATTTCTTATTCCCAAAAAGTATGAAAATTATGAGACGGAAGCAGATTAGAACGGGAAGGAATTTCATTACACAGGGCTACAAGCATAAGAATATTTTTACTAAATAAATAAAGATTTTGAGAATAAAATAAAAAATGTCAATAAATAGTGAGAATAAAAAAGCATACATACACTGCATATCTGCTCCTTCTACCTCGCTTCTCGCGCTCTCTCTTCTCTTTCTCTCTGCAGAAAACATTTCCTTGAGAAAGAAGCCACAATCACTCTCGCTCTCACAATCACAAATCATAACAATGGATGTTGTTGAGAGTTTTAGTTATGGTGAGCTTGAAACGCCGCGTTTCAGTGATGATTTTGGTTCTGGTTCTGCTTGTTCAACACCGTTCGTTAGTGCTCCGTCTAGTCCTGGTCGTGGTCCTCCCCCTCCTCCTCCTGGTTATTTCTTTAGTGCTCCTTCAAGTCCGATGCATTTCTTCTTATGCTCTGCTTCTTCTTCATTGGAGAATCAGAAAAAACCTGATTCGTCTTCTTCTTCTTCGTGTGGTGATTTTGAGTTTGATTTCTCGTCGAGATTGTCTTCAAGCAGTGGTCCTTTAGGTGGTGTTTCCATGACTTCTGCTGAAGAGCTTTTCTCTAACGGTCAGATCAAACCGATGAAGTTATCTTCACATCTTCAACGACCTCAGATCTTATCACCTCTTCTAGATCTGGAAGAAGAAGAAGAAGACGATGAAGAAACCAAACCGAATAGACGTGGGAGAGATCTGAAGTTAAGAAGCAGATCTGTTCACCGTAAAGCTAGATCTCTGTCTCCACTTCGAAACGGAGCTTCATATCAATGGAACCAAGAGGAAGAAGATGAAGAAGAAGTAGTCGAAGTGAAGGAATGTATAAGGAAGCTACAAGAAGACTATGAAGAAGAAGCTAAAAGCAACGAAAATGTACCATCAGCTGAAACGACACCGTCTTGTTCAGCTTCATCTTCACGATCATCTTCGTATGGTAGAAACTCTAAGAAATGGATATTTCTTAAAGATCTGCTTCATAGAAGCAAAAGTGAAGGAAGAGGTAATGGTAAAGAGAAGTTCTGGTCCAACATTTCATTCTCTCCATCAAATTTCAAAGAGAAGAAACTCAAATCGTCTCAACCTATCACTATCTCTAAGGAAGATAAACCGATTCCAGAAACAGATGAAGCAGCCATTAATGGAGAAACTCAAAAGCAGAAACAGAAAAAACAACCGGTTAAGAAATCTCCGATCACCGGAAAACCAACAAACGGAATAGCAAAACGTAGAGGAGGATTGCAACCATCGGCTCATGAGTTACATTACACAACAAACAGAGCTCAAGCAGAGGAGATGAAGAAGAGAACATATTTACCTTACAGACATGGACTCTTTGGTTGTTTAGGGTTTAGTTCTAAAGGTTACAGTGCATTAAACGGTTTAGCTCGTAGCTTGAACCCGGTTTCTTCCGGTTAAGTGATTAGATTATTAATCAAATGTTTGTATGTATAGATTAAGATGAATCTTAAGTTATAAATAATATTATAAATGTCATTGTATTTCAGCATCTTTAGATTTCATCACTATGAATTTCGTCTAGTAATTGAGAGTGGTTTCATAATCTAAAAATTACAACTATGTCGACGTTTTCTCTATGATGGATCGGGTATTATGAAGCAATAATGATGAAGTGGGGTTTGAGTTTGTTGAGACATTGAGAGTGAGAGAGAGAGTTTGTGCAATAATTTTTGGAAGAACTCTTGTGAAATAATGAAATAAAAAATTGGGGCCATGAATGAGTTGTGTTTTGTAAGTACTCAATAAGAGCATCTTTTATCAAATATGTATTTATGTGACCCATTTGTGGTTTGTCTTATTAACATTTGGTGATTGAAACTGCATCTTTTAAGTCTTATCTATTTAGCTTTTTGCTCTTTCTCTACGTATATAATATGCTTTATAGTTAATATCTCTTATCTATAATTTGGATTTTATGTAATCATCTCAAAACTGAAACTTTCACATTACTCCGATATTTATTGGATTTTTATGTGGCTTTATTTCAAGATCATATGTTCTTAGGCATAAAAACCAAAACCAAGCTAAAAAAGTATAAGGTTTGGTTTCAATTTAGTTTTTATCCCAAAGTAATTTATTTTATTTTTTGTCAAAATAAAATTAATTTATTTAACTAACTTATTATATTAACAAAACATAATAATTCTCCTGATAAAAAAACAATACATAATAATTCTAATATGTTACTTTTATTACAAATAACCATTTAAAAATAAATTCATTAATTATTTTTAACTATATTTTGGATGTAAATTATTTTTGTGTATAAGAAATCATATTTTTAAAGATGTTTGGTTATTTTTACATATAAATAAATTTAAAACTGAAGCAATTGAAAATCAAAACTATTTTGGATTTAACCCAGCTATAACCCAGCTTTTTCAGGTTATAGGTGCTTGGTTGATGCCTCCTGGAAGGAATCAGATCTCTATTCAGGATTAGGATGGTATGCTTTTCCAGATGGTATTGAGGGGATAAATTTTGGGTATCAAAGGATAAGACGAAGCTTGTCGGCCCTCCATTCAGAGTTTGAGGCGTTACTGTGGGCTATGTCGTGCCTGTCAGCTATACATATTGAGGAGGTCGAGTTCTTAGTTGACTGCGCCGAGTTGACTAAGATGATAAATGAACCTGAGGCGTGGCCCGCATTCCTTCCGTACCTGGATGACTTTTCAAGATTGCGAAGTTCCTTCCGCCAGTGCTCCGTCAACCATGTTCCCAGAGCTCTAAATCACAAAGCGGACCAACTAGCTCGCTCAGCACGGATGAATCTCAGACCTCATGTTTTTGCGCATACTGTACCTCGTCTTTAATTCTATTGTATGGTAATATGAGTCAAGTTGACAAAAAAAAAAAAAAAATGGTACTTACAAAAAATTGTTGATTAAACACTGAATTATAGATGAGAAAATCTAAAATGTTGTCTTTTCTTTGTAATCTAAAAGAAATGTTGTTTTCGATACTTCAAATCGTCGAATTTGAGTTCATTTTTGAAAGAAAATAGAAAATTAAGTTTAGGGATTTTTCGGAAGAAAGATAAAAACTAAATCGAGTTTTCAAAATTGATTTGGCTTTTAAATCTAGAGAAATTTTCGATTCGAAGTTAACAAAATGTTTAATTGACCGAATCATTACAAAGTTTGATATTTTTCAAAAGTTAATATTAAATTAAATATTTAATCGACGACTTGTATATAGTAAATACCATGTCATCGAGAAATCAAAAAGGAGGCGAGATGTTCGACAAGTCACTTTTGTGTATTTGTTTTGCATTATTATACGCATTCTACTCTTTATTTCTACTTTATTTTTGTGAGGCAGTAGATCCACGTCAACATTTAATACTATATAATAATAATAAAATCTTAAATTAATAATATAATACTAATTTATATGGAAATTCCTTTTAATGCTAAAATTACATTAATGTAATATCAACACTAAAATAGTGTTATGGTGGGAATGCGACATAATGGTTTAATGCTAGGCGTCAAAATTGTATTGCTAGTCAACCAGGAGCAATCTGCAATGCAACAAATTGGGTGGAAGTGTCTATCCCAACGACGGTGGACCCGAGTTTTACGGGCTACAGATGTTTTGTTGATGCGTCGTGGAAGTATTCAGACATATTTTCCGGGATAGGATGAATCTGCTTTCCAGATGATGTATCTGGGAGATGCAGGGGTGCTCGCCAAGTAAGAAGGAGTTTCTCAGTGCTACATTCAGAGGTAGAAGCGGTCTTGTGGGCTATGGAATCCCTGATACTACTCCAAATTCTAGAGGTTGAGATGGCTGACTGTGCGGATGTTCTGAAGCTTCTCTTACACCCGGAGGAATGGTCAGCTTTTCAACCCTATCAGGAGGACTTCCTCAGGTTAAAGTTTCTTTTTCGTGCCTTCTCCCTTTTTGTAATTCTGAGATCTCTGAACCATAAAGCTGATGCTCTCGCTCGTTCTATTAGAAAGTCGGCTAATGGTTTAGTGTTGTAAACTTTACTCTCCACTTGGTAGTAAGTTTTAATCTATATATTTTTATGGTTGACAAAAAAAAAAATAGTGTTATGGTGGGAGATGTAAGAAATAAAATGAGTAATTATTATTGCATGGAATACAAATAATAATAGTAGAAAGAAAATGAAAACGATGTCGTTTGGTGATGAGGCACAAAAGCTGTCGTTGAAAAGAAAACCGAATAAAAAAGATGACGTGCAGGTATAGCAACTATACGATCCACCGCACATCCTAACATGAAGCTGTCTTATCTATCTGAATTATACCATCTTACTTTTCCACATTATTATTATTCATTTTTATAAATGAATCAAATAATAAGACCACGTGAGTTGTCTCGTAAACGAAGTTGTTGTAATAACAACACAAGAGGTCCATACTTTAACATGACCCACTCTCCAAAGTGAAAATCTCTTTTTATTTCATTCATAAAAACCAACAAAAGAGTAATAATTTGAGACAGATTACATTAAAGACAGTCATGTCATGGGACCTTATTTATTACATTTAAACTACACAGTTTTTTATTACTTGTTTCTTAACTCAAATCACAACAACATATGTTTTACCAAACTAATAAGACTGTACTGTGAAAGCAGTATTATAATAATCAACTGGACCGGCCCAACACATTACATGGGCCCTTTTAATGAAAATATTTGAATTTTCTGTTTACCAAAATAAATCTTGATTTTGTGAAAAAAATAATAATAATAACAAATCTTGATTTTTTTCTCTTCAGCTATTTCAAATTATGATAATCTTGGTAACTAAGAAAATGGTAGAATATGTACACTCTCCCTAATTTAGGTTTATTAATGATATTTTTAGTTGATAAAAAAAAAGTACAATATTTACATGAATACAATTTTGTTTTTAAAAAATATTCGACACAGCCAACATAATGTGTGAAAATTAACTAATCGTTTGGATAAAATCGGTCCAAACAAGATTTTGAAAGGTTTGTATTAATTTTCTCAAGCCAAAACAACAATATGCTATTATTATCTTATAATAAAATTTTAACCATGATGCCTTTAAAAATATTTATATAATTTGGATAATTTATGGCAAAAACAACGTCTGTAAAATAAATAGACATAAGTAATTCCCTTTGACTTCCCTACATATTTCCTCATCTTATGACAATTTTTTTTTTGAGTTTCTAAGAATAATTGGATTATATTATATATTAATAGTAGAAAATATATTGGAGGGAGGAAACTACAAGTTGCAAGAAAGTGTGACGTGGGATGAGTCACTTCAATCAATCGTGAACAGCTCTCAGATGTGGTTGCTCATCACTTAGCTGTGGCTGATCTGATTTGTCTCACTATTTATGTGGGGGTGCTTTTCTATTTTACAAATATTATTATTTACTATTTGGTTTTTTGTATCATGATTTATTCCATAATTTATATGAAGAGATAAATTACAAATATATTAAAACGGATTAAAAAAAAAGGTGGTGAATTGGCAGTTCTTAGCTTGAGTTAAGTTGTCCCAATCACTATGAATTTTTTTAATTATCTGTTTCTTTTCTTTCATTAGATGTTTTTGCTGTCTCCCTAACACACACAAACACAACTATTTTTCTTACAAAAAGAGAAAAACTTTAAACCATTACTAATATTTGATGAAAGTATTCCATAGTTCATTTGATCATAAAGACGACTGCAAGTCTGCAATATTGAACAAATACATAAATATCGCCAATAAGTTTATAAAGCTTTTGCTTCTTCTTCGGCCCATTGGACGATTCTCGATATGCATTACCAAATGGTCCTTATTCATACCGCACAGTAAGCTCTTCAAGAGGCCCAATGACTAGCACATCGAGTCTATCACTGAATTATTTGTGTAAAACAAATGTACACTAGCCTAGCCTTTGCATAACGAGAAATCTCGGACATGAAATTACGGTTATCAGTAACGAGAACGGTTAGTTAAAAAAATTAGAATTATTTCTCAAACAATTTCTGCTATATAACGGGACAAAAGTTTCAGAAATCATGAATGATACAGAAATTTTGAAATTCAAAATTTACTTTCCGAACTATTCTCAAAATCCTACTAAATCGAAAAATTATAGTACATGTACGGGAAATAAAAAAAAACTAAGAATATTATTATATACTATATAATCAATATAACAAAAATAACAATGTATAAAAGATATATCAATGTTCAATACACAAAAAATAAAAAATTACAGAATTTATTATTACTAACATTACTATTTTTTTAATCAAAAATACTAATATATATATATATTAAATAGTTTGTGAAAATTTAAATCACATATTTGTTATGAGTTTGAGATTGATCTTAATTATTTGAAACATATCTAATATTTCAATCCAGTATATTTTAAAATTGTGTTAACGTAAATAAATAACCAATGGGACTTGAAGGAATTTCCAGATCCATTTCTGACTCATTTCCTCATCGTATGGATATTATTTTTAAATCTGAACGGGAATTCAAAATTTCTCATTTTCAAAAAGTACGGGAATTACAAGACATAAGTAGGATGGAAGTCCCGACATGGAGGGCTAATGTACACGCATGTATTTAACGTTTAATTTTCGTTATCCTTAATTAAGTTGTTAGTAACCTGTAGGGGTAATAGAATAAGCGTGCTTTGTTTTAGCTATCGTATTTATTGGAAATTAGTTTAAAGCTTATCAACAATTCTGTATATTCATTGATACATAAAAGAGGCGAAGAATCTAAAAAAAATAATCACAAGTTAGTTCTTTAGTATTACGTGTTAAAGAATCTGTTTATGGTTCAAAGAATAAGGGATATAATGAAAAAATCTAACTCTTAACAAGTTCCTTAATCTTCTAAGTAAGAAAGAAACACCGGCTAATCATTTGAAAATTCCACCATCTTCACAAATTTTGAGCTTTCTGACTCAAACTCCATTTTTAGAAACTGAAAATCGATCATGCTTACTATTGCCTAAAAGAAAGATCATGTTCGTTTGGCGGTCGCGAACACGAACGAACATACCTAAGTTTCGAATTCTAAATGAAGGTCACGGACGAAGAATCTGTTAATACATATTTAAATATGTAATTTAACTAGAAATTGATCTACTTTATATTTAACATTCAAGTGTCGTATTTACAAGAAAAAAGGTCACAATTCAAATCTAAAACTAAACACGCACATGTTTTATTGCAGAACCGACCAGATCCTACCATGCAAAATCGAACGGAGAGAGATGTAATTACGGTGACAAAATCCAAGCATCAATCTTGTTTTCCTCGTCATGATCTAACGGTTCTCGGAAGTCGTGAGACTCCCTTTGCCTCATCTCAGATTCAGGACCCTCTTTTTCATCCCAAAGCTTTTGACCTTCTGATGAAGACACGTGTACAGCTTCAAGCTCATCCAATAGAAAACAAGCATCGAAAATGTCGCCATTTGAACACAAAACTCCATTATCGCCATTAATGCTGCAGGGTTCACAATTACCATCGTCTCCATAGTCACATGTTGATTTGCTGAAGTAACAGTGGAGTTTACGGCTGAGATGAGAGTTCCAATAGTTTTTAATTTCGTTGTCTGTTCGTCCTGGTAGATTTCTTGCAATTAATGACCATCTGTAATCAAAAACACAAATTCGAGTTATAAAAAAAACACAAGGAAGTTATTTAGACAAGGAACAAAGACTATAACACGACATAACTACTCAACAACTGTTTGATTAATAGTGAAGATCACGTGAATATTGTACTTTTGTAATAAATAGTAAAAAGTTTAGTTTAAAAAAACCTGTTTCCAAAAGTGGAATGTAAGTGAACAATGAGTTGGTCTTCGTGGGGAGATATGTTTCCTCTTTTGAGGTCTGATCTCAAATAGTTTATCCATCTCAATCTACAGCTCTTTCCACATCTCTTTAACCCTTTTCATATTAATTCATTCCAAATAATAATCACTTCACATATTTTATGCAATCAAATAATTGTTTATTTGAATCTTTTCTAGTATAAAATATGACCACACATTCGCAAAATATTCTTAACATTTGAATCTTTACCACAATAATAATGTAATGGGTCAAAAATTGATTTTTTTGACATATTTTTTATCAGAAGTGATCAAAAATCTTTTATTGTAATTTGTCGCGTTTTCTTGTAGCGAGTTATGTATAGTTAATTGATCTATGCATTCATTATAGAAAAACACATTAAACAGAAATAAATCCATTATTATTATTCATGGCCAACCACTCGAGGAGTAAAAGAGATAAACATAACTTGTAAATGTTGAATTACTTTCTTGATGCCAATTAAATAGAAAAAGATGATAAAATGATCAATGCATGGATCAAAGAAGAGTGTGTGTATAGATAAAATATGAATCACCGCCCCTTCTTCGTCCCTACCTTCTCACAACACGGCGCTCTTCCCATTCTACACTAACTTCACGTGACCCGTAAAGTCAAATCACTAGCTACAGAGATATTAAAGTGACAGAAAAAAGTGACTGTCTCAGTATTCGATATTTATAAGAGTAGGGATTAATGGGGACTATGGAGATGTTGACAAGTACAAGGTGATAGATTAAGTCACGTTGCTCTACGTTCAAACCAAGCTCGTGGCTCATCCATGCTCGGGAGCTATAATTAAACAGTTCATATTGCTGCCCTCTTCACGTAGTTTTTTATTAACAATAATTGGATTGATAAAGTGAAATTCATTATATAAATCTCAAACAATATTATGTAGGATTACACAATTTTCTATAGTCAAATTTTGAAAAAAAACAATATAAATAGATTTAACCACTTGACCAAATATATGGTTATCTTACTCTTTACTAAAACAAAAATCGTGGCTCATCCATGTTCGAGAGCTATTAAACAGTTTATGCTCCACGCTTCTCCTTGTTTTTTTGTTTGGTTGTCAAATTAAATTGATAAAATCTAATCAATAATCTAAATTCACTTCCTAAAATCTCAAACAATAAATAAAAATAATTAAACTTTTATAACAATCACTTGCATAAATATTGTTTTCCTCCTTAATTACTTGTGAAACCTAACCAATTAATTAGTTATACTAGATTAATACCCGTTGCGTATTATGTTTGAAAAAATATTTTGTAATATAATTTGATACATTATAATATAACTTAATCTTGATTGTAAGTTTTTCATGTTATACCTATTCAATAAGTAAGATGAGCTGACTTAAAAGATTTTTTTTCAATTTGGTCAAGGACCTCGTAGTTCTCCATTGACAATCTCTTAAACTCATTTCTTTTGTTTTAATTTGATCAGTTATCATTACAAACCATTGTCCTTGTAAACTGTAAGCAATATTGATCGTACATTTATGGATACAATAATAAAAAAATTTAAAACCAAAACCAAAAAAAGTGAATTTAATTTGATCCATTGTACAGAAGACATATATAAAATCTAACACAGTACTCTATACCACTTCCAATTTGATATGAAATAATTTGAAATATATATATATATTGTGCCACCAACCTTTCATGATTAAGATTCATCTTTGGTTCACACTTCTCTTATAGTGTAATTTAGTCCCCTGTGCCTAAAACCATGACAATTTCTGGAAATCTCGGAACAACAATATCAAGTAGTGATAAAACCTAAACTTATCTTCACCCTAACGTTTATTGCATTCTCAGGTGGTACATCCATGATTAATATTACAAAGCTATAAATGTCATTTTTCTCGTTTAACATTTAAGTGCAAGCATACTTCGGTACTACATAAATAAACAAACTAATGTGCAAAATACATGTTATTTATAGAATTACCTTTCCATCCCGAATATAATGTTCATATAAATCTCCAAGTAAGAAGGCTGACATCTCCGACATGACAAATTTATATAACCTATTTAGTTTTTTTTTTTTCAACATTGGACCACAACTGGCCGGTCCATTAGCCAAGTTCCTACATAATGTAGGCGGTAAGACTCGATTTTTGGTTGTGCAAGTGCACTTTCTTTAGTGGACTTACCGTCTGCCACTAGACTAAATGTCACTTGCATATAACCTGTTTAGTTTAGCTGGGTAAAATAAATTTTATCTTAATCATTTACACTTATAAAAAATATAAATATATAATCAGTAAAGTATCACATATTTTATAAAATGCTAAAACGCTATGTCATTGTCTTCATCGATCTTTGTACTACACGGCAGAAAAGACAAAAGACGACAAGAATATTTTTCTAGTTTCAGAGCTTTTGAAATATAGATATGTACCATTACATGAGGCAACAACATTTTAGACTTGTTATTGGAGTTTAACAAAAAATCGCAAAAGAAACATCCCGTAAAAACCTCAAAACAGTGAGTCAGTGACAATGAAAGGTCTCTTTTTACAGATTCCTAATTTTTTTATTGTTCTGGTTTTAATTTTAATGACATGTTTTAATCTTATAATTTTATTGACGGATTGAAATAACTTAATTTGTTGATATGTCAAAGCCCGGAGAGACAATCTATCATTTATATATATATATATATATAAACTATTATATTTTTCTTCCATCAAAGTTTTTTTTATCAATAATCAACCATTAGATCGATAAAATCAAATTTATAATTTTTAATATCCCAATTGAAGTTGTAGGATTCAAACTCTCTACTTTACACTAAACTATATCAAATACAAACTAACCGGGTCATGTGATTTTTGGCTTACTCCATCAACTATAAAGTTTAATTCGAATTCATTTATAGATAACAAGAAAATAATTCATAAAACCGTGTTTTTTCCTCAATTTACAATTGTCAGTTTGTCACTGTGTTCTTCAAATGGACAGTAAATGGTATTAATTGGCTGCTGCCTGCTGGTCCCAGTCCTGTCAGCACGTCTAACTATATGCGAATATTCAAGAGACTTGAGTCACGTGACATCACATGATTATTCATACCAGTCTATGTTTCCTCGTTGCATGCAAATTAATAAGTAACACAGCCCAATGTACGTAGGTGTGATTATTTAGTGGGTTTATTTTTGGGCCACTTAACAAAGCCCATTATAAACAGACCTGGTTAAGAGATCTAACAAAAAGCCTAAAACGCAGTCTACTGTTAAAGTCTACGAGAAAGAACAGTCAGCGAGTTTATAACACGTGGCTGATATTTATTGGTTACATATGTCAGAGACTTAATCCTGATTGGCTAAGCATTGCGATGTACACGTAAACCGACCACGAGTACTCGGATTCTAAAATGGTTTTGTAATCATTCCGCGAAAGAGAGAAAGAGAAGTAAATAGATTCGAATCGAGTCCTCAATCAGAAATACTCGAAGGAGATATTCATTTTTGTTAAATCTGAGCGAGAAATAGGGAGTTTCATTGTTAACAATCGAGAGGAATCTCAGATTGCGAGTATAAGTTCTTTGGAGAGATCCAATTCTCTCCTAATTTTACGTTTCCATGGCGATTCGGTCATCGAAGCTGTGTATCGTATTGTTCGTTCTTACTTATGCCATTTGCGTCCTTTCGGGGTAAGTCTATCTTTCAGTTTCTCAGAAGCTTTATTGCATTGAATGTGCGTGTATTTTGTCTGCGAATGCTTAAATTTCTATGGTGTGATTTAGGAAGAGTTACTACGATGTGTTGCAAGTGCCAAAAGGTGCATCTGATGAACAGATCAAGAGAGCTTATAGGAAACTCGCTTTGAAATATCATCCCGATAAGAATCAAGGAAATGAGGAAGCGACTCGCAAATTCGCTGAGATCAACAATGGTAATTTCATGTTGCAACTTCTGATTCTGCACTTTTTGGTAATTCGTTTTTCGTTTCGAAATTGACGTATTGGTGTATGTGTTGACGTAACAGCTTATGAAGTGTTATCGGATGAGGAGAAGAGGGAGGTATATAACAAGTATGGTGAAGAAGGCTTGAAACAGTTTGCTGCAAATGGAGGACGAGGAGGAGGAGGAGGAGGCATGAATATGCAGGACATATTCAGCTCGTCAGTTTCTTTTGTTTCATTTTCTGATTTTCTCAGTTTCTAAGTTGTTGAATGCGGGTGGCATTTTACTGAAGACATCTTGCTTCTTGATTCTCACGGCTTCCTTTTTTCTAGATCATAATTGTTACTCTCTAGTTTCCAACTAGAGCTACAAGTTCCGCTAAGCATTTTTCTGTGAGCTTTTATATTTTCTAATCCATCTTAGCATAGGACTGGTATTTATAAATAGTGGATACTGGATACTAATGAATTCCGTAATGTTAAGGTTATGTACTGTAGCATGATTAGTTCCTTCAATTGTGTTTAAAACTGCAGATTGTTAATACGCAGAGATTATTAATGTGCATAATAGGTTTTTTGGTGGAGGCTCGATGGAGGAAGAAGAGAAGATTGTCAAGGGTGATGACGTGATTGTGGAACTTGAGGCGACTCTAGAAGATTTGTACATGGGAGGCTCTATGAAGGTATTCTTGAGTGTCATTATCATCAGTAATTATACCTGTATCTCGTCTAGAAATTACTGAACTGGTTTCATAGTGTCATTTAGACATTATTTACGTTAGAGCAATGTTTGGTTAGAGTAGTTAGGTCTTTACAGAAATGTGAATGAAGTCTTTCCCTTTTAAGTAATCAGTGAGGCTGTCCCATTTAAATTATCAGGTATGGAGGGAGAAAAATGTAATCAAACCAGCTCCTGGAAAGCGAAAGTGTAACTGTAGAAACGAGGTCTATCACAGACAAATTGGTCCCGGAATGTTCCAACAGATGACAGAACAGGTAAGGGCATATCTAGTCAAGTCTCTCTGATTTCATTCTACTATAGGTTTAACTATGTATCCTCGTGTTCACCTTCAGGTCTGTGACAAATGCCCCAATGTTAAGTACGAACGGGAGGGATATTTTGTGACAGTTGATATCGAGAAAGGAATGAAAGATGGAGAAGTAAGTTAAAAGACAATAGATAACCCTTATTGTGAATTCTTAGATACTATTTCACATCCTATAATTCATTGTGATTAGTTGTGTGAGTTAATCGACGTCTCCTATCGTAGTTTCTTTATACCAGTTACTTTTCAGGAAGTGTCTTTCTATGAAGATGGTGAACCCATGCTCGATGGAGAACCTGGTGACCTTAAGGTTTAGCCTCTCTCTTCCCTAAGTTTCACTATCTTTTTGTTTCACTAAACTACAAGATCAGAGAGGATTTAACAACTGTTGTACATTTGGCAGTTCCGAATCAGAACTGCACCACACGCTCGTTTCCGGAGAGATGGCAACGATCTACTCATGACCGTTAACATAACACTGGTAAAATGAATTCCATTTCAAACTACTCCTATCGACGAAAAATCGATTCATTCTTTGATTCTAAGTACTCAATCCCCCTTCTTCAGGTTGAGGCACTAGTTGGTTTTGAGAAAACATTCAAACACTTGGATGATCACGAAGTTGACATTAGTTCCAAGGTAACACTAATATTCTTTATATCTACACGCAAAAACACTTAACAGTGACCATAAAGTTATGATGTAACAATAATGTTTGTGAATACACAGGAAATTACGAAACCAAAGCAAGTGAAGAAGTTCAAAGGAGAAGGAATGCCACTTCATTACAGTACAAAGAAAGGCAACCTCTTTGTCACTTTTGAGGTTTTGTTTCCTTCTTCTCTCACTGAAGATCAGAAGACAAAGATTAAACAAGTCTTTGCTTAGTTTGGGGTTTAAAGAAGAGAACATGCAATGGTCGTAATGTAACATGATTAGGTTTTAATATATAGAAAGAAAAAGATTGTGGAGACGGAAGAAGAAGATGAGAAAAGCGCTCACGACATGAGGTTTTGTCTCTTTTTTGCTTCAATTTTATTTTTGTGTTAATCAAATTAGGTGCATATTCATGAATTATCTCAGCTTTGGATAATTTTGTGAATTATAAATCAGTTACTTCTTTTTGTGTGTGTTAGTTATTGAATCGATTAAGGCACCAATGGATGCCTTAAAAAGAGTTTTTAACAGACAAAAATCTTCTTTTTTCCTTTCATATAATAACAACAAATTCCATTCGAACAACAAAAGATCAATGTCAGCTACTGATTTTGATTTTATTGGAACAAAAAATAAAAAGAAATTAATAGAAAGTTGAGGATCAATGATTGTGTATTGTTGATTCCTTTGATCAAGTTTTGGGGATTATATCAGAGAAAGCAAAGTCATGAAATGGAGGACCTCCTTGTTCACTAAGAATGTGAAATGGAATGTGTGCTACCATTTTTCTCCTACCTTCGCGCCAGTTAACTGTACCAGGAAGCCGTTTTTCTGAAACTCGCGAAGGTCCTAACACAGACCAACAGACTCCTGGGTCGTTCATTAGTCCTAAGTAATCATGAGCTCGTTTCCAAACCCTTGCATCAGATATCCGAGACCTTACTACCTTTCCCAAGGCAACACGAGCTCTTGGTAATAATCCTTGGTGATATGTTGAGAGCTTGGCAATAGCTGTCACTACAAAACACAATAGTCTTGACTGTGTTGTTCTTCTGGAACCATTCCCAGTCTCTTGCTTCAGACCTAGCCGGCTTGAAGAAAGATTCTCGTATAGAAGCAACTCTAAACTTTCAAATAGCTCACGAGCAGTTTCCCTGTGTGATTCTCCTCCACCACCATACTCTCCAATTGCCCAGCATAGCTGTAAAGCTAACTCTCTTTTAGCAGAGTCATCATTAGCTTCTCCTAGCCGGTCTATTATAGGCTTTTTTAACAAGGCAATGATACTTGGAGACCTTTGAAATGCAGCTAACACAAATTCAAGTAGCCTACTCCGAATCTCATGAGAAAATTGTTTATCTAGAAACATTGTAGAGTTTCTTGTCATGAGTAGAGGGATTAATGCACAGACCAGAGAGTCATTTGTATCTCGCAATGTAACACTAAAGTAGACATCAAGTAGTCGAGGAGCAATCTTAAGTGCCTGCTTCATCCTATCTGACCTAGGACCACTTGCAGCAGCTTGCAATGCTGCATTCAAAGCAGGAGAAGGACGGTGTCTTTCAGCTAGACCATCATTTTCATCCTTCAGAAGCTCCAGAAACAGAGGATCAGCTACATCTATTGTATTGTTATCTTCAGATTCAGAGTCATCTCCTCCATCTCCGATGGTTGAACCAGTATAAGCTTCATCCATAAGAGCAAGAAGCATCTCTGGAGCTGCACTCTTCTGAATGGTAGCAATGCTACCTCCAACTCCTGATCCTGACCCTGAGCTTCTTTCCACTTTTTCTAAAGCCACAACCAACATTGGCAAATCTACAATAGATGGAAACAGAGGAAGAAACGATCCCGGTGATATCAATCCAGGAAATATCATCAGAAAAGATTTCTCCAACTTCTCCCAATTCCAAGCAATGAGTTTAAGTAGCAATGGAAAAAACTGAGGAAGCAAATTTGGGAAAGACGTTAAGAGTTTTCTTTTGTTCTCAATAAGAAACTCACAAGTTGCTTCTGCAACAGCAGTATCTGAGAATTCACGGCTAAGACAAGAGCGAAAGAATGTTCTCAAACTTGGGTCAGCATCGTGTAGAACCATATCCCCAAAATCGAGAAAAAACTGAAGAATGGCTAATAAGAGAAGACCTTTGGTAGTTCCGGAATCGGATTGAGACAAGGAAGCAACCGAACGTTGGAAGACCTTATTGATTTGAGGATAAAGTCTAGCCACAAGATCATCTGAATTTTCCAATTTGCAGAATCCATGTAGCTTCTTCACTGCGTGTAGTATAGATGGATCTGAAGCAGGATCCGTAGAATCTCTTGCGCTATTGCTTAAAATTCTGAGATAAAAATTCCAGTCTCCTTCTTGATCGGTCATGTTCTCTAACCAAAAGAATTATTAACAGAAAAAGAAATCGTGAAAGAAGAAATCGAAACTATGGATTTTGTCTTTCCTCTGTTGAAGAAGAGAAAGAAGAAATCAGAGATAAAGAGAAAGGAAGAAGAAGAATCTGATGGGCCTTTAGTTTACAGGCCTGCTTCAATTTAAATGGGCTTAAATATTTATTAGTCGAGGAAATTAGGTTATAGTTGTTGTGATGATTTGTTCCACGAAACGTGGAAGACTCGAATTCTTAATCACGCTACACGTGTCCACTTATTTTCTTTTTGCCTCTTGGTAATTTCGAATTTCATGAAATCAATTAATCAATTCTTAAATTGGAGCCGTAATTCATTAAGGCGTGTTAAAGTTTGTTCACCTGTATTGTACATAAACACATGCATATAGAGAGACATCTCTATCAAGGAAGATTGATCGGAGGAGACTGAGAAGAGAACAAAAACGACAATAGATTCATTCAAACTTGCACGCCATCCCCTGATAATTCCCTGTGTAATCGTACACGTATGTATATACGAATTTAAGAAGAAGAAATGTTTGTTTTGATGGAAGGTATGTTCTTAAAAATGTCGGTGCAAGGTGTATCTCCGAAGATTCTGGTGGGATCGTCTTTGATATGTGCGATCGGAGGCTCTGTGGAGGAGAAATCAGCCTCTGGATCTTCGTCGCGTTGGGTTTCACGACGACCTCCGGTTGCGTTTCTTCGTATTGGTAAAAGAGAGAAGAAAACAACGGTAAGAGAGGACGATGGTGTTTTGTTGGAGAGGGACGGAAATTGGGTTTTGAAGATTTTGGAGGTTGGATCAATCTGGAAAGGGAAGAAACAACAATCAGGAGATGAAGATGGAGAAGAAGACAACGATTTATGTGAAGAATGCAATTCCTGCAGTGTCTATGATGAAGAAGAAACTGTGTTTGATAGAGAAGATTTTTCGCAGATGTTGAGGAAAATTCCTGTGGAAGACGCACAAATGTTTGCGAAATTGTCGTTTTTGGGAAATTTAGCTTATTCAATCCCTAAAATCAAGGCGAGATTGGACTCAAAACCTTAAATTTTATGTGTTTTTGATTTGATCAGTTTTGTTTATTGACTCTGTTTTTGTTGTTACAGCCTGAGAAACTGTTGAAGTATCAGAAATTGAGATTTGTGACTTCCTCAATTGAGCAAAGGATGAGTCTTAAGGTTTCTTCTGATCAACAGGAGGAGAACAACAATGGCGACAAGGAGGAGGAGAAGAAGCTTATTAATCCAGCTGTTGCTTACAGAATAGCTGCTTCTGCAGCATCTCGTCTCTTTTCTCAGTCAAGAACTGTGCTTCCTTTTGGATCCTCTAAACATCAAGAGAATGAAGCATCTCTAATGGCCACTGCTGATTCGGTTACAGCAGTTGTGGCAGCGAAAGAAGATGTTAAGCAGGCGGTTGCAGATGATCTGAAATCAAACTGTATACCACCTTGTGAATGGTTCATTTGCGACGACGATAAAACTGGCACAAGGTTCTTCTTTATTCAGGTAATTTGCTTTTTGTGATAAGTCTTTGATGGTCTGAGATTTGCCTGAGGATATAGCTGAATGAAGGGACTCAATACTTTACAGGGATCAGATTCATTGGCTTCATGGCAAGCTAATCTTTTGTTTGAGCCAGTTCCATTTGAGGAGCTTGATGTACCTGTTCACAGAGGCATATACGAAGCTGCAAAAGGAATATACGAACAGATGTTACCTGAAGTTCATGCCCACCTCAATTCTCGTGGCAAGAACCGTGCTTTCCTTAGGTTTAGTGGACATTCGCTAGGTGGAAGCTTGTCACTGCTTGTTAACCTCATGCTTCTGATCAGAGGCCAAGTCCCAGCTTCTTCTCTGCTTCCAGTGATCACTTTTGGTTCACCTTGCATCATGTGCGATGGCGATAAGCTTCTTCAGAAACTCGGATTACCTCAGAGTCATCTTCTTGGAATCTCAATGCATAGAGATATTGTTCCCAGAGCTTTCTCCTGCAGTTACCCTAACCGCGCCACAAAGCTTCTCAAGGCATTGAATGGAAACTTTCGGAACCATCCTTGTCTGAATAACCAGGTTAAAATATGTACAACACATCTTAACCTGTTTGCTTCAGATCAATGTTTTTTGGCTTACATTATTTGCCTCTCTTTTCTTTACCTGCAGAATCTATTGTACTCTCCAATGGGCAAGCTTCTAATTCTGCAACCATCCGAGAGATTATCTCCCCCACACCCTCTTCTTCCTCCCGGAAGTGGTCTCTATCTCTTAACATCTAAGAATACCGATGAAACAGAAAAAAGACTAAGAGCAGCAAAGAGAGTCTTCTTTAACTCACCACACCCCTTAGAGATTCTCAGTGATCGTTATTCTTACGGATCAGAAGGAAAAATCAAAAGAGACCATGACATGAGCTCTTACCTAAAGGCCTTAAGACATGTGATCCGGAAGGAACTGAAGCAGATAAAAGCTGAACGGGATCAATGGCTGGGAAAGTTCTTTCTTATAAACATTTTATGTACTGGGAGAGATTCCTTGAAACACATAACTAGATTTTTCGCATCAAGGAGTACTCAAATAGTGATCATCTTCTTTCTCCCAATTAGAATGTTACTTATGAGTGTCTCTGGTGTTATGTTTCACCATTCACAGTCACATTTTAGTTTCTTCAAGTGAAACTTAGGAATAGAATCTATCACACATCAATTATTTTCAGAAAGAACAAGAACTATATTGTACAAAGAGAAAAGCAAACATAGTCACAAATTCTTTCATGATTCCACTGAAATATGATTGGAGTCTCTTTCCCAACTGATGTAATCTTACAAAGATGTTGGCAAAGAAGTGTGTAAGAGATTTATTCATGAAAGGGGCATAAAAGCTCAGACCTTTGTGACAAAGAAACTCAGGAGAGAAGTGGGTGTGAAGAAACTAGAGATTCATCTTCCCTGCTAGGTACCAAGAATGCATAGCAAGGCTACCAAATGAGAATATGTTAGCAAGTGACGATAACCCATGAATCATTCCAAACTTCTTGTTCATAGCAGCTAGCTTTGGAATAGTTTTTGCCTTTTCTCTGTTCTTAGACCATCCAACTTCATCTCCAATGTTGTTTTCTCGTTCTACTTTGTGCCTTTGCTTCATCATCTACATCAGTAACATCACCACAAGTAAGATCATCGGTTCTTAGTATGCATTTGGAAGAAGGTGTTGTGTTGGTTTATCATCTCTTACATCGATGGTCATAGGAGTAAAGACAAATAAATTGGTGAGATTGAAAGCAAAAGCTGATATCAGAAACCCTAGCTGATACTTCTCCACTGCAGAAGATGACTTCCATGGATGCAAATAACCAAAAGCAGACAACGAAATTGCGCAGCAAGAACCAACTAAAGTGAAATAAGCTGGAAACATCTTGCTCTGAAGATTACCAAACTGATGCCTCGGCAAATTCCTAATCAATCAAACAAAACAAATCACACGAAATCCAATCTCAAAATTAAAAAAGACGATCAGATTTCAGAGAAAGATAATTCAATTTTCACATTGAATTGAGAGAAAGATAGAGATACCTACTTGAACATAATGATTCCTCCGATGAAAGTAGCCCAAAGAGCAGCACCCCAAGCTGTAGCGAAGCTCAGTAGATGAGCTAGCTTCAGGAAGATCAAAACCGTCGCCGAATTCTCACCTTTCGACAGTGATCCAAATGTCTCCGGCGAGAATACAACTCCTATGGCTAAAAAAGCCACCGCTGCTAGGAATCTCGTAAGCCAACCCATCGCCGATAAAATTTTCCGATCACTCTTTCACGAAATATTGTTAGCTGAGACTAAACACGACACGTTTTGTGAACGTTTAATTGTGAGAGTTTAGTTATGTAGTAGCTATGAATTGACTATAATACCCCTTCTTTTATAACAATTCAAGTGAAGATCCGTGAAAGTGTATTTAATAGTCAATTACTTCTATCACAAAGTCCACCAAACCACGTGCCATACATGGGCCCATTAATGGGCCAGAAGTTACTAAAGGCCCATAAATGTAGCATATTCATACTTTCTTGTCCAAATTTGTTAATTAATTGAAAGAGGAAAGAGGAGTTAAATCTACGTAATAAAATCAGCAGCAAATGGTTAGAGAATCAGTTTTATAATCTGATCAGTTTTCTGGATTCGTTACAATTTTTATGAATTATATTTTATCGATAACGAATTTCATCTCTAAGATGCATATCTGAATCTTACAAGTCATTGTCTAGATGGAAATTTTAATATTCGAGTGCAAGAATCACAAACTTCTTCTTCTTCTTTTTTTTCTTCTAATTCTATGTTTCTCAGCATGCTTTTACCATTCCAAAGTCTATGTGCCAAAAATATAATATCCAAAAATAATTTTAATTAAGAATCAACCACAAATTATTCACATTTAATACAGATTTAGATAAATTCAATGATAGTGGTTAGAAAAACTCTTGACAAATTCAACATCTTAGCTTGTAAGTTGGAACTTGTCCGTGATAGGCTCCATAACTGAGGTCTTACAGTTACTTCTACTTGTGCTCTCTGCACTGTTGGGAATGAGTCCCATGACCAATGTAGCTTCTCGCAGGAAATCTGGGGTTCTTTTGCTCGCAAGCTCCACATTAACCCGCCATCAACCCTCTCGGAAGCAACCTCTTGCTGTCTTTCACCGTATGTTCCTTCAACGCAGATTTGAACTCTCCTCAAGCTTCTCTTGCAACTGTAGGACCCGAAAATCGGAATTAAGAAATGCGACAGTAAATCGTTTAAATAAAATACTTAAGAGCGAAATAACCAATAAAGTGATATAAGTAATAAGACGATTTAGCAATAAAACGTTTTAAGAATATAACGATTTAACAATAAAACGTTTTAACAATATAACGATTTAACAATAAAACGATATAGAAAATAGTCGTATAAAACCGTTTAGAATCGGAGGCGAGATTTGATCTCTGTCCTTAACTCAATAAAGCTCCCGTTAGTGAGACGGATACACAAAGCTTTTGGAGTCCCAGGATACAACCGAAGTGAGACCACAACGCTACACTCGTTGTGGAATCTACGAACGTATATAACTACGTTATACTCTAGAACGTACCGTTTTCCGAAAGATTGGAGAAACGCTTAGTGAGAGAGTGAAGGATCTTAGAGAGAATGTTTGTAAATTGTGTGTATTTCTCAAATGAGACGAGTCCCTTATATAGGCGAGCTCGGAGTGAATGCAAACCGCGTGCATTTAATGGTAAGATTCTGCGTTTTGATTGCGTGACATAAATACGAGATTTCGTCATTAACCGCGTGCAATTAAACTCGATCTTCGGTTTTGATTTCGTCATTAAGACCGAATCTTGTCTTTGACCGAAGATAAGAGATGGGCCAAAATGAACGGGCCACTCGACCACGAGACAAGCCCCAAAGCCCCAAAGCCCCAAAGCCCCAAAGCCCCAAGCCCCAAGCCCCAAGCCCAAGGCCCACGGCCCGCACCCGCACCCGCGCCTGCGCCTGCGCCTGCGCCTGCGCCTGCGCCTGCGCCTGGCCTGGCGGCGGTGGTGGTGGTGCGCGCGTGTGGTCCGATTCATCCTCTTACACATGCACCATAAGTCTTAGCCAATTTGAACACTTGTATCACCTTTAGTTATTTAAACTAGAGCGAAAACGTTCGGCTAATCAATGTGGGACATTTAATAAATCCCACTTACTTAAATACACTTAAATGGATCTATTTTGATACTTAGCCCAAAATCCAATCCATTTCATAAGTTATTTCTTATTCACATTCTCAAATATTTATAAGCCCAAAGCTTATAATAATTTAGACCCAACAATCCCCCACATGAATAGAAATGACTCTAAACAGGGATGACTTGAAGACTCTTTGGATAGAAAAAGCTAAAAAGAAGTTTCTAGAGTATATGCGAAAACTAACTGTGTCTGATGTGGTTGCATTTTTCAGCTTTGAACCAATCATTGTTAATATCTGTCGAGTTTACTCGGCCAGGAGGTGAACATGATGTCTTGAACCACCCGGAGTTTTATGTAAACTTAGACAACAGGAATAACCCAGTTAGGTTTCTCGTAGAACTACGTTCTCTTGTTGTGTTCATTGTGGCCTTGAACATGCCCGGATTCATGAGTGAACTTGGAGAATATAGCCTTTATCGTTCATTCTCCTAGAAACGGCCCCATTTCACACTCACATAGGTGATTTCCCATAAGCTTTGCCATTTTGTTAACAGCATTATTTTGTACTTCATAAGAATGAAAGTATGAAATCATTAAAAGCTCAACGCTTATCCTTAAAAACTAGCACTTTCTACTCATCGTAGGAATCGGGTTGAGACATTCATCTCACAGTGCTTTCAGCAGACTCAGTTTAATATAGTTGTCCCTTTGAACCTCATTCTTGGGATCTCCAGTCATTGAGGTTGGGTGTCCATCAAACGTCATCTTTTAATTCATAGGCTGTAAACCCATTCCTCGTGATGATTTTAATACTTGATCTCGAGTCAGACCTTTTGTAAAAGGATCTGCCAAATTATCAGCTGATTTGATATAATCCAACGTGATTATACCACTTGAGATCAAATGTCTAATGGTCTTATGTCGTCTTCGTATATGACGAGATTTGCCATTATATTGCGTATTCAGTGCCCGTGAGATAGCGGATTGACTATCACAATGCAAACGTATTGCCGGCACCGGTTTCTCCCACATAGGGATATCTTCCAAAAAATTTCGAAGCCACTCAGCCTCCTCTGCGGCTTTGTCTAAAGCAATGAACTCAGATTCCATGGTTGATCTGGCCAACAGAGTTTGTTTGGAAGATTTCCATGACACAGCAGCACCACCGATTGTAAAGACATATCCACTTGTGGATTTTGAGTTCTTGGAGTCAGATATCCAGTTTGCATCAGTATATCCTTCCAAAACTGCTGGTTTTTTACCATAGTGCAACCCATAGCTTTTCGTAAACCGCAAGTAATTCAATACTCTAGTTATAGCTTTCCAATGTGTGTGTCCTGGATTACATGTGTAGCGACTTAATACATTAACAGCGTGCGCTAGATCGGGCCGAGTACAATTTGTTAAGTACATCAGACTTCCGATAACTCGTGCATATTCCACCTGTGATACAGCTTCACCTTGATTTTTGGTCAAATGAAGTTGAGCATCAACAGGTGTTTTTGCAGTTCCACTTGAGTAGAGTTTGAATCTATCAAGTATCTTGTCAGCATAATGTTCTTGGGATAGAATGATTCCGTCAGAGTGTCTAGTGATTTTAACTCCTAGAATCACATCTGCTAATCCCATATCTTTCATATCAAACTGCCCCGATAACATGGTTTTCGTTTGATTGATGATATCTTTATTACTCCCAATAATGAGCATGTCATCTACGTATAAACATAGAATAATATACCCATTTGTAGTAATTTTAACATATATGCATTTATCACATTCATTTATGTGAAAACCGTTTGACATCATTACATTATCAAACTTTTCATGCCATTGTTTTGGAGCTTGTTTAAGTCCGTACAATGACTTCACAAGTCTACAGACTTTGTGTTCTTGTCCCGGTACAACAAACCCTTCAGGTTGTTTCATGTAAATTTCTTCCTCTAAATCTCCATTTAGAAAAGCAGTTTTTACATCCATCTGATGGATTTCCAGATCTCGTAGAGCAGCAATGCTTATTAGCATTCTGATCGAAGTTATTCTCGTTACTGGAGAATAGGTGTCAAAGAAATCCAGACCTTCCTTTTGGCGGAATCCTTGCACCACAAGTCTAGCCTTGTACTTGTCTATCGTACCATCAGTTTTCAATTTTGTTTTGAAAATCCATTTACACCCGAGGGCTTTAAACCCTTCCGGTAAATCGGCCATTTCCCATGTATGATGTTGCATAATGGAGTCAAATTCACTGTTTACGGCTTCCTTCCACGAAGGTGCGTCTGGCGTAGACATAGCCTCTATGTAAGTTCTTGGTTCATTTTCTAGAAGAAAAACCATTAGGAAATCATCACCGAAGGTTTTTTCCTTTCGAGCTCTTTTGCTCCGTCTAGGTTCATCTTCAGCTTCTTCCGGCTCATTAAATGAAGTACCGGAAGAGCTTGCCTCATTTTGAGAGGACCTTACATCTCTTTGATCACGTGTCCGTTTTAGATATTCTCTATCTTTTGACGGAAAAATATTCTCAAAGAATTCTGCATTCCGAGATTCCATCACAGTATTTATGTGAATATCTGGAATGTCTGATTTAATAACCAAAAATCGATAAGCACTACTATTGTGTGCATAACCGATAAAAACACAATCAACGGTTTTCGGTCCAACCGTGACTTGTTTCGGCGGTGGTACAACTACCTTTGCTAAGCACCCCCACACTTTCATGTATTTGTACGAAGGAACAGTGCCTTTCCATAATTCATATGGAGTTTTCCCCGTCACTTTGTGCGGAATTTTGTTGAGGATATAATTTGAGGTAAGCAAAGCTTCCCCCCACATGTTCTGAGCTATCCCAGATTCCTGCAACATAGCATTCATCATTTCTTTAAGAGTGCGATTTTTCCTTTCAACAACTCCGTTAGATGAAGGCGAATAAGGAGCGGTTGTTTGATGTATTATTCCATTTTCTCTACAAAATGCATCAAACGGTCCTTCATATTCTCCACCGCGATCACTTCGAACTATTTTAATAGTTTTCTGAAGTTGATTTTCAGCTTCAAGCTTATATTCTTTAAATTTATCCAAAGCTTCGTTTTTGCTTTGTAATAAATAAACACGACAATATTTTGTGCAATCATCTATAAATGTCACAAAATACTTCTTTCCTCCTCGAGTTGGTAGATACTTTAAATCACATAAATCTGTGTGTATCAGACCAAGAGGTTCTGTTGTTCTTTCATGTTTAGGGGATGGTCGTTTTGTAAGTTTTGCTTGTACACAAACTTGACATTTCTCTTTAATCGATTTGCATTTAGGTATTAGACTCAAATTCATCAATCTTTCCAAAGATTTATAATTCACATGTCCTAATCGTTCATGCCAAATATTAAAAGACTCGACCAAATAAGTAACTTGAGCATTTTCATTAACGGAATCAACATTGGTTACATTTTTCTTTGGTAAGACCGTCATTACATTCATTTTGACAAGTCCACCCTTAACATAACCCTTTCCCAAGTACACCCCATTCTTCCGAATCACAAGTTGATCGGATACAAAGTTAACACCAAATCCGGCCTTGCTCATGAGAGTGCCGGAAATCAGATTCTTGCTTACGTCGGGAACATGTTTCACATTGTTGAGAGTGATCTCATGTCCCGAAGTCATCTTCAGCACAACCTTTCCACGTCCTAAAATCTTGGATGCTTTGGTGTTGGCCATCTTCACCCTTTCGTCTCCATGACTCTTTTGATAAGTGCTAAACAACTCTCTATCACAACAAATGTGAGTGGTTGCACCGGTGTCATAGTACCACTCCCTTGGATTGGTCTCAACCGCATTGACTTCCGGAATATCTTCGGTGATTACCGCACATAGATCTTCCGAGGTCAAGAAAGCTTGATGAGTAGACTTTTTATCTTTAGCCTTCTTATGGCAAGCTTGAGCTTTGTGGCCTTTCTTACCACAATAGTTACAAGTTCCGTTGAACTTCTTCTCAGCCCCATTGTGCTTCTTGAAGTTCGTGGATCCCGAAGGTTTCAGATTCTTTTCCCCGACCTTAGCCTTGCCTTTGACCTTAGCCATTTGAGCAAGATAGGCTTGGTAAGAATCTTGCTCCTCACGATTGGTGAGGCCGGTTGTATGGCGATTCCTAGCTTCAATTTGAAGCCTAGTGATCAAGTCTTGAAGAGACATCGCCTTTCGCTTGTGCTTGAGATAGTTTTTGTATTCCACCCAACTTGGAGGAAGCTTCTCAATAAAGCAATTAACCGTAAACGGTTCACATATCTTCATGCCTTCGGATGCTATCTCATTGCATAGCAATTGAAGTTGATCCACTTGTGCCATGATAGGTTTTGAGTCCACCATCTTGAAATCTAGAAATTTTGCCACCGCAAATTTCTGAGTTCCCGCATCATCAGACTTGTACTTCTTCTCCAAAGCATTCCACAACTCTTTGGCTGTCGGGAATTGCTTCTCATTGTTGTACACAGCATACAACGAGTCAACGAGGCGGCTTAAGATCCAACCCCGGCACAAGAAGTCTGAATGCGTCCATGCATCAATGCTCACAATGGTGTGGACATCTTCGGCTCCAAGAGCAGCAACCGGCTTGTCCTCTTTGAGAAACTTGTCAAACTTGAGGGTGGTCAAATAGAACAACATCTTTTGTTGCCAAGTCTTGAACCCATTCCCATCAAATTTTTCCGGCAATAGTCCAGCACTCACAGCGTTTGTTTGAACAACGGTTGTTTGGACAGCTTCATTTTCCTTGGTGATTGCAACATGTCCAGTCTCAGTCGACATCTGTTGACAATCCATGGAATAAAATGAGTGAGAAGCTTGAATCGTTAAATAAAATTTTATTTTACGAATCAGCTATTAAATTTGACGTTTTAATTATAGACACTATTAATTAGTGCAATAATTTATAACTGTCTTCTAAAACGTTTCGGAAATATTGCAAATTTATTGCACCCGAACCCGTTTCTTAACACAAACGTTTCTCAAAAACGCTAAGAAGCGTTTGCCGAAACCGTTTTAGATATTGGTTTGTAAAGACACTTATGAAAGCGTTTTACTCAACCGTTTGAAACCGCGTTTCGAAAGAAACAACGTTTCTAGACAAGAAATTAAATCGATGAAAATCGTTTTATAAATTCGCAAATCTCAATCCGATTATAGCTATATGCTAGAAGCGGATTTATTGAGTTAAGCTTGTAGGACCCGAAAATCGGAATTAAGAAATGCGACAGTAAATCGTTTAAATAAAATACTTAAGAGCGAAATAACCAATAAAGCGATATAAGTAATAAGACGATTTAGCAATAAAACGTTTTAAGAATATAACGATTTAACAATAAAACGTTTTAACAATATAACGATTTAACAATAAAACGATATAGAAAATAGTCGTATAAAACCGTTTAGAATCGGAGGCGAGATTTGATCTCTGTCCTTAACTCAATAAAGCTCCCGTTAGTGAGACGGATACACAAAGCTTTTGGAGTCCCAGGATACAACCGAAGTGAGACCACAACGCTACACTCGTTGTGGAATCTACGAACGTATATAACTACGTTATACTCTAGAACGTACCGTTTTCCGAAAGATTGGAGAAACGCTTAGTGAGAGAGTGAGAGAAACCACGAGACATTCCCCAAAGCCCCAAAGCCCCAAAGCCCCAAGCCCAAGGCCCAAGGCCCAAGGCCCACGGCCCGCACCCGCACCCGCGCCCGCGCCTGCGCCTGCACCCGCGCCCGCGCCTGCGCCTGCGCCTGCGCCTGCGCCTGGCCTGGCGGCGGTGGTGGTGGTGCGCGCGTGTGGTCCGATTCATCCTCTTACACATGCACCATAAGTCTTAGCCAATTTGAACACTTGTATCACCTTTAGTTATTTAAACTAGAGCGAAAACGTTCGGCTAATCAATGTGGGACATTTAATAAATCCCACTTACTTAAATACACTTAAATGGATCTATTTTGATACTTAGCCCAAAATCCAATCCATTTCATAAGTTATTTCTTATTCACATTCTCAAATATTTATAAGCCCAAAGCTTATAATAATTTAGACCCAACAGCAACTCTCCGTCTACTCCATTTGGAGAGAAAGGAATGCACGGATCTTTACTCAAGTTGCTACTCCTATGAGAATATTTACATTATGTGTGGCCGATGTGTTTCTCAGTTTAATTATAAAGTTAAAGTACATATTAAAGTTCATGATTCTAATATAAAAGATGATACCATGATGTATCGGTTTCGATTAACATATTAGAATCGGGTGTATTGGTAACCCTCCTCCATTGCTAAATTATATTGTATTGGTCTTTTCTCTATGTAAAGTATTTATGTATATATGGTAATTAATTAAATATAAATATATATAACCGTATATATAAATGTAAGGAATGTAGTGGTTAATAAAAACCACAAAGGTTTGTAACTCTTTGTTTGAGTATAAAATCAAAATGAGTTTTGGTCATGAGGTATCATGTAATTGACGTACGGTTATGAAAACAAAAACTCACAAACATAAAAGATAGAGAAAAAGAGTGTTATATTTCTTGTCAATCGAAAGAATCATTAGGGAATTTAAGACTAAGGGAGAATAAAATCAAAGTGAAATTTTGATCCACAACATCAATAAGCAATAGATCAAGGTTAGTCTTCTTTCTCATTGATAAAATGTTTATTTGTTGAATTAACACAAATTTAGAGTAAAATTTGAGATAGATTTTATAAATAGAAATCATAAAATTGAATTTATAATCCCTGCATCTTCAATCCGAGCCACCTTCTCTCATTGCCAGCTAAAGACTCTTCTTCTCCCTCCCTTATTCAATTATATTTCGGTTATACGTTGTGCTTTCCTTAATTTGCTAATCTCTTTTTTTTGGTAAGATTGTATTTATTATGAACTCTTTATTGCAAGTGGTATAAGATCTTACATTTAAAACAAAAAAAAGTTGGACCTTGTAAGAGAATTCAGATAAGAAAAACTCGATCTAGTTTCTGTCATCCACTAAACATAAAACTTATTAATTTTCGAGCTTAATTTTGTTGGCTCGAGATGCTGTTCTTCTGACCAAAGTCGAGAGTACCTTACTGTCCTTAATGTTATTCTCACTTTTTCATTTTTTAATAAAAACGATATATTTGTAGAATAAAAAAAAAGTAGAGATGATAGGGTCACATGGATAGAGACTGACATCATCATAGTCATTATTTTTCTCTTTTTATCTCCTGAAAATCCATATATTAATAAACCCAAAAGCTTGACAAAAACTTAAAATAAATCCAAAAAAAATACAACGACATACTATCTCAAATTCAAATATCGAATCTAATACTGAAACTCACCAACTAAAAGTAATGGAACTCGAAAATAAAGATTAGACTTCTAATCCGGCAAAAATGCATTAACCAAACAATATTACCATTTTATGTATTTATGTCTTATTTACCTTAATGACTCTAATATGATCACGAAAAACCAAAAATGTATATGGACTTGTTATATTCAAAATATGAAAATATATGATGGTGATGTTATTTTAATAATTGTAGGTTGCATAGTATTCCCTGTGGCAGATAATAATTGCATTTCAAAATTTAAGAACGCTTGACCAAACAGACCAAAACAAAATCGAAATTTTGGTCAATCTTGTAAGAAATTAAATTAATGGATGAGTTACAATCGAATATCAAAGCTGTACCAACTGCATTTTGACCTCTCTATCGATCACCAATACCATTAAATAGCAGCCAAAAAAACTCTGTAGATAAGGATTCCTCGGAATATTAATTCTTATTGTGTACAGACTCAGACTCATTTATCTATTTTAATCCAACAAATCTATGACTTGTTATATTTATTTGACTTTGCATTCATCTGTGTGCCTGACACTTTTATTGGATAATTCATTACTTTGATTTTTTAATTCGAAAACTAAAGCATTATTTGCACAGAACTAAAAGCTTTTGTAAAAAAAAAAAACTAAAAGGAAACGAATATTTAAAAGTTCAAAAAGAAAAAATAAAATAATTCGAGAGTCGAATTAATTCTTACATTAGACTGTACATTCATCATACTCAAATTTCCGGTTTAATATCTAACATGTGAGAGCTTCATATTTCATTGGAATCGGTTGGTTAAAACCGGTCCTAGATAGTAAACTCCCAACGGCGGCAAGATCTCTGCAGAAAACTCCTTGATACGAGTTTGAATTTCCCGGGTTAATTTCTGCAAAACCGGTTATTTGATTTGAACCGAGTTTTTCAACCGGTTCGTGTTCCTCAACCGTTTTTGTTGACAGTTGATTTATCACCGCCATCTTCTTCCTCTGTTCTTCCTCTGTTATCGTAGAAGCCAAAACAGAGTAACCTCTCTGAATCAGTCGATAAAGCAACAATGAAGACATTCTCGCTCGATCTTTAACGGAATCAATTTCGTTTTGATTGAAGAAATCGCAGCGTTCGATGAATGCAAAAGCTTTATCAGGTTTATGCCTCAGACACAATAAGAGATTTGCTCGATCAAGCTCTGATCTCGTGCATCCTCTTCTAACTCCAATCAATCCGTAATAATCAACATTCCCAATTTCTCCATTCGCAATTTTTGCTTTCAGAATCTTCGATTTCGTCGTTAGTACACATAGTTTCCTCGGAATTTCTCTGTATTTCACATTGTGTCGTTTCCATGGCGGTCCAGGAAGTTTCCGATCTCGTAAAATAGTGTTGTAGAGAATCTTCAAATGCTCTAAATCGTGAAGCGAATCAGGTAAACATCGAACTGTTTCGAATAGTGAAGCTCTAGTCTCCAATGCGTGAATGCTGGACGGTTCAAGAGCTAGGGTTTTGTTGCAATCAGCAATCGCCTCCGCGATTTTTCCGGCGGATCTATATGCGGCGGCGCGATGCATATAACAATCGGCGAGAAATCCTTGAGGCGCAGGACGACGACGACCGTCGAGGATTTTGGAGAAGTGACGGATTGATTCAGAGAAATGTCCGGCGTCAAAGGCGGCGAATCCGGCGGAACGACGACGGAGGAGGATTTTAGTGTGGGCGAGAAGATTAGTGACGGTGTCGCCTTCTGAGAATTTGCGTGGCTGATACGCAGAAGAAGATGATGATGAACTGGAGAGAAGAAGAGAGAAGCTATCTTCTGATAAGCTTACACTTTGACGGCGGGACTCGGCGGTTGTGAGACGTTTTCCGGTACGAAGAAGAATCATTGCGTCTTCCATTAATCCTAAATGGCAACAAGCTTGTCCCAATACAACATATCTGCAAATTAACAAAACAAAACCTTAATGAAAAAAGAAAGAAATCTAATTAGAATCGAGAATACTCCGATTAATTCACAACAAAATCAAAAGAGAAAATCATTACCTCCATTCTTTTTCTTTATCACGATTTTTAAAAATCCCACCCATTATTTTCTTTTTCAAGTCAGAAACAGAGAAGCACTTATCACGGCGAGGAGATGAATCAGAGAGAAGTTTCCGTGAGAGTTGAGCAGAGGAAGAAGAAGAAGAGTAAGAGCCTTCAAACGAATTAGATCCATCTTCATCGTTCACAACAAGCTTAAGACTTGGAATGTAATCCTGAAGCATATCAACAACATCTTTGAAACGACGAAGAAAAAGCAAAGCTTTAGCTTTAAGTTCTAACGCAGTTTCAGAATTTGGCGATATTGATAACGCTGCTTCTAATATACGAATAGCTGAAACGACATCGTTTTGCTCCTCACTCGCCATTAATGACCTTGCATCTTTAATGTAGTTATTAACAATCTGAAAGGTACAAAAAGTAATGTTTTCTGAGTGATTTGATCGATACCCATTGTAGAAATGATCGAGAAATTGAAGAAAGTTTAGTGATTTGATGGTTCTTTAATTACCTTCTTACGAGTAAACCACCAATGCTTCTTGTCACCATTAAGGGCAGTATAAACCACCATTGTTGCAGAGTTATCTTTTACTCTTTCCACAAAATTCTTTGCTTCTTCTCTAAGATTTGAGAAAAGAGAGACAAGTGCTTATAAAGAAATGCAGAGAGAAAAAGATATAGAGAGAGAAGGAAAGGTTAGAGATGGGTGAGAGAGAAAAAGATATATAGAGAGAAGGAAAGATTGGAGATGAGTGAGAGAGAGCAATGACAGCTTTGACCTATAAAAAGTTTGATCCTTAATAAATAGTTGTCACTATTTTTTTTTCCAACAATTGGATATACAAAATTCGATCCATAGTACTAAGTCATTAGCTGAATCATCCTAACCACCATACTGAGAGCAACTCAACACTATTTCTTCTTTTATACTAGTTGATATATTCTCTTAAGTTTTTACTATAAATACATTTGTCAATACTTCGAAATCAAATCTTGTTTAATTACACTATGATCTTATTAGCTAATCTCGTGTGTATATCTCAATCATATCTTGTGTAATTAGGCAAGTTTATATTCTTTACTTAATTCTATATTCTCTTTTCTCCCTTCCTTATCTACTTAGGCAAGTTTTATGACTAAATATTCTACTATTTTCAGTTATAGTCTCAATTCATTTGTACCGTATCTATGTACTTGCATTGCATGTAGTTCGATCTCAAATACGTATTATTGTTATTTCGAACTTGAGTTCACTTCGAGACCATCTCAAATCATGTAGATATCATCTGAATTGCAATTATACAAATGTGATTTAGGAAAAATTCAAATTTAGATAGCATATTATCGTTGTTATGAGTTTTTTGTCCGACCACTAGATTAAAACTATGTTGGCTATTCTAAGGTTTAAACCATTTTCTTTTTAAATGTAGACTTTGTAATTTGTAGACATGATGGTAATTTGTCATATTCCGAAATTGTCAAAGTATGACAAATGATTGCACTATATCTTCACCCATCTCTTGAGTAATCATGTTCAATTATTTTTTACTATATACTTCAAGTTTTATTTTCGTCACAAGATTCTCTGAGTATTATTATTTGCCAAAATTGAAATTTTGAGAATGGAGCTTTCAATATTGATCATAATGAGATGTTGGGCATGTCAAGAATTAAATACTATTGTATATGTTAAAGTTTTTCATGAATTATAATAAACGTATCCTCCATACATGTAATCTAATCTGGACACGTCTTGTGATTAATGTTATTTCAGAAAGCATGCTATTGCAAAATCATGTCAATTTTTGTATGGTCTTAAAAGCTATGCAATATCAGCATCTATAACCTTGACCAGTAAGGCATTTTTAAGTATAATGCTTTTTTAAAAATCAATAATATTTGTTCATTTAAATTTTTTCAAATATGATTGGTTTTTTAAAAAACATTATGTTCAACAAAAAATCTTATCAATCAAGGTCTCTTCCTATGTAGTAGGATACGTGGTCTGAATACGCAATACCATCATATGAATACCGAACCTCTTTTATTTTCCACTGAAATACAGAGATTAATATATGAAGGATAGAATATAAAAGTCGGTGAAAAATAAGATAAATTTCCAGAAAACAAAACTTAAATGCGAGAAAATTTTCTTGTTTCTCTCTAGCAATAATTGTACAATCACAACTTTACGATTTTAACTGCCTTCTTTTCACATCGGAGAGTGATGTCTACCGGTTTCCGGTCGTTATTTCAAGACAATTCCAAGGGTTAACTGTTGTTGTTAATCTCTCTTCAAAGTCTTGTTGTTTGCCTTTCATCTTCACCATTGAGTTCTACCGACATCGTTGTAATTTTCTTCATAATCTCGTCATGTCGGATAACAATCTAAAGCAAATGCAACCGGAAGCCCATGAAGATGGTCATGAGTTATCACGAGTGCAAGACGAAACCGTTACGATACGTGAAGCATTAGCATCTACGTCTCAAACAAAACGCAAGGCTGAGACGTCGCCAACCAATCAAGTATCATCACACCCGGCAAAAGACGACAATGTTGATGATTCAGAATCGGATCCAGATGAAGGACCGGACACGATGCCGACAAACACACCTATTGGCGAACTGGTGCCATTAGGAATCCTCTCCATATCGATTACGGACAGTGTTGGTCTTTCCATACAACAAAAGCGCAATGTTCATGGCCCTCCCCCCAATGATGAATGCTAAGACAATTCTCATCTGCAGTGGGTTAAAGAAGAAATGTGTTCTTGATGACACATATGTGACGCAGCCAGTTTATAATATTTTCAGATATGTTCTTTATTCTTTTATGCTAATGTACGTACTCGCTACTTCAAATTAATAAAATTTTATTGATGGCAAAAAAAACAAATGAGAGAAATTTTAAAAAATTGAACTTCAGGAAAAACTAGCTATGATACTACAAAACTGTAAATCCAAAGCACTAATCGGCAAACTATAATCTAAACCGATACTAAAACCTTACACGACGAATGAATGAAAGTATCTCAAGAATGAAGAATAATATTCTGCATCTCTAAAAATAATATCCCCCATAGATACCCAATTTTTTTCATAAGATTTTTATTTATTTGTTTATGGATGGTTAGCTTTTATTATTGGAAACTGTATTTCTGAATAGCAATAATATTAATTATAATAATGCAGCTCAAAAAAATCATTGATTATAATATAGGTACAACCTCCTTCTACATTTTTTGGACTTATAGACAATTTATATGTGTGTAGCCGTATTGTTAATCATTCACAAATATACATTATATTGAATCTTTAATTATATATGCATTACATTTTCTTTCTCAAAATTATATATTTCTGATAAATTAAACAAATTTCACAAACTGACGAAGAAGGCAATTCACAAAGCTTGAAGTCATATCTAACTCTCTGCAACTAATAGGAGCATTCAACAATCGCTCTTCAATCTCTGAGACCTCTCTCATCGATTCATTTGATCGATGATCTATCTTTCAATTTTATTTATCGCAAGTTTAATTTTAGAGCTGATGCATTGGTAAAGTAAGGTTGAGACTTGCTTGTAACCCTTCAGAATCCCGTTTAAGTTAATGAATGTGTTTTTCGTGACAAAAAAAATAGATTAAAAAAATTATAATAAAGGTAAATGGATGAATTTTTTTAGCAATCCAATATTGTTCGTTTCTACACATAACCTAATGGCTTGATTTAGTTTTCGTATGAAATTGACTAGTTGAGAAGTAGAGACAAAGGTCATATGAGAACTATTATCATGTATATAATATATATTATAATAGTGCAAACTCAAAATAATTGGCGGTATATGTATTCAACAAAGAGTGCCATTGGTTGAGAAGATGATGCCAGGATGGATTGAGAAAGTTAGCTAGAGATGTGTCTGCTTAATTATAACAATTAAGAATTGATTAGAAAGACAATTAGGTGTTGTTAATTGTAGTTAAGCAGTAGTATTTGAATATAATATACTATAAGGGTTTGAAAGGGGTCTCATTAATGGCAACTGTCCCCATTCTTTAAACATGTTAGCATCTTAAGAGGCAATTCTTGACGGCGTATTTTTATCAAATATTTATCATTATATGTATTTATTTTTATGTACATACCCTTTATATATAGACATTAATATATACACGAAAACCTCCATAAATTAATAGTGTTGGTATCTTGAAAAATTATTAATTTACAATATTTTTAATTATTAAATTTATTTTAAAAAGATAAGTTGAAACTATTTTTAAATTAATTTTTTGAAAGTTATAAATTTTATAATTTTAAAACTAGAATTTTTAATATTTTAAAACTAATATTTTAGTTCATAGATATTATATATATATATATATATATATTCAAGTTTATATTTATGATTAATGACATCAATTTTTTTATTTCAACAACCTATAATATTATTACAATAAAATTGAAACATATTAAAATATTAAAAATTTCAAAAAAATTTGGTTATTTTTTATGACATGTTATATTACAACATCATAGTTTAAAAATATAACATAATAATTGTTTTATAGAGTAGAGCTCTAAATTTTTTAAAAAATCATACATTAATATATAAGCTTTTATATATATTCAGACGATAAAAATATATATAAATATATACATGTAAATTTAGATGATTATTAATTTATGATATAAATGAGATTATATTTTTAAATTTGTGATATGCAACTATATATCATATAAGCATATTCTTAAGATTAATATATAGCTAGATAATGCTTCAACTAGGTACCATTCTTTTACACAGGATTTTGGGTATTTGGACGATGCAACATGATGGGTGCATTGTCTAGTGTGACTTTTACCAAGACATGGTTTTGTTTTATATATGTAGGAACCAAATAAGTGCCAAAAATATGCACAGATATTAAGATAAGAATCTATTAGTTAAAAGACAAGTTGGATAATTAAAATTGAAAGAGTAGAGTAGAAAATAGAGAATATTGCTTTGGGGCAACAAACCAATCATCTAGTTTGGCTCAAATTCAGATTATAGAGACCTCTTTTGGATCTAAAAGCTTTGGGTTTTGAACTTAAACTGAAACTAATCAACTAAAAGTCAGAGAGGTTAAAGGAGTGGCACGTGTTCTTAGCTTAGATATCACGTGGCTTTGAGTGATCCATGTGCTTCTTCTCTTTAACCCAAAAACCAACTTCTAATTTTATCTATTTTTTTCTGTTTTTTACATTTATCAGATTTAACCGGCCGGTTTGGTTTATCAGAGATCAAATTATTCGTTTGGGTAACATTTATAGCTCAGCTGTGCTTTGCTGAAAAGTGAAAAAAGTGACGAATAATAAAAAGAAAAAAGCATTTAACAAAAGAAAGAAAAAACTGCGACAAAGAATCGATCCAAAGGAGAAATTTAACTAGTAAATAATATTTTCATTAAAATCTATCTATTATTTAATTTTGGTTACGTCGATAAGAATCGATAAAAAGGATAAATTCTGGAAAAAAAATCACAAAAAAGTAAATTATTATACATTTAGGGTTTAATTGGGTAGTAGAAGCTTATTTTTCGCTGAGCGGTTAAAATAGACGTTTGAAAACCAACAATTGAAATGAATGTTTGAAGTTATTTGAGATCACTTAACCGCTGGATCTAAACAAACTTATTTGTCGATTTTTCTTTATTTTCAGATAGATTTTTATTCAACCGTTTAATTTTCTTTCAACTGTTTTACTCAAAGAGAATCAACAATCGAACCCCTAATATTTTAGTTGTAAATCTGATCGCGTTGCGACTTGAACGTTACTAAGCGGCTGCGATCAATGATGCATTTGTGAGTACTAGTCCCGGTTCATTTAAACATTTTTGAATCACTTTAAGTATTCATATTTTCAAATGATTTCATAAGCATATTTGGAGTCAAAAGCATGTTTTGTTTTTATCTCATTTCCTTTAACGTATAATTATTCACATATCTCTAATGTCAGATTCGTTTGTTTTCATTTCCCAATGATACCTAAAAAGATGAAACGAGAAACCAAATGATAAGGTTCACAAACAGACATAACACATGTAAACCAATGTATACGTACACACATTATGGTACATCTGTGTCAATATTGATTGGTCTTCATTGTAGGACATTGTGATTGTTAAATGTCAAACTCGATTCACATGGCCTTTTTTCTAAATACATTATTAAAGCTTTAAGTCTTCTTCACTTTTCTAAAAAGCTAAGAGACAGCCATTGCCTAAGCCCCACACAGTTTCAGAGTCACAGACAAATGGGTTCACACTTCTCATTGGATTTAAGTTTGGTCTGTATACATCGAATATGTGACTTCAAACTCGACAAAAATAGAAACTTACTTGTATATACACACACACATATATACAATATACACACATTCACATGTTTCATTTTACATCTTGAATCATAATCACACATCAGATGTCAAAACAACATAGACTCACATTGTATAGATAAGAGACTTCACATTGATCTAGTTGATATACTGAGAAACCCATTTGCCCTTCACCATAACCCATCTTCCTTACAATGCTGCACATGAAAACCTCAAGTGGACGACATTTGTTCCTGCTAGATTCACTTTACCTTTCCCTGTGGTGAAATTGGTGAGGCCTAGATGATAACGTAGCTCATCTTCTGATGCAGCGTATGGAATGTCGATTTTGTTTCCAAGAATGAGGAAAGGGACATTTGATAGGGATTCATCTGAGAGAAGTGCGTCTAGTTCTTTCTTTGATTCAGCAAACCTCTCGTTGTCATATGCATCCACTAAGTACACCACTGAATCAACCTAATAGGATGAGAGGCAATAATCATGCTACAAACTTGAAGATAGAATTTGAACAGAGCAAGTGATAATTTGACATTAATGAAAGGCTATCTATATCTTTAATCAACAATCAGAATGTAATAACAAGAAACCTCATGCTGTTATGATCCACAAACCTAATTACTCAACAATGATCAAGAATACACTCTAGGGTTTGTTTTAGAGTCCCTAATCTCTCCCTAAGCCATAAGGCTTCCACTGACTAAATGGCCAAAGACCCTTAATTCATATCCTTTCTCTTCTATTTATACTAATTACAATCATGCTTATTAAAAACCTCATGCTGTGATGATAACAGTAAAATTCGTCTATAGATTTCATATCTTCCAATTTTCAACCTCTACATGCCAAATTGCCAATCACCACATGAATTCAAACTATTCTGGAGATTTCAATTCAAATCTACCATTCAGACATACATCTATAAGTTTTGTTTCTCTTTGGGACATAATGATTGTAACATAGCCGCATATTAAATCCATCCGGCCAAAAACTGGATTGATAAGTGAGTAGAAAGCAACCAGTGGTTAGCAAAGTGGCTATATAAAAGAGTAAAGAGGTCACAGAAAGATTCACATAAAGCTTCCTAATCTACATGTAATTATCAGACCTTATGCTGCAATAACATGAGATTCATATAGAGTAGCTATCCTCTAAACTTCAAGTTAGTACTAATGATCTTCCACATAGCCAACCACTTTGTCATTTCAAGCTATCATTGGAAATTTTATTTCAGCTCTATCATCTCAAACTACTATTTCTATGAGGAAACTGGACAGTGAAGATTGTAACAGCTTCCAAAATATAAAATCTTTAGAAAAATTCATATCAGCTTATGGTGTCTACATATTAAACTATACTAGCAGATGAAATTCTGAAAACACTTGCTAACTGATTGACCTCAAATCCGAATTATACATAAGCTAAGACATATGAAGACCAAAGAAGATCAGACCTTAGCATAATAGTCCTTCTAGACTCTGCGTGCAATCTGATGACCTCCCAAATCAAAAGCTTTGAACTTTATTTTCCCAATACTAAGCTCTTCCGATGTTGGATGCTGAGTCGGTTGATGCTGAACCAGTCTCTGAAACCAAAATCAGACGATGACAAAAGGCTCAAACTTTAGAACCACGATTACTGATAAGTGAAAAAGAAGAAAACGAACCTCGTCCTTCAACATGTGAAGCAAGGTGGTTTTGCCGTTTATCGAGACCCAGAAACAGAATCTTCGCTTCCTTGTGCCACAATCCGAGAGTTGCGAGAACATCATAGAACCAATCGACGAGAAACATCGCTTCTTCTTCCTTTTCCGAGGCGATTAGACGCAAATTCGCGTTTGTACCAACATTTTGATCTTGAGCTACGTTTTGTAAATAATAGATAGTATTGGGGCTTTTGTGTGAAGCGAACAAATAAATTGTTTTTTTTCTAATTGGTGAAAGCAAACGTCGTCGTTTCCGTATCTATGAGTGTGTTGACTGGAACTTGTTTGTAAAAGACCATAATTATGTGTAACAATTATATATGTAGTGTTAATTAAAGTCTAATGAATCCAAAACTTCAACAAATGATTTCATTTGTTACATTAGTCTAACTCCATATATATAATAAACCCATAAGTAATTGGTTAGTTTCCAGTATATTTTATTTATTCATTCATTATTACACTATTTTTAGTAAAAACTTTTTAGTTCGACAATAGTGTATGAGTTTATGTTTGTTTTTTGTTTGCTTATATAGTTCTCCAATGGTTATTAATCTAAATATTTTCTGTGAAAAAACAAATTGTGGATTATTGTTTTTGTTGGTCCTAAAAGCAAATTCTTCATTTATAAGATGTTCTTATTCGTTATAAGTTTTGTCATTCGTTTAGTCTGAGTTTGCCTTGTAATAATATTGTTATTGGGATCAGAGTTGTACATTTTTGAGTCTTTGTCATTGCTAATCACATTTTCTTTCTATTGTAATTTTTAACTTTCTTCTTTGGGTTCAGGTTTTCCGGAATATTTTGTTGTTTTACTGGTTTTTGGATTTCGTCCAGGTAATCTTTCTTTGGTTTTTAATGAATATCCTTCGAGTGAAAATGGTTGTTTTTGAAAACCATTGCAAAATTTATCATTGGATACGAAGATCGATTCACATCAATGGCTTTGAAACACATACAAACATAAAGAGTTATGAACTCAATTATATAGAGAGTGCTTCTTAACGATAGTCACAGGACACTTGACTCGTTTGGCACAATACTCACTCACACTTCCTAACAAAGCGCTTTTGAAGAAACCATAATCATGTGTACCGATTACTAACATATCAGCTCTAAGTTTCTGAACTGCTTTACAATAACTTTGAATCATTTAACACAACAAGTACGATTGATTCATTCATAAAATGATGGTTCGAGATCCCTTCCATCAGTGGTTAAATTCGCTCTGATACCGACTGATGGAGTAAAACTAAGATAGATGCAATGATATTTAGTTAAGATGTTTTAAAACTTACATCGGACTCAAAATCTTGGCACACGATTCGAGATCTAGCCATGACTGATTCGACAAGCTCGTATTCATATTTCTTTAAGGCTGCAACTGGATCTCCGGTTACTATAAACCCTGAAAATCGACAAAACATAATCTACAACTAAGTCGAATAAATTATATATCATAAACCCTGAAAATCAACAAAACATGTATATTTCTTTAAGACGACGAGACTAACCTGCAGCGTCAAGGGAAGAGTAAACAGGAAGAGGAGGCTTAACGTAGAGGAGGATAAGGGTATCATTGGAACCATATGGAAAAAGATTGGTAAGACTCCATGAAAGAGCTTCCATGCTTTCTTCACTTTCATCTACAGCTACTACTATCTTTCTCTCCTTCATCTCTTCCATTTGTTTTCTTAATTATCTAGAAGTTTCTTATTTATTTTTGCTTTCTATTATTGAGAACAAATATCTAATGGCTTAAAGCTTGATGTAATAAGAGCGATGGGGATTGTGTTTCTATTTATACAAGTAGATAGCTAGGCAAAACTATTTCTTCGTGTTTTGGAATTCAGTGTTTTTATTTGGATTTATGTTTTGGATTTTGTAAGTAGTTATGTCTATGTTCAAAAGAGGTTTCGCAGACACTATAATTTCCATAGTTGAAAATTTAAAATATCTTGATATTAAACTTTTTTTAATGTTAAAGAAAGAAATATAAAATCACGTAAAATTGAACAAATGCCTGTTTTTTCATCAAAATTCGACTCCAAATAATCGTATTATCCTGCATTATAAAGTTTATATACAAAAATATCTATGAATTGAGTGTCACATCTATTTTTTTTCCTACATGCAGAAAGTTGTATTTACCTTACCTAATATTGTTAAGAATTTGAATATAAATCAAATTTTATTGATACAATTATTTTGACAAAAAAAAAAAGAGTTTACTGTTTAATCGGTCATATATTTGTTGAGAAAAATGGATGAAAATCTCATTTTCTTTACATATATGTAGAAAAGTTTTAGAAGTTAAAAAAATTGAGTGATCATGACTGTCAGTTTTGTATTATCCACAAACGTATACAAATATTTCGTAAAATAAGAGAAGTGTATGATTGAAACAAATAAAATGTCAAAATAATTGGTCTTTTTCAAAAAACTTGAGAAATTAGTATCACCATAAAATGAAGATAAGATTAGCTTCCAACTACAAAATTGACACCTATCATGGACCTTATTTATACCTTTGCACTTTAATGCTACTGGTGGCCCCAAGGGTTAAAAGGTAATTTGAATATGTGACCAGATTAATGGGCCTTTATTAGGCGTAAAGGATTTTCATTCCATATTGAAGGCCCATTAAGGCTTAAAGGGCCTAAATGAGAAGAAAGCTCTGATTTGGCTCCGCCGTTAAGCAGTTGCTTTGCACCGCGTTTGCTATTGCTAATCGCCGTCGAGCTTCGATGGCTATTGCTCCGTGGCTCTATCTCTATATGAGAAGAAGCTCCATTAACACTCCTTGCAACTTCTTATTTCGCTCTTATTCACTGAATTCCAACGAATTCGTTTTCGGTCAAAGTCGTGTAATCGGTGGGATCGAGGTATGCGGCGGCGGGAGGGGAGGAGGAGATGGAGGAGAGGATGTGAAATTTCCTCGTGCTAGATCGTTTCCCCTTTATCGATTGCTTCATTCTTCTACTTATCATTCACACTGTCAAGTGTCATTGACACACGCTGCAGAACTGCTTGATACGAGTCTAGGTTTGAGATGTTTCTCTAGTAGTAGTTATGATAGTAGTGGAGGATGTGAAGAAGAAATTGAATCTGAATGTGATAATGATGAAGACGATGAGGATGTTAGTGATGAAATTGGAGTCAAGTGTGTTGATTCAAGTACTAATCCTGAAGAAGTAGAGAGAGTCTGCAAAGTGATTGATGAATTGTTTGCTTTAGATAGAAACATGGAATCTGTTCTTGATGAAATGAAGGTAGATTTGTCGCATGATTTGATCGTAGAGGTTTTAGAACGGTTTCGACATGCTAGGAAGCCTGCGTTTAGGTTCTTCTGCTGGGCTGCAGAGAAACCAGGCTATGCTCATGATGCAAGAACATATAACTCCATGATGAGTATTTTAGGAAAGACTAGACAGTTTGAGACGATGATTTCTGTTCTTGAAGAGATGGGTGGAAAAGGGTTGTTGACGATTGAGACATTCACTATCGCAATGAAAGCTTTTGCTTCTGCGAAAGAGAGGAAGAAAGCTGTTGGTATCTTTGAGTTGATGAAGAAGTATAAGTTTAAAATTGGTGTCGAAACAATTAATTGCTTGCTTGATAGTCTTGGGAGGGCTAAGCTTGGAAAAGAAGCTCAGGTTCTGTATGATAAGCTGAAAGAGAGGTTTACTCCTAATATGATGACTTACACTGTTCTACTCAATGGTTGGTGTCGCGTGAGGAACTTGATGGAAGCAGCTAGAATCTGGAATGATATGATTGATCAAGGCTTGAAACCTGACATTGTAGCTCATAACGTTATGCTTGAAGGTTTGTTGAGGAGTAGGAAAAAATCTGATGCAATCAAATTGTTCCATGTCATGAAATCCAAGGGACCTTGCCCTAATGTTCGTAGCTATACTATTATGATTCGTGACTTTTGCAAACAGTCGAATATGGAAACTGCCGTTGAGTACTTCAATGACATGATTGATTCAGGGCTGCAACCAGATGCTGCAGTTTATACGTGTCTGATCACGGGTTTTGGGAGTCAGAAGAAGCTGGATGCGGTTTATGAACTGATAAAGGAGATGCAAGAGAAGGGACATCCTCCGGATGGTAAAACATACAACGCGCTAATCAAACTGATGGCGAGTCGGAAAATGCCTGAAGACGCCACAAGAATCTACAACAAGATGATCCAGAACGGGATCGAGCCAACAATACACACGTTTAACATGATAATGAAATCATACTTCATGGCTAGGAACTATGAGATGGGGAGTGCAGTTTGGGACGAGATGACCAAGAAAGGGATTTGTCCTGATGACAATTCGTACACCATTCTGATCAGAGGGCTAATAGGTCAAGGAAAATCCAGAGAGGCCTGTAGATACTTAGAGGAGATGGTTGACAAAGGAATGAAAACTCCTTTGATTGATTATAACAAGTTTGCTGCTGATTTTCATAGAAGAGGACAGCCTGAGATTTTTGAGGAATTGGCACAGAGAGCTAAGTTCTCTGGTAAGTTTGCCGCTGCAGAGATCTTTGCAAAATGGGGTCAGATGACTAGAAGGAAATTCAAACAGAGATACATGGAAGACTGAGAGTTAGGAATCTTAACTGAACATATCAACTCATTGGCTCTGAGAAAGCTTGTGCTCATGAGTAAATGGTCTTACTTCAACTAAGAACATGACTTCACTAGCACAGCTTGGAATTTGAACCACATTTGGGTTTGCTTCGCACACTTGAGATTCTAATGGCCCAACAAGAGCCCATTCAGAAGCATCAGAAAGCTAATATTCAGATAAAGAGAAGACAAGTTATTTTGTAACATCAACACATGTAACTTATAAAGTCTGAGCCTCAACATAACATGTAACATTAGTTACATGTTGTACACATTCTCACCTCTTTTAGATATAGAACTTCTGTTACACAAGTTATGAAATGCTACATTTAGCATTTGACAAACACTATAAGATGAATTTTTCAATTCTCAAAGAGCAGAAATTGAAGCAGCATCTGCAGATCTAAGAGTGTAAAGGAACTTAAAACGAGAATAGCATCTTCTTTGATCTATGAGCTTTTGCTCGATTCTGCGAGAATAGCATCTTCTTTGATCTATTAGTTCTTGGATTATTATTGCGAGTAGTGAATGACAGCTGGCGCAAAATTAATGGCAAAATAATATTCAAAGTTTTTAAGTAGTTTTTAAAACTCTCCAAAAATATAGAAAACTATCAAAATCTTCAGTATTTTAATATCATTAAAAGTTTCCTAAAATTTAGATTCAATAATTCACCCCTAAGATTTTATCTAAGTATAAAACATAACAATTGCTCAGATTTCTCAAGTCATCTTCCATAACTTTTCTGTTCCAAAACAATTCGGTGATGTTGGAGTCGAGTAGCGAAAGTTCACGAAAATAGATATTTTTTTAGTTCTTTTAAGATTGAAGAGAAGTATGAGTAGTATCATTAATCTACCGCACAATATTTTTGGTCACATCATTTTTTCCCGGCAAAAAAGCTATTTGTGTAAAGTATGCTTCCAAAATATGATAAAGGTAAGCCTTTTATCAAAAAAAAAAATGATAAATCTGGTTATGATTGTTCTTTATAATTCTTCATCTGAAGTTTAACGTATTTTACTGATCTATTAATGAATTTACATGGCAATTACTGAATAAGAAGATTTTTTTATGAAAGTCTGCTGTATAAATTTAGTTTTGTACAATTTTGTCAACGATTATTTACGAAATGTGTTGAGTGAGGTGTATTGGATCTTGAACTAGATATAGATCTCCAATTCTGAATTTTGTTTCAGCTCGGTTTGATAATTTTGATGATGATTGGATATTCAAAAGAGTTCTTTTGATTTGTCATGTGTTTGTGGAGTTAGTCATTAACCGCAACAACTGTCAAGAATAGAATTGGTCTTGTATCTAGTTATTCTTCAAAGACTTTTTTTGTTGTATAGATATGGAAAATATTCATGGTCCTATTTTTATGACTATTGATTTTGACATTCGGAATCTTGAATTCTTTGAATACATAGATGTTCTTCGGAATCTGTTGGAATATTCAACATAATTTTCTAAGCTAAAGATTCTTCCCATTGATGTATGATTCAGAACTTCAAAAGTTTATTTGAAAAATCAGAAGAATCAAAAATCATAAAACTCTGGTGCAAGATTTGCACTACAATATATTTTACAATTAGGGATAAACTAAATATCTGTATGATCTGATTCTATTTGGTATTTGCTTTAATTTCATTCAAAAATTTTAAATATTTCTAAAATTTTGGAGTAAAGCAAATAACAAAATATAATATCCGTTAAATAAAATAAATTACAAATATCATTTTAAAAAAAGACTAAATATCCATTTTGATTTATATATTGATAGATATATATTAAAATTTTAACTATGTATACATATGTTATAATATAAATAGTAGGTGTGCAAATTTACATGATTGAAGATGAATATAAAGTTACATTTAATTATTATTTTTGCGTTATCTCTTATTTTTTATGTGATATATTATGAACATCTAAAGCTAATTCTAACTAGTTTGATTAAATGTTTTTGATCTTTAACGGGTTAGCGATATTTGATTTTGTATTAAATGAATTGACATTGTTTTTAATATTTTTTCTTTAATTTTTTGTATTTTATCGTCGTCAATTTCTTAAACGGAGCGGAATGAATTATTCATGGTTTTTTTTTAAAATGGATATTCTTTGCTACACTTGGTCTGCTCAGCTTACAAGTTCAGCTTTGGTTCGAGTAATGGGCTTTGACCTTGTCATGTTTAAACACCGGTCCAAATTAGTTAAGGAGCTCTATAAACATGATGACGTGGTAAGGAAGCTAAGCTAGGGTTTTGGAGATTATAAGAGAGTTTTGTTTTTGAAAGGGTTCTCTAAGGTTTACGTCTTTACGACATCATGGATAGTATCAGACCCCTACCATACGACATTATTAGCCACATCGGATCTTTCCTTTCGGCAAAAGAGGCTGCATTCACAACAGTTCTCTCTAAGAGGTGGCGGAATCTAATTACCATCATGTTGGATCTGCAAAGAAGTGCTCCCCTTGTATTATTTTTATCGAGGAATAGATGCTATTGGAGGAAGTCGCAATTCCAAGGGCCAGCAATACATGAAAATGACATTGAACCAGTTGCTTGTTGAGTTGGATGGGTTCAACCAGAATGAAGGAATTATTGTGGTTGCAGCAACCAATTTTCCAGAGTCATTGGATAAAGCTCTGGTTAGACCTGGGAGGTTTGATCACCGTATTATTGTACCTAACCCCGATGTGGAAGGTCGACGTCAGATTTTAGAGTCTCACATGTCAAAGGTAACTTCAGATTATGCACTATACAGGCTCAGGGTTTTCAGTAGTGGCGTTTAACTTAGGCTCTCCTGATCAGCGGGTAATATGTGTTCTTTCTTGTGCTAGACATGAGTGTTTTCTCGAATTTTTTTTTGTTATTTGATGACTGACAATTTGATTGTTGTTCTGTTCCAGATGTCTTGGTCCTGTATGGAAAACACAGTGTTTGAAAAGCTGTTTCAGTTATCAGTTAAATCTAAAGCAGATCGCTGCTGTATAGATCTGCCAGAGATGCTTAAGAGATCTCCAAATCTAAAGAGTCTCACCATTGAGGTATGAACCAAATGCTCATTGACTCATTATACAAATAAAAGAGATCAAAACCCCTATTAGTTACTCATAATCTTCAATCTTTAAATACCTATTGTTTTACAGGGATTGCAATATAATTCTTACGAAATAGAGGAATTTGAATCTGTTTGCGACTGCTTGTCGGAGTATTCTTTCCTGCAATTCTGCCCTGTTGAGGTTTTAAAGATAACCAAGTTCAAAGGAGAGATTGGGGAGATGGTGCAAATAAAGCATGTTATGGAGAAAAAGCAGTGTCTTGAGCTTTTGGAAGTTCATGTCCACGAGGCAAGAGAAGATTCCAAAAAGTTGAAGATCATGACGAGTCTCTTAATGCTTCCCAGAGCCTCCACCAAATGCAAAGTTGAGGTCAAGTTTTTTGATTAATCTACTCTGGTTTGTTGCCTCAACAGCTTGATGTTTTTGTCACTTTTAATTAGTTATTGTGTCGTTTCTTCGTCGAGTTTGTAATAGAGAGACTAAGCCCATCATAGTCAATAAAGCCCAATTAAAGGCCCACAAGTTTTAAAACAGTCGTGATAGACTTCGGTTAACTAAGCTCATCAGCTCAGCTAAGCACATCAGGTTAACTAAACTCATCAGTCAATTAAGCCCATCAAGTCACTAAAAAGCCCACAAGCTTTTAACAGTAGAGTATAAAAAAGCTCAAAAGCCCAACATACCATTAAGATGATATAATCATGACGTCATCATTTCATAACCAAAAGAGCCGCATATAAAAACCATATTATATACAATCTGATAGACTTTCGTTTTAATTAAAGGTCAATTTTAATATAATCATCTTTTCTTTGAGATCAAATTACGCTTATGAATTGCGTCTTCAACAATGCTTTCGTTTAAGAAAACTTTAATCATTTTTTTAATATATAAATAGGAATTAGCAAGTCAATTATACTATTTAAGTATTTATGATATTTTCTTTAAAGGCATCTTCGTGGAATATTCCATCCGTGAACCGACGGAGAAACTTATAAAACGTGTTAACAACTTTATAAATCGCCAGCTGGCGTCACAGCTGCCGTCAGTTTTGAGATTTTCTTACCAAATTTTAATTATCTTCCTTTATTTAATTATTTTATTAAAAAAAAAATAGAATGCAATTACAAAAATACCCTTACCAGCTCATCACCTTCTTCGCCTTTAAAAGGATAGCTTGAGACAACGTCATCCCCTTCTTTCGTTTGGCCTTTGATTGCTCTCTATAGTTTTTTTTTGTTTATCATCATCTTCTCGATTTTCGAAGTTGTTTGATCCGATTTTCTTTCAGATTATTCATCTTCCTTCTTTCAGATCTGTTCTGTGTTGGTCTTAGATCTAGATCTAGATCTCTCGTTGGGAATTTGGTTAAGGCTTAGGGTTTGGTTTTGGGAATTTTGGAGAAGAAGGAATGTTTCTAGATTTTCTATGAGCTACTCAATCCTGTTTCGTCGTATTCGTATTCTACACTCTTTCTCCGTCGTTTATCTCTACTATACTTACGTTTTCTCATGAAGTAATCGTTCTCGATCTGATCTGTAATTTCGAGTTTCATTTTTGTCTGATCTAACTTATTCTTTGGTAGATTAGAAAATCAAAAGGAATTTTAGATCGTGTCTAGAATTTGGGTTAAGAGTATATTCTTATTGTTATCAAATGGGGTCATTGCAAAGGCAAGCAAGTCCTGAATCTGACAATGATCCAATGTACGCATCGGTGACTGATGAAAGGAAGAGGAAGAGAATGATCTCTAACAGAGAATCAGCTCGGAGATCAAGGTTGAGGAAACAGAAGCAACTTGGTGATCTTATCAATGAAGTCACTGTGCTTAAGAATGATAATGCTAAAACCACTGAGCAAGTTGATGAAGCTTCGAGGAAATACATTGAAATGGAGTCTAAGAACAATGTCTTAAGAGCACAAGCTTTGGAATTAACAGATAGATTAAGATCATTGAACTCTGTGCTTGAGATGGTTGAGGAAATTAGTGGTCAAGCTTTGGATATTCCAGAGATTCCTGAATCTATGCAGAATCCATGGCAAGTTTCTTGCCCATTGCAACCAATCATGGCTTCTGCTGATATGTTTGAATGCTGATGGATGAGTTTTCGTTTAATGATGATTCCAAATAAGCACTGAGATTCTTCTGGTTCGAGTTTTGTATCGATTAGAAGTGTCATTGAGTCTGTGTTGTGTCCTAAAACTTTCCCGTTTATTGCTTTTCGTAATTTCAGTTGATCTGGTCTTGTTTGGTCTTTGTGTTGTCATGCAATCGGTTTCTAATGTAATCTTTCTATGAATTAAAGCTTTGTTTTTGCTAAACATCATTTATAACATGTTACAAATCGAGAGTGTGTATAACAGTACAAAGTAAATACAGAATCAATTACAAGAATCAATTTCAATTGTCGTAAGTACGACACTCATCAGTCTCAGGATTGTCTTTGCAGTATTCCTCTAAAGGGTCTGAACCAGCAGCTTTCTTCTTGTCTCTAGCATGACTAGCTGCTGCACTAAGCTCTTCGACTTCGTCCCACGCAGCTACACACTCTCCACTCACTGGATCACCTGCACAAGTCTCCTCTGCTTCCTTAATGCTTTTCTCCACATCTGGTGTAGCTTTAACCGGCCGCAATTTCACCATCCGGTTAGTCATTCTCGAACCAAGATTCCAAGGATTGTTCAAACGCACTGGACCAGAAAGACGAACTGGTTTGGTGGCTATGACTCGTGGGCTTGTGATGTTAAGACTACTAGCTATAGTTGCCATCGTTAGCAACTGTTGGATTAAGAAAAATACAGTCTTTGAAAAAGAAGAAGATACTTTCAGATAAAGAGGAGTGAAGAAGATATAAAAGGTTGCGAGAATTTATTTCTGTGAACCCCATTTCTTATCATCTTTTAGCCAACGATAGAGTTACACGTCTGTAATACTCTTTGAGATAATTTATTCGAAAATTCTTCTCCATAAACAACTTGTGTGAACAAAGTACAAACTACAAGCTAACAATACTTGAAGCCGTCTAAGCCGTTGTTTAAGACTTATATTGTACTGGTCGGTAAAATATGACTTCACAAACGTGCAACAATCTCATATGTTTAAGGAAATGCGATGAAAAATGTCTGAAATTAAAATTTAACCATTGGAATATTATGTATCTCAGGAGAACAATATGTTAAAAGACAAATTCTCAAACTGATCACAGATTTGTTTATTTCTTAAGCAACCAATTTCTCAGGTAACTCATCTGAGATCTCAAGAAACAAATGTAAAATAGAAAAATCGAGTGAGCCAACAACATTGAGTGTGAGTGAGGGTTTTCATTCATTCTTCAGAGGCGATAACACTGATCTCACCTCTCTCAAGCAAATCATAGAAAGCTCTGGTTTTCCTTTGCTCATTCCAATGGTGCATCTTCCAGAGACCACCAGCAGCTAAACCAAGTGTTAAACCAATAATCAATTCCTTCACAACACTCGGGCCTTTCAATGTGGCATGTGCGATCTTGTGTCCAGCCATTTCTTCTTAACCTATACCACCAATTTTAAGCATAGAGACAAGATTAACATAATTGACAACTTCACAATGGTTCACAAAAAAGCTAAAGCAATTGACAACTTCACAATGGTTCACAAAAAAGCTAAAGCAATTGACAACTTCACAATGGTTCACAAAAAGCTAAAGCTGAAAATCTTATTGAAACCCAGTAAACATATATCTCTTTCTAAACACAGACACATAGTTATGGATCAGATACGTTCTCAAAGAAATCATGCTATGCATTCTGGAGTCTATATGCACATAAACGAATGACGAATTCGATCTATTTTCTATCTTATCTCCTATCTGAAATAATTAGGGGTCTGTTCAGCGTAAGATATCAAAGGCTTCAGATGTAATACCCAAATGTTACAAGAACCCTAATCCACATAATCCAGAAATATGAAACACGAAATAGAATTTGGCACTTCTCCAGATGATTATCTAATGAATCGCAACCTCAGAAAATCAAATCCAGAAAATAAGAGAAATTTCGATCCCCAAACGAGAAGAAATCGTTTCGAATCTGATAAAAATCAATCGGAACTTCACAAACCGCAACCTATCTAAAACGAAAATCATTCCATAAGATTCTAAACGAAACAACAGATATAATCAAGGGAAGAAGATATGGAGTTTACCGAGTCAGACTGCGTAGATAGATGAACGAGAGAGACAGAGAAGAACCAACACACGAGAAACAAAATGGGATTGAAACTGCGTAAGCAGAGAGAGAGAGAGAGAGAATTGGTCTGTCCTCTCCACACCATTCGTCTCTTAATGGGCCTAATCAATTAAATTATTTGGATAATATGGGCCCAAACGGAAATGTATCTGAAACTTGACCTGATTGTACATATGTTTGGTACAGGCCCATTTTCTAATTGCAAACTAAAAAAGAATAATGCGGTGAGCGGGGATCGAACACGCGACCTTCAGATCTTCAGTCTGACGCTCTCCCAACTGAGCTATCCCCGCGATCTGTTGTAGTGGTAACAAATAATAAATATATACTTAATATTAACAATCCGAAAATTATCATTTTGGCATAATAAGTAGAGAATTGTTGCGTTCCACGATTCTCCTCTTACGTTCGAAGACCATTTCTTGTTCTTTGGACGACCATCGGCGACACTGTAAGTCTAGCTCTTCTTCTGCGGCGTAGTTTTTTCCTCGGTAATTCCCTGTTCTTCGTCGAATCCTTCTTCTTCTCCCTCTCTCTCTGTGTTTATTTGATCGTCTGTTGTATCATCTATCTCCCAATCGGAGTTCATCATCTCCAGATCTGCGAATATTTGCCCAATATCTTTATGGATGTGACGTGTTCCTTTTGATTCATATCCTTGTTGATGATAGATCCTTTTCTGTATGATCGTTATGCAAAGTGATCTAGATTTTTTTATTAGATCGGGCAATTACCGAAATCGGATTCAGATCTCTGATTGTTTAATAATGTTGTTTATTTGATCGAGACTTGCTGATACGAATGAGATCCGAGAGAATTTTTCATCGTAAGCTAATTCCTAGGATGCGTGAAAACTGCTTTGCTTTTAATTGTTATCTCGAGTGAATCGACGTGAATCCGCAAATGAGTATGCGTTTAGACTGAAGATTTGTTTGGAATTTCTGAAACAGGCTTGAGAAATGGGGCTGTCCTTCGGAAAGTTGTTCAGCAGACTCTTTGCAAAGAAAGAGATGCGTATACTGATGGTTGGTCTCGATGCTGCTGGTAAGACTACAATTCTGTACAAGCTCAAGCTTGGAGAGATCGTCACTACGATTCCAACCATTGGTGAGTTTTCTAACTTTGTGTCCTCTTTCTTTTATCTAAGTTTTATCATTCTCTTAAGTTTGTATGAGAATTTGACACACTATTAAGATGCATTCTTCTGGTTGGATCAATGGATTACGATGAAATTTTAGACTGCAACTTCAATATATATTTGCAATATATTTTCATATTGTTGGTGTGCTTTTATTCGTTGGTGCTTTTCATCTTCGACTCATGGTTTATGTGTATGATTAGCAGAGTAAATGCTTAATTTAGTTATGTCGTATTGAAAATTCCTGTTTTGGCTAGGTTTCAACGTGGAGACTGTGGAATACAAGAACATTAGCTTTACCGTGTGGGATGTCGGGGGTCAAGACAAGGTATTGTTATTACAGTATTCTACCAGCAACGTGCAATTAATAAAGCTGGATCAAAAATCAACTGATATACTTAGTAGCATCTGTGATTCTCTAAGAACTGCCACATTTAGCTGAACGACACACTTGACTATTCCAATCTAACAATGGTTTTGTTTGGTTTGGTCATCAAGATTCGTCCATTGTGGAGACACTACTTCCAGAACACTCAAGGACTAATCTTTGTGGTGGACAGCAATGATCGTGACCGTGTTGTGGAAGCTAGGGATGAGCTTCACAGAATGCTGAACGAAGTAAAACTCAAACAATAATCTCCCTCTCTCTTTCTCACTATAGTGTTACATGATGAAGCAAGAGGCATCATTTTCGTTTCCTTTTGTCTGTTGCAGGATGAGTTGAGAGATGCCGTGCTTCTCGTTTTTGCTAACAAGCAAGATCTTCCCAACGCAATGAACGCTGCTGAGATCACTGACAAGCTTGGGCTTCACTCTCTCCGTCAACGACACTGGTAAGCCAAACCAAACTAAACCAAATCTCTTTATGTACCGGATACCTAAACCGTTAACATTGAAGCTAAGTAAAGAAGTAATGTAAATGTTTGGTGGGTTAAAACAGGTACATACAGAGCACATGTGCTACCTCCGGAGAAGGGCTTTATGAGGGACTTGACTGGCTCTCTAACAACATCGCAAACAAGGTATTCTCAACTTTTTATTGTAAGCATTTTAGTATAACAAATTTGATTGTTAAAAGACTTAATCAAATGTGTGATTAAATGCAGGCTTAGGAGAGCAATGTGTTGTTTGGTTTTAATCGATTTGTATTCTTCGTGTCTCTTTTCTTCTTTCGTCTGGAACTCTTTATCATTTTATACTTTGTTCTTCTGCTCCAATAATTCTTAAGTTTTTGTCCTTTCTTTATCCTAAATTCAGACACTTATAAATTGTGCCCAACTTCGGCAGACATTCCAAATTTTATTAGGTTTCTACATTTATTCATGCATACCTAATCCCATAAGATGAATTGGAAATCCTGAATGTCATCAATTAATTTGTACAATCAATCTATATATGAAAAACAAGTACTATTTTAGTAATTTATTTGTCCTGCATTTCATCATTCGATTAGCTAGTATCCAATATCAAGAACTTCAGTACTCGAAAAAGGACGTACGATTATATAACCGACTAGAAAACGATATTGAACAACGGAAAGGTAATAATACCGAGCTAAGATAGAATGAAAACTCAATTAAACGCTTGTAATATGACGGTTGTGTGCGTTTATGGAATTTTTAGATAGAAGACTGTTCTTGCAGCACTTGACGAATAAAATCTATGAACTGATTCTATTTCTACATTCTCGAATTTATTTCACAGTTTTCCTGCGATGTTTATTTGGTCAAATGGAGACAACCCGAGTGGGATCTATCCATCATGGGAGGGCGGCGTTTCTTTTGGCGTCACACAAAACCAACAATCAATTCTTATTAATTTAATATTGAAACAGAGCAAAGAAGAGTCCACATACTCTTTCCAGACATTGGATAGTAATTACACTTCAGCACTATTGAGATTGAACGTCAACGGAGTGGAAAATGTGATTTCTATAGTAGGTGTGGTCCTTGTGGCTACTGCGAAACAGAGCAAGTTTGCAATTGCATGGAAGGATTTGAGCCGGAAAACCCGGAAGCTGCGAGCAAGAGCAAGAGGTCGTGAATCAGTTACAACCACTATTGCAATATCTTTAGGTAAGTCTGTTTTTTCTTTGGTTTTCTATTTGTCTGATTGTTAACAGCTAATTGAAAGAGAAAGCAAATATTGAGATGAATATGGTTGGTAATATCATCTATAGTGGGGGATTTGGAACTTCCATTGATGAGTTTCCAAACCATAAGAAATGCCACCGATAATTTCTCTGTTTCCAGTAAGCTTGGAGAAGGTTTACAAGGTACGAAACACATAATATTATACAGATAAATGACAGGGAAGGTTACTTGACAATCAAGAAATTGCAGTGAAAAGACTTTCAATGATATAAGGTCACGGAATTGATGAGCTTAAGAACGAACTCATGCTGATTACAAAAGTCCAACACGTAAACCTTGTTAGACTTTTGGGGTATAGCATAAATGGTGATGAGAAGTTGTTAATATACGAGTACTTAGAGAATCGGAGCCTAGATTTTTATCTCTTTGGTGAGTTTTTCTAATCATTTTTTGTTACTTTTATGAGAAGTATGTTAATCCAATTTTTCAAATTCTCGTAGGTATTGTTCGCCGACTTTCTTATCTAGACGAAGATTCAACAGTTCCAATTATCCATAGAGACCTGAAGCCTAGCAACTTCTTGCTTGATAAACGGATATTTTTATTTGAGTAAGCGGATATATGGCTCCGGAATATTCCCAAGAAGGGATATATACTCAGTAAAATCAGATGTGCTCGTAAGCAAAACAGAGACAATTCCACAACCTAACGCCCCACCCTATTTTGTTGATGACTCTCCTTTTTACTCCCATCATAGATTTTGCTAATTTAAGTTGATATTTTTCTAGTTTTTTATAAAATATTATATTTTAAAATTTTGTGTAGTTATAAATTTTTTGATAATTACAATTGTAAATAGAATTTTAGACTGGCTTGTATGACGGATCATGAAGCGCGAGTTTGAGTTTATCTTTCAAAATCATTGGATTCCCACATAGAAATATCTCTTAATTTTATTTTTAAGGGTTGTTCTGTTTCAAATATGTAAAATTAGATTTTTTTGTCAACAATTGGATTGATAAGATATATCCATAGCTCAAATCCACTCTTAAACTCTTTACTCTTTCACTTGCAGTGGAATGAAATCAAATACTGATATGTCTTTTATAGATTTGATGCATCTTTTGGCTTTTGGTTCTCATCGTTTTGTGTTTTTCTTTTCATCTTATTTTCTCAGGGAAAACTGTTTCCCAAACTCTTGATCCATGACTTATTTCTATCGTGGAAAACATGTCGATGTTATGGGAACTCCTCCAGCGAAAGATTCGACAATGGTTCTTCCATTTGCAAAGAAGTCACCGCTTTGGAATTTTATTGAATCAATGGAGGTCTTTAAAGCAGTGCCACAGCGTCCACATTTCAGTCCATTGCTAGAGAGCGAAGAAGATTTATGTGAAGGAGACGCCATTGCTACAATGATGATATACTGTGGGCTGTAAGAGAAAGTCAACAAACTACAAGTCGACGATCCAATAAGCTCGATTATTAGGTTCGACGAGTGTTTTCTCAAGCTAGAGAAACACGGGTTCGATGTTACAACGCCTCGATCTCGGATTGCCAAGCTATTGTCCATTAAAGAAAGCAAAAATGAGCATTGGAAGAGTTAAAAGCTGCTGAGAAAGTGATCACAGAGACTGACAATAAAAGAAGGAAGTGTGAAGAAGATCTTGTTGAATTGCAGAAACAACAAGAGTTGAAGAAGGAAGCGAAAGTAACACTAGACAAAGTAGCTTGTTGAGATCCGTCACATGGCCGTTACAAAAATATCACTAATCTTTTTTCAAAAAGTTAATATTTCTTTTGACACATCGTATTACAAAAAAAAATTCTTCTCACCCTATACTATTATTTTTTTATTACAAAATTTTCTCTTTTTTATACTATACTATTATTTTCTTTAGTAAATTTTATTTTGTTTAGCAAAATTTATGGTCCAAAATATTTTTTCAACTAATCTGGTAAAAACAGTTTTTTTTTATTAGCACAGGACCTTTAATTTTGTCGAGACGGCCTTAAGACAAAGAGATATCTCGATGCAGTCTCATGCAACAGTTCTTGACCAAAAAGTTCATAATGTGGTTGAGGAGTTTCGGGCAATTGTGGCTGTCCCATGGAAATAAGTAAGCCATAGATCAAACTTTTGTGTTTAAAACTAACTGGAATTCAATGCATGTTTGTCGCAAACATAACTTTGGCAAATTAAGTAGAAGCCCTTTTGTCTTGTGTCTTTATCTTTGTTTTCTTAGATTTGTCAATCACATTCAAAAATCACAACTCTCCGACATTATTATTGCTAATCGTGGTAACCATACATTCAAGACTATACACAAATAACCAACAATAAGTCTCATTAGATAAATGTGAAAGATAATTCAGTAGTAGGAATACTCAAAGAAAGGAAGCTCTTAAACAGAACAAACTTTTTAAAGAAAATAGTTTTATTTCCACTCAACACCTGCAAAAACGATTCTTTGTATATGCGGACATAATTCCACAAGATGAATTTCGGCTTAGGTGAGCAATGTCTAGCAATGAGGATACTTTTTTTATATGCGTACATAATTCCGCAAGATAAATCTCTTTTTGTCTGACCACAATTAAATCTGTAGGATCAATTTTTTTTTTGTCAACACAAAATATATTAATAAAATCAACACCAAGTGGTGAAGAAAAAAAGGTTACAACACTAAGCCATTAACTGACTTTCTAATAGAGCAAACGAGAGCATCAACTTTCTGGTTTAGAGATTTCGGGATTACATGGAGAGAAAAAACACGAAAGAGAGATTTCAATCTAATAAAATCCTCCTGATAAGGTTGGAAGGCCAGCAACTCCTCTGGATGTAACATAATCTTCAACACGTTCATACAGTCCGAAGCGAACTCCACTTCTAAAAACTAGAGTGAACCAGAGATACCATAGCCCAAAGTAAAGCTTCCACCTCCGAATGCAGTGCTGAAAGACTTCTTCTTATTCGTCGTGCTCCCATACATCCACCAGCAATAGAATCTGGAAAGCAAATCCAGCCAGGCCCTGAGTGAAGGTCTGAACTTTTCCACGAACCATCAACAAAGCATCTGTACCCCATAAAGCCTGGGTTAGCAATCAAAGGTGTAGACACCAGGTATTGAAAATAAAAATTGGCATTTTAGAAGAAATGGTAGTTTGAAAACCGTATTGTTAAGAGTTTGGCTATACATCATGTATTGCCAATCCAATTATTAATTAAAAAAATACTACTAATTTAGTAAGTGGGGAAAATGTGAGATTATATGTATTACATTCTTTATATATACATAGGCCCGAATATTCAGGTTCGGGTCTTTTCGAATTCCGGATATTGGATTTTTGATTCTATTGATTAAAACTTATTCGAGTATCTTTACAGTTTGGTTACAATTCACTTTTTTTGGTTTTACGGTTTATCAGTTTTATAAAAACTTAAACCCTTTGAAAACTATTTAAAATTTGATCTAATATGATTTGGTTTATTTCGGCGTACGGTTTGTCAGTCTCATAAAAATTAAAACCAAATTAAATCGTAAGTAAGGAGTTCAGTTTGATTTGATTTCGTTGATTTCCATTATATCATGGTTAGTAAATCAATAAAAAGACACACATAAAAAATCATACATAAGAACAAATGCAAAATTTCTATAAGAACTTAAGTGAAATCAAATAAATAAAATATTCCAGTCACGAAAATGGGGGAAAACTTTAACTTAAAAGAAGAAGACTCGTACCTAGTAAATCATATAACCATCATCAACCACTATTACTAGTCTCTTTATATTTTTCTATAAATGTCTCATTAAAGTAAAACATCTAAAATTTCAAACGGTTTTACGGTTACAAACCGAAATAGAAATACTTTAAAATTATAACAAAAAGGGTTTTTTAGTAAAACCGAAACCAAATCGAATCACTTAATTACGGTTCGGTTTAGTTTGATTTTTTTAATACAGTTATTTTGCTCATCTCTAATTATCAGACTTAATCAAATGTGTAATTAAATGCATGCTTAGGAGAGCAATGTGTGGTTTGGTTTTAATCGATTTGTGTTCTTCGTATCTCTTTTGCTCTTTTCTCTCAAACTCTATCATTTCTTACTTTGTTTTTCTGCTATAATAATTCTTAAGTTTTTGTTCTTTCTTTATCCCAAAATTCATACACTTATAATTTGAGTCAAACTTCGGCAGATATTTCAATTTTTATTAGGTTTCTATATTTATATATGCATACCTAATTCCGCAAGATGAACTTGAAATCCTGAATATTATCATGTAATCTGTACGACCAATCTAAAAATTAAAAATGGCATTTTAGAAGAAATAGTAGTTTTAAAACTATATTTTTAAACAAATACTAATTTAACTAGTGGTGATTAGTTTTGGTAATTTAAAGATTTAAAGTTGTTAAGATTATAATATTTGTTTGGGTTCAATATAAACATACACTAGCCCATAATGTTTAAATACAAGCTCTATCCTTTCCGACAAGGATTTTAATTTTTAACCATTCTAGTTCTATTGAGTACAATCTCGGGCCAAAGTCACATAGATAACTAAACATCCGAACTATCCTATCAGCCACAACATTTGATTTTCTTTGTCGAAACCTAAAGATAACATCATGTCTATTTTTGGTGATGCATTTGATGTATTAAAAATAATTTGTTGGCACACGCAATTTAACACCCATAAGACTGCCCATCGAAGTGCTTCAACTTCTATTTCAAGACATGAGTTTGAGAATGGATAAGCTCTTTGACCACACCAAAGCATATTACCTCTCTCGTTCCTCCAAATCCATCTCACAAAATTTTATGGCTTATAAACATATTTTTGATCAAAATTCATGGACTATAGCCTTGATAGATTATTCTTTAATTTCACTTTTAGGTAATTTATGGATTTTATAATTTATGGTTTAGAAACTTATTTTTGAACAAAATACATGGATTGTAGCCTTCAAAAATCATATTTAATCATTGTTTTTTAGTAATTTATAGATTTTAAAATTTATAACTTAGAAACTTATTTTTGAAGAAAATCTGTGAATTATACCTTTCAAAAATCATTTCTTCACTCCATATTTTGGTAATTTATAGATATTAAATATTATGGCTTAGATACTTATTTTTGAACAAAATCTGTGGACATTAGCTTTCAAAAATCATTTTTCACTCCATTTTATTTGGTAATTTATAGAATTTGAATTTGATGGCTTAGAAACATTTTTTTATCAAAATTCATAGAGTATAGCCTTTAAAATTTTATTTTTTCACTCTATTTTCTCACTTTTTTGGTAATTTATAGGTTTTAAATTTGATGGCTTAAAAACATATTTTTAGACAAAATCTATGGACTGTAGCCTTCTAAAATCATTTTTCCAATCCATTTGCTCATATTTTTGTACTTTATAGATATTAAATTTTATGCGTTAGAAACTTATTTTTGATCAAAACCAATAGACTATAGGCTTTGAAAAATATTTTTCACTCTTATATCTCATTTTTTAGTTAGTTATAGATTTTAGAGTAATTACACTCTATATACACATAATAACTTGTAATTACCTTAATACCAAACCTACACACCCTGGGAAACTGTTTCTATTTTCTTCATCTTCTCATCCTTCCTTATTTCTCATTCTCTCTTTCTTCATCAATCTCATATCTCTTCTCTTCCTCTTATCTCTATTTCCTCTCACGCTTTCTCTATCTTCTCCAAACAAATATAATTCGATAAAGTAAAACCAGAATTTTGGTTGTTAGATCGTAAATTGAAAAGAAGAAGAAGAGAAGATCTAGTTGTTTCTAGTGAAGAGTCCGAGAAATAAAAAAATTGAAGAAGAAGAAAAGGCACACAAGATATCTTACATACTCATCAAGTAGAGTTATTTATGAACACTTGAAGAAATCTTAGTTGATTCATGATCCCAAATCTTATTTAAAAAAGATGAAGATGATTTGATAATTTTGCCAGGAATAATAAATTTGTTACCACATAAAATATATTAATGGGTAAGTAAGTGTTTAGGTAATATATATGTTAACACAAAAATATATATGTTAATTAAATACGTATTATCAAGTAATAAATAAGTTAGCTGTTAATATATGTGTTAGCCGTATAATCTAATAATATATATTTTAACGTACAATATTTGTATCCATCAAATACGTATTTTATCAGCTAATAAATATGTTAACCAGTAATAAATGTTTTAGCGTATAACATATATGCTACCATATATTTTATTAGATAATATATGCGTTAACAGATAAAATATATGTTAACGTACAATATATGTGTTAATCAAATATGCGTTTATCAGCTAATAAATACATCAGCTTGCAATATATGTTTTAGCCATATGTTAACGCACAATTACTGTGTCAATCAAATACGTATTATTATCAGGCAATAAATATGTTAATAGGTAATAGAAGTGTTAGTATATAATATGTGTATTAACATATATTGTCTCATGTAACACATATCTTAACGGTTAATGCATCCATTAGTGGTTAATACATGCGAAGACAATGCATTAAATGCGTTGTTTCCACATTTAATGCTCAATCATCCTCTTTCTTTAATTTAATGTGACTGAGGGCATTTTTATCATTTGATATTAAAGCCATTGACATTTGTAATTGAGTAAGTAGTTAGTGAATTTTAATTATATTTGTGTATATTAAGAAAATCCACATCAAAATTCATGGATTATATCCTTCAAAAATCTTTTCTCACTTCATTTTCTCACTTTCTCGTAATTTAGAGATTTTACATTTTATGCCTTAGAAACTTATTTTTGTTGAAAATCCATGGATTATACTCTTCAAAAATCAATTTTTCACAGTATTTGAGAAAAAATAAATAACAAAAAGTTAGGGAAAATGATCAAATCAAAATTGTGGAAATAAATTAACAAAATCAAATATTATTAAATTAAAAATGCCTAAAGCCCATATTATATAGTAGAAAATTGCGAAAGGCCCAAGGCCTACATATACAGTAAAGATAGTGAAACCAGTAATTGATAATATTACTACGCGCGTGAAAACTTTTCCCACTCGCAAAACAAGCGCGTGCTAAGAACTCGATCAAAATCTTTCTTTTCCAGTGGTCTATTTGTCCACCAAATCGACTAATTTTTAAAATCAGAGCGCGTGAAAAATTTTTAATTTCAACTTTTTCTTACAGACCATTAATCATAATGCAAAGCTGCAATTTCCAAAATTAATCATAATTAATATAAATCTCGTAATTATGGTAAATCTCGACCACTATCAACACTAATCCAAAAGAATTAGTAATCTTCATTGCAGAACAGTGTCCAATCTAAGCTCTCACGAGCTTTCACTTTTTTCTATCTTTATCTTAGTGTCTCTAGGGTAGTTCTCTGAAGTAAGTTTCAGTGAAGAAGAAGAAGATAATAGTTTTAGTTTCTCTGAAGAAGAAGAAAAAAGCATGTTGGTACCTACAGGAAGAATCGAGAAACTCTCCGTTTCTAAAGGCTCTCAAATCGAAGTCTCCTCTGAAGAGTATGAGCATAGTACTGGAAGTGTTTGGTATTGCGTCATTCTCGAAGATAATCTAGCTAAATCTAAGCGGAAGAAGCTCTCTGTTCGTCACTTGGATCCTTTGCTCAAGGAAGATTATTCGTCTCCTTTGATTAAAACCACTGTGCATCGTTTGATTCGTCCTGTTCCACCGGCGGATCTGTTTTCAGATGTTGATTTTGAGGCAGGTGACGCGATTGATGCTGCTCATAAAGGCGGTTGGTCGTCTGGGTTTGTGATTAAAGTTTTGGAGAATCAACGGTATTTGGTTTACCTCAGATTGGAAGTTGATGTTGTCGAGATCGAACGGAAGCATCTGAGGCAACATTTGATCTGGAAAAATGATGAATGGTTTCAAAGTGAAAAACAAGTTAGTATCTGAGTTTTTTTGTTTCTTTTTAGTTTCTAATATTTTTGCTATCAAATGTCGTTTGATCTTTCTTTTTGTTTTGTTTTGTGATCCAAGGAATTGATGGAGTCTGATTATAGTGCCGGGAAGAGCGTAGAAGTGAGTATTGAGGTAGATAATCTAGGCTATGTTTGGGCTCCGGCTATGGCTATTAGGGAGAATGAGGATGGGACAGTACTCGTAAAGTTCCATCCTTTGAGTGGTGAAGGAGATGAATGGGACAAGATTAGCCTTCCTTATTCCAAAATCCGACCTTCGCCATCACCTGCTGGTTTAATATCTTACAATTTAATGGAAAATGTGGATGCGCTTCTCGAGTCTGGATGGTGTCCAGGTGTAGTTAGTAGTGTTCATTATGGGGACGTATACACTGTGGTTTTGGGTCCAAACAAGGAGAGTAAAAAGTTTGACGGTGTGAAGTTAAGACCTTCTATAGAGTGGAAAGATGGAGTTTGGCATATAAAAGAAAAGGTAATTATGTGGTTCTTATATAAAACATTATTGTATGTATTTCTTGGATTTGTTGTAAATCTTTCGGAGGAAATTGAGTTGTAAACAGTAATGTGCTCCAATTTCAGGTTTTAGATAGTGAGAAGACTCCGCATTCAGCTGAAGAAGCACCAACTTCAACTCGCATTAGAGAATCTGTCCGAACTGCCTTGAGAGACAAAAAAACTTTGAGTGCAGGGAAGACATTAAGGGAGACTCGCTCTTTTAGTAGCAGTATGCAGAATCCTCTTCTTGCCTCTTCCAATGGAGAAGCTGTTGCAGAGGCTGGAGTATCCGTCACTGTGAGTGAAACGCCACTCTTCGAAACTGCAGCTGTGAATTAGATATTTCCTCCTCTTCCCTCTTTCTCTCTAGTTTCACGCTACTTATAAAGTCTTTAAGTTGTCTCCGTGAGTTAATGTTATAACTGTTTCAGTGAATTTAACTTGCTTGAAGCTATCTTACTAAAATGACATAAATTGGGTAGTGTAGTTAACTTTGTGTCTTCTGCAGAAGTTATGTGGAGAATTAGGCACAAACCAACCGGAGATAGTGCCATGTAAGTGTAATATCACTTCTCTACTTTCACAAGTATGATGGTTATTCTTATGTAAGTTGTTTGTTTTACGGAATGAATCTTCATATTATTGTTTCCAGCAAAAGAAACTCACTCACCGTTAGTCCTGGGCGTAGCTGCTACTTCTCTCAAAAAACCAGCAGTCAAAACACAAGGGAAAACAAGTCCAAGGAAGAAACTTCAGACAATGAAGAATCAGAAAGGCTCTGCAAATGATTCTGTTGGAGAGAAGGTGAACGTTTGTTAGTTCCACTGTTACATATTGAGTTTTGCTGGTCGTTTATCTTAATGATTTTATGCAGGCACCTGAGGAGACAAAAAACAAAGAGAACGTTAATAAGAGGAAGAGAGGACAACCAAAAAAGTTCATAAGCACAGAACCTAAGCAGAAGACTGGTATGTTGTCTTTATTTGAATGAGTAAGTAAGCTGGCATTTATATTGCAATCTTGAAACATTTTTGGTATAATAACATGTAGGTGTGGCTGGTAATGGTTCAAAGGCTGCAACTATTGAACTTGCCGATTTGACTGATGATGATAGGCCTCTCGCTTCATGGATCCACGGTGGAAATATATCAGCGGGTTTGGCTGGATCAAGTACTGACACGTCTTTTATACATTTGATGCTCTTTTGGCTTTTGGTTCTCATTGTTTTGTGTTTTTCTTTTCATCTTATTTCTCAGAGCAATCCGTTTCCCGGACTGTGGATCCAGGGCTTAATTCTGTTGTGGAAAAACATGTCGATGTTATGGCAACTCCTCCAGTGAATGATTCGACAATGGTTCTTCCATTTGCAAAGAAGTCACCACTTTGGAATGTCATAGATTCAATGGAGGTCTTAAAAGCAGTGCCACAGCGTCCACATTTCAGTCCATTGCTAGAGAGTGAAGAAGATTTCCGTGAAGGAGAGGCCATTGGTAGAATGGTGATATTCACTGGGCTGTTCGAGAAAGTCAACAAACTAGAAGTCGATGATCCAGTAAGCTCGATTAATAGGATAGACGAGTGTTTTCTCAAGCTAGAGAAACACGGATTCGATGTTACAATGCCTCGATCTCGGATTGCCCAGCTATTGTCCATTAAAGAAAGCCAAAAATTGGCATTGGAAGAATTGAACGCTGCTGAGAAAGTGATCTCAGAGACTGATAATAAAAGAAGGAAGTGTGAAGAAGATCTTGTTGAATTGCAGAGACAACAAGAGTTGAAGAAGGAAGAGAAAGTAACATTAGACAAAGAGGTAGCTCGGATGCAGTCTCATGCGGCGGTTCTTGACCAAAAAGTTCAGAATGTAGATGAGGAGTTTCGGGCAATTGCGGCTGCCCCATGGAAATAAGCAAGCCATAGATCAAACTTTTGTGTTTAAGACTAACTGGAGTTCGATGCATGTTTGTAGCAAACATAACTTTGGCAAATTAAGTAGAAGCCCTTTTGTCTTGTGTCTTTATCCTTGTCTTTCAGGTTAGTAAATCACATTTAAAAATCACAACTCTCCGACTATGGTAATGCTAATTGTCGTAACTCGTAACCGTATACATAGACATACATAAATAACCAACAATAATTCTCATTAGATAAATGTGAAAGAGAATACAGTAGTAGGAATACTCAGAGAAAGAAAGCTCTTAAAAAGAACAAACTTTTGAATGAAAATGTTATTGTTCCACTCAACACATACAAAAACGATACTTTTTGGAATCTTTTGGTCAAAGAGGTTTATAAAATACGAGACGAGCTTATGGATTGGTCCTCTAGTCCAAGTTAATTCTCCTTTACTTCCGGTTCTTGCTCTCATCCTTCTCCCTTTCTCTCTTCTTATAAAGCTTCTCCAGGACACGTCTAGCTTCGCAGTTGGGAAAGTTAGAAAGATCGTAATAGTGAGGGGCAACATCTACGAGCCTGTGAATTCATCCGCATGGGAAAGGAAGAATTTTCAGTGAAGAAAACCTCGAAGAAAATCATAACCAACAAAAAACAAAGATACAGAACGAAAAACTAACCATTCACCACGAATATCTGTCACAGTTCTGATGAAATTCCTGCTAGTTAAAACATATTCGTTGTATATCACCCACTCCGGTTTGTGATCCAAACAATTGGATGGGTGCAAATGAACCACCTGCCAAACAAGAATTTAACCATCAGATTGATTCAAAGAGAAAGATATATTTATATGAAACAACATCTTTTGAATATACTCAGTCATACTTGGTTGTCTTTGACGGTTAAATAATGGCCAGTGCGTTCTAAGTGAGCCACTTGCATGAAATAACCAGCAAGCATGGCCTTCCTTATGTTGATGTAGTAGTCACGGCTGTTAAAATCAGTGCTGCACATCTTCAGGTTGAATCTTGACATAATCCGGACTAGCTGCTGTCTGACATTGTCTGCAGACTTCATAGCTCTATTGTTGATGAAGTTTTCATAGCACCAATTTGGATCTTCATCTGTGAGAATTAACATTCACCTAGTTAATTACGGTCATCTTATTTGTCTAAAGCAGCTATAAACCAAAGAAAATGAAAAACCACTTACTGTTTTGCTTGAAAGCGTGGTACACATTCAACAATGTGAGGTGATCTCCATCAATGTGTCCAAACCTAGCTTTAGCTTCGTCTGCTGCTTTTTGGGCCTCTCTAGGCCGGATAAAGCAATTCGGTACTAAAGAAAGAATTGGTTTTATAACAGAAGAGTTCCATGGAAGAGGTCAGCAGATGCATAGAGGCGATGAGACTGATACCATTTGCTTCATGAGAGAGAATAACTGAGAAACTGCAACTATCTGCATCAGCACTCACTTAAGACAACCCTAACCATGGGTATGCAGAACCCAGACTAGAGACTGCTGATGACAACCTAACTCCGAACTTAATTCTAAATGGCAATCATACACATAGACGATTAAAGATGAGTTCAAATGCACATTAGACTAGATGCAGAATGCAACTGGTATCATGTCTAAGCCTACCCAGTACTACGTAGCTCGCACAGACAACAAGAACGGATAAATACACATGAGGGGGCGTACCTGAAAGCATTGCTGAAATTGAGAGAATCTCGTTTGAGCAGTTGAATTCAGGACTGACTATGAGCATCTTTGCCATCTGTGGATCCAAGGGGAACTCACTCATTATCTCACCTGTCTTTGTCAGGTTACCTTCATCATCCAGGGCTCCCAAATAATTCAAAACCTCTAAGGCTCGCATCAGTGTTTCGGGAGCAGGGGGATCCATAAAATCGAAGTGCACCAAGTCATCAATACCCAGTTTTTTCAAGGTCAGGACTGTGTTTGCCAGGTTCGACCTCAATATTTCAGGATATGTCTGCGGCTGCAAGTCATTATTGAAACTCTTCTCTGTATAAAGCCTGAAGCATTTTCCAGGCCGTGTTCTACCAGCACGACCTGATCTCTGATGAGCACTTGCCTTTGAAATTGGGGACACCAACAGCGACTCCACACGGATTCGTGGGTTGTAGACTTTTTGCTTAGCAAAACCAGGGTCAATGACGTAGACAATCCCATCTATGGTTAAAGAAGTCTCCGCAATGTTGGTTGAGACAACAATCTTTCTCCCAGGAGGACCGCCTTCTGTTACTGGTTCTGGAGCAGGATCAAATATCTTCTGCTGCATCGCAGGTGGAAGAGTAGAATAAAGTGGAACAGCTTTAATAGGCCCCACCTGATCCCCAAGATTACTGACTTCTTTATTGATTTTGCGGCATGCGTCTTCGATCTCCTCCTCCCCAGTTAAAAAAACAAGAATATCACCAGGAGGCTCACACATGTGAATTTGGACAACAGTCCTAATAGCAGCTTCGAGATAGTCCCTCTCAGGCTCCTGAGTGTAAAAGATCTCAACTGGATGAAGCCTACCAGGAACTTTCATCAGAGGAGCACCGCTAAAGTATTCCTGAAACTTTTCAGCTTCTAGAGTTGCACTCATCACAACTAACTTAAGATCGGGTCTATTTCTTAATACTTCTTTCAGAAGACCAAAGAGCACATCTGTGGATAGAGTTCTTTCATGGGCTTCATCCAGAATAATCACTCTGTATCTCTCTAAAAGCGGGTCCGCCATTGCTTCTCTCAGCAGCATACCATCAGTCAAGTACCTGGTCATGGTGAGTGACAAATGATTAGCTCCACGTCCACAATTACCTAAATCACAACGTACATATTAAAAGATTTAAATTTAAGAGATAGACAATGCTTACTTAAGCACCGTTCTGGAGCTACTACAATCCTCGAAACGGATACTGTAACCAACTTCTTCCCCAATACTCACATCCATCTCTTCAGCGACACGACGGGACACAGACATGGCTGCAACTCTACGAGGCTGTGTGCATCCGACCAACCACTTCCTACGCTTATCAGCGGTTTCAGCATCGACGGCATCAATAACAAACTGGGGAATCTGCATAATATACAAAATTTACAATTAGCCTTTCATACTCTAGACAATAACCATTTTCTCCGACTCACCTTAACCCTCCTCCAAATATTATTATTACAAAACATTACATAATTGATGATCAAATTCGAAGGATCAGAAAACGAAAAATGAAAACTTTACCTGAGTGGTTTTCCCACTACCGGTCTCACCGACCAGAATTAGGGTTTGATTGCTATTCAAAGTTCGGAGAAACTCCTCTTTCTGCTGCCACACAGGTAAAGTTCTCCGTTTCTCTAGTATCTCATAATATCTCGGCGAATACGGCTTTCCATTCCATTTATTGATCAGACTGTTGACTCCTCCGTCGGAAAGACCATTGATTTTGGCGTTCTTCGCTGGCTCTTCCATGACATCGAACAAACTTACTTTCCTCTTTCTCTCTGTACCCATTAAGAAAGACGCTTAAGAACCAACCACGGACGCAAGAGAGAAGCAAAAAGCCCCTTAACAAGAGGCAAAAGCAGAACGATGAACGAAAATTTGAAAAACTAGGGTTCTGCAGCTTGATTTAGGAGAAGAGCTAGGCGGCTAAATTTTTATAGAATTTATAATTCGACCCCAAAATTTTAGGAAGAAAAAGGAATCAACTATTCGTTATGTGGGCTACTAATGGGCTTATTATAATAAGATAAAAATTATCAGGCTTGGCCCAATATCTCACGAAATACCAGTCCAAGATATTTAAAATAGGCCTGGCCCAAGAGACATTTGTATTGTCTTAACGTTAGGCATTATCAACATCAACAAGCTCTACATGGCTACACAGAAACCATTCCAATAAGTCTCAATAGAGATAATGCTTAAACTAAAACAATATTTTGTTTAAATAAACCATGAACTATGATTACAATGAAAGGAAAGATGGTTTTATCACTACTCATGAACAAAAAATTAAAACAACAAACCTAAACAAGAACCAAATGGCTAGCAGTTACAAGTGCTTGTTGCAGGAAATAACGACCGTGATTCAACATATATCCAAATACGATAATGGCTTCTCAGTACAAAAAACAAACCTCGGTTTTGCACTTGTTCATAGGAAACCCAGATCCAGCAAAATCCTGAAAGTTGTAAAAAGCTCTTAGGTCACACCCAATCAAAACCATAAACTCCAAGAACGAATAGCTTCAGTTAACCATAACAGCACATTACTTCTGTCTTCAAACAAGGAAGAAACAACTTACCAAACACGATCTCACTACATTGGTCTAATAACGATTGTAGGCTTTTCCAAAGTCCTCGCGTCTTTGTCGTTGGAACCCAGTACCATAATTTTTGTCTTGATGCCTTGAGGAATAGTTTTTTACATGGTTTGGATATCTGCCCTCGGAATCCATCGGAACATTGTTTACACCATAGGGAGGAGGATTGGGAATGTAGCCATCATCAAACTCAGTATAAGGAAAATGTCTATAGTTACTTCCATAATTCAGACCAGACATTTGCTGCCGTGATTGCTGGTGACGTCTTTGAGCATCCATTTGAAGAAATTCATCCCATTGTTTAGCATTCATACCCCTTAGCCCAGCCAGTTTCTTCTTGTAACTTTCTCTCAGTTCCCGGATTGTCTAAAGACTCGCAGAAGTTGATGTCAGAAGTTGAAGTTCCTCAAAGGAATTGTATTTCACTATGAGATTGGGGACTAAAGTACATTTGGACAAATTTAAAAAGTATGAAACTTTCATAGTAGACACTCCTAAGAATTGCCATTGTTGAGGTTACAGAATTAAATCCACCCTATACTCGGTTTTCAATCTAAAAGGAACACATCCGTCACTGGATCTCTTACCTCTCGATGCTTGATGTTCTCCTCATCCTCTTCTTTGTCGCGTTTTTTTTCAAGTTCCATTGCATCCCTCGTATATTCCAATTCTAGTTCTTCCAACGTCTGTGGAAAAGCAGGGCGTTCAAACTGACGACTCACCTGAATGTCGCTGGAGCCACCCATTCTCTCTTGATCCCATCTTTCAGACCTATAATGACTCACCTCAGACTTTTGCCTATCATACGGTTTATCCCATCCACTATAACGTGGTCGGCCTGGTGATTTAGAATGTGTAAAACGACTCCGAGCTCTGTCACTACCATAAGCTTCATAAAATGAATAATAATGTTAACTGCTTGACCACGAGACGAAATCAAAGTTACACTTAGAGCAAAATGCATGATCTCATTTCAATGAAATAAGACGCAGACTTCGAGCAAAATTTCAGTAAACAATTTATCTACTTCAATACTGTACATAATGCTTGAACATAAAGGACTTACCTTTGGCTGCAATATAAAGATAAGGAAAGGACATTATCGGCCAAAAAAATCCCGAAAAAGACCAATCAACTTCCCAAAAGCAAGTCTAAAAGAGACAATTACCAGCTCGCTAAGGGATCCTATCCTGTCCCTACCTTGTGGTGATCCTCGGGAAACATTTCGCTGATTCTCCCGAACACGATTCTCTTCGCGCACACGATTATCCACAAACTTATCTTGCCTTCCAGACTGCTCTGAGAAACTTGATGGACCATGTGAAGGCGAGTGCAGTCTTTGAGGTTCAGAGTTTCGAGCACGCGGTAGACCAACAGAATTTCGCCTAGGTGACCTGGATCTGCTTCTGTGAGGGGCAGAAGAACCTTTAGTCTCACCATCCTCTCTAACCTTGTGAACAGCATCTACACCTTTCCTCAAGATTAATCTGTCCTTGCCACTAACAATTATAAACTTCTCGTCCATTTTAATCGTGCAGCCAGTCTCCTTTTCAATCCTTTCCATAACTTTCTCACTAAACAAAACTCTTACATTCTTGTCCCTAGCCGGTACCCTTTCAAAAGACTCTTGTGACTTCCTGTTGGCACCAAGTGTCGATGGGCAGCCCTAAAATATGGAATAAAGTGTAATGATGCAACAATCAAAAAGATACACAAATGATGTATAAACTAAAGTGGAGCTAGGTAGAAGAAAATGCGAGGATTACCTGAGTAAAATGACCAGACTCTCCACATATTTTACAGATCATTTCCTCTTCTTTTCTCTTCTTCCAATTCCTCTCAGTAGCTTTCGATTTAGCCTCCCAAACCTTAGCCTCTCGGCTAGTGAAATCGGTTGGTACAGAATTGGGGTCCGGTAGTTGCTCTTCTTCCTCACATCTTTCTTCAGACCTTTGTTTGATAGGTTTGTCTTTTTCTTGGATATTGTTGGTCACAATACTTGGTGGACCTGTATACTCCTTATAGATTTCACTAAAGTCATCATCAAGTTCTGGGTCCGATCTAGTGCTTTCCATCTAAAAACAAAAACAAAACTTCTCTGTTTCAATTTCCATAGAAGAATCTGAAAGTAGAAGATTCAATTGAGAGTTCATTCATCCATAAACATATCCTTGTGAAGACTCAATCACTACGAATTAGAAGAATTATGAATGTAGAAAAAACACGTCACACTATCCCTTATACACATAACATAACCATCAAAGTGGTCATTTTCCTAGAAATAAACAAAACTTGCCGTCGTAGAACCAATCTCGCCGATTTATCAAAAATGTGCTCGCTCAATGCGACCAACGAGCAGCGAAGAAAAAACCGAAAAACGAGAGAATAAGAAGAGTTTGTCCTAACAAAGTTAGAATAAGGGTTTATCATACCTTGCGAGCTGCGAATCAATGGCGACTGAATTTCTCGAAAACGAAAAGAAGACGATGAACAAGTCAATTAACTAGGGTTCGATATCTCTGTGAATCGAAATTAAACAGTATCCAATTTTTTATTTTTCCTTTTTAACCTTCGATTTCTGTAAATAACTTATATACCCTCAAATGAAAACGCTGTCGTTTCAATATGCATTTATGGATAACAAATTGTCGTAATAGTTACTAGGCCGAAGAAATCTCTGTCCATGCTCTAAAAGGCCAGCCTAAGGCCCAATTATTTTTAACCGAAAGGGCGTTTTCTTTTCAAGGCCCAAAAAATTGGATTCGGGTCGAGTTTGAATACCCGCTCGGATATAGTTATATGAGTATTTTGGATTTCGGGTCGGGTTCGGATAAAATCTGAAATTTGAAATAAATTGAAAATAACTGAAATTTATATGTGTTGGATCCGAACCGGACATATTAATACATTTTTGGTTTGGGTTTTAAAAATACCTAAACCGGACCCGAACCGGACATATAAACACATTTTTGTTTGGATTTTGAAAATATCCTAATCGGACCTGAAATTTATATATTCAAATATTAATCGGGTTTTCTCTATGGATCCTAACCTGACCCGAACCCAAACCAAATTTCTAAAATACCACGGGCATGGTACCATCGAGAAGATGAAATTTCGGACAAAAGGTAATGAAACCAAAACATTCTATAATTAGAAAGTTTCATAGAGTGTGGTCTTTAAAAAGGGTTTGACTCAATTCAAATACTGCCTTCCAAACAGCCTAAAGACAGAACGAATCTCAAATTCTAACATAGTAAAAATCATTTATGAGAGGTTAGGTTAGATTTTGAATTTGGTTCTCTTTTATATTCGTTTTTAGGTTCTAGAAGAAACCATATATGAATATACAAAAACCTAAAAGGAAACGTTAAACTTAAATAGATTAAACGACATTGACACTTTCTTTTAATAATTTGGATAATCCAATTTAACATAAACATTATAAATAGTATGTGCACCATGAATTCAGATCGGCTAGAGATTCTTCTCCCAAACTAGTTTAACAGATTTACAGATCAACGAAACATAAAATCCAACTAATTTTAAAGTTTATAAGAACCATGTGAATACTTTTAATATTGCCGGCAAATTAATATATGTGACTTTGTTTCTAAGAGCATTCAAATCTAGGGTAATAATGAATTACAAATGGTAAATATATCTTTCTTAATTAATTACCTAACTACATTATGTGATTAACTAATATTATTCCTTCATCATATGAGACGAAACAACATCTTCAAGAAGTCCATAATCTTTAACTAAACCAGCTCCATCCATCACATCTCGAGTTTGGCACTTCTTAACAACATGATCATCCTCAAATCCATATTCTTGGTTGTTAAGGTACCTGGTTTCAGAGAAAGACAGCTGTTGTTGTTGTTGGTTGCTGTAATCAAAAAGCCGAGGAGGGAGACCAAAGTGAGATCCAGAAGCTAAGCCATTGGAACTAAAGCTGGTTCTTTTAGGCATGATGAGTAATGGACGAAGATGTGTGTGTTGACCTTCGTAAGTAGTGATAACACTACTTGGATCACTATATGATCTCTCGACTCTCTTCTTCACGTTACACCAAGATGTTGTGCATCGGTAATAGTTTCTTGCCATATTCCACCCAAAAAAAACATTAAAATCAAATGTCATAATAAGGTTTATTTTAGATTATCAGGAAATTATGGGAATAAAATCGAAATTTACCTTGGGAAAGGACTATTTTTGACAGGTTTTTGACCGTATTTTCTCCATTTATAACCATCTTCAAGATGAAGAACCTCGCTCTTCGTGATGAATGACACTTTTGGCACCTTTATCTTCGTCTCCTCACTACTCTTCGTCAACTTAAACCTAAAATCCCAAAATTTACTTAGCAAATAGCATCATTGTTTGAAACAAGGTCAAAAAATTTCGTATTAAAACGCAAAAATTACAAACGAGCTACAAGGTTGCCAAACATATATAAGGCTCGGCAAGGATTTCAGGTTAAGCCGAAATCCCTGCCAAGCAGAAGGTTCGGCAAAGATTCTAAGTTAAGCTCTAAGTTAAATAAAAAATGTTAACTAGCATAAAACAAACACTCAAACTCACCGCTTATTTCTCTTATGTTTCTTTTCTTCTCCATTATCATCTTCTAGATCTTCCTTGTTCTCTCTCTTTTTTTCTTCTCTAGTTAGAGCTTCGTTTGACAACGAGTTAGGTGTCGCCGGAAACTGCATCGGCGGCCTGTGGGTGATGGCATTAGGATGAACACCAAGTAAATCCATGAACCCTACCATTTGCCCTAAATCGGAAAATGGTATCCCAATACCAACATTCTCCATTTTCCGGAAAGATAGTAAAGAAAATGAATCAAAACATGGATTCAGAGGAGAAAGAGAGAATATATTTTAAGGTTAGCTAGAGATGAGAGGATGAGAGAAAGTGAGCAACAAAAACATGGATTCTTTGCTAAATAAATGTTCCTTGAACAAGTGACCGGTAATAGTAGGTGGACAATGCTTTAAATAGTAATGTCCATGTTGTGTGACAAGACGGTATACGCATTCATACGTTCGATATTTGACCGTTTCAGCAGTTAACCAGGTTTATCGTCCTTCCCTGCGCATGCACAGATTACATATAGTGATAATAAAGGGATCATGACTTCGATAATTCATTAATATAAACTTTTGCATGCTCTTGACTGTCATGTCTTTCTAGACAATGGTGATCCCTATGTAATAAAGATAAAGTTAAAGGTGATAACTTCAATTTCCACTTTTCTTTTGTCTCTCGCAATTTTGAACAATGATGATCCCGATGTAATAAAGAAATATGCACTCATTATATATATATATCTATAAATTCTTTGATAATCGGTGCAAACTTTAGTCTCTACATTCGAAAATCGATTCAAGGCCTTTATTTGGGCGATGATGTTATGAAGCATCAACAGAATATCAAGATTGAATATGCGAGCTTTGTAAAGTTCCAAGCCCGCCCCTAAACCACAAACTCCTAGTAAGTAGTCAAGTTTATTACTTGATATATTAATAAGAAATTTAGATCTGAACGAAGTAATTGTCTCTGAACTGTAGAAAAAGCGTTGTAGAGAAAGTCATAGAGAAAAAAATATTCTAGCATAAATCAGATATCAAAAAGAAATGGTAAAAGCCAAAGGCTAAATTTGTTGTCGAGTGAAGTGGGACTCTAAAAATTGCAATGTGTGGATTAGAAGCGTTTCTGAGTTTCTGAATAAATTCACTCTAACAATGTTTATATTAATATGTAACAAAAAAGAAAAAAACCATAGGATGAATAATTCATCAAAATGTCTTCTTTCTGGCAACAGCCTTTCGAGGTTCTCTCTTGACAGATGAAGTGAAGCCAGGTGACGAAATCCCAACAGTGGCTTGGTACAAATCTTTCAACCTTTCAAAAAAGTAAGCATGTCAGGTATTTGAATTACTAATTATAGAAAGGTTTGTTTTTTTTCTTTTCATTTTATTAACCAGGATTCGGACTAGGGCCCTAATCCCCCAAGCCCGAGACCAGCCGTTACTAATACCAAATTGACATGGTGTAAAATATCCCTCCCCAAGGATTAAACTAAAAGCGAACTAGGACCAATCCCTGCGCTTAAATTACTAGCCCACTACACCGGTGATTGGAAAGGTTTTACAACATGGTTTTAGTTTTATATTTACCTGGGGATGCTGAGGAACAAAGCGATTGCTGCGATACCAGTAACTAGTGGCAATATAGCTGCAGGTGTTACTTCCTGAAACCAATACAAATTCAAATCAAAATGAGCAGAAAAGCTGAATAGAAAATGTTTGAAGACTGTTTAGTGTGACTTTATATATTTTACCTGACTCTGATGGTCTGCAACGAAGCTGTATCGTAGTGGACCGATATGGATTTGGGAATTTGTTTCGAAATCAACTTCGATGATCTCTGATTCTACTTTGTGAGAGATTAAAGGACGACTGGATTTAAGCTGCACAAGGTGTTTACCTCTGGATAAGCCTTTTACTTGGAAGAAATTGGAAAGTGGTAGTGGAAAGACATTCTCTAGCTTAGATTCATCAGTGGCTGATTTGATCTCCACTAGTAGATTCGAGTTCAGTTCTTCGTTTTGTTTTCCTTCGACATGGCATGTTAATATGGTCGTTTCTGGTTGTTCAAAGACCAAAAAGTCGAGCCCATTGATATCTTCATAACCAATCTACATATTAAAAAAAAAACTTTTCAGGTACATTCCATCTTTGAGACTACTGATTATAAGAAAGAACTATTATGGAGAAACAGAAACAAACCTGAAGAGAAACCGACTCAGGAGATGCACGTTCAATTTTGTTGCCTGAACCAATTTTTTTAGACACTTTGATTACATATTTTGTCTCTGGATGTAACCCTCTCAGCCGATAGTTTCCATTAACATCACTTGTAGTCTCCTCATAGTATCCTTTGGAATCAGAGCGAGCTTCAATTGCAACACCTTCCTGCGGCTGGCCAGATAGTAGAGAAACTCTGCCCATTGCGCTGCAAAGGAAATTGACTAGGCATATTGTCACAGTGATAAAGAAGATTGAATCGAATGTATACTAAGATTACCATGTGTGTTAATTGTTCAAATAGTAAGAGAATGGTTCAGTAAAATGGCAGTTTAGGACAACAAATCTAAACCTCCAAAATCAGAATATGTTGCTAGTGGAGATCTATGAGATCGCAACTGAAACTTAAAGAGACCAATGTAATTGGTACGAGATAGTCGAGCCCTGGTGCAATCATACTTAAAGAAACGAGCCTAAATGTAGGAGTTTGTAACAATATATTCCAGAATCTAATCAAGGCAACAACTTCTTTTGACATAAGTAAAATCAGGAACGAATAGTGAGAAAAAGATGTTTTAGAATAGGCCAAACCTGTAGGCAACACGAGTAGCCTCAAAGACAGCTTCACTGGACTCCCCAGAACCCAGTTCTATAGCCAGTGTTGAAGGTTTGAAGGAATATTCCTAAGGAAAAAGATAGATTATAAGAAATTCATTTGTCCTTTCTTTGGGCTACTTTAACATTTTGTGAAAGCCATTAAAGTATGTTCCCAGTGAAAGCTGTCGACATTTATATTTCAGATCATAGGCAATTTCAAACAGTGGTCGCTAAGAATGCCGAGGCATATGGGTTAATTACCTTAAGAAGGGGACGCAAATAGAAATTTCCAGGGAATAAGCTATCAAATACAAAGAGTCCACCAGTGCCAGATATAGAATTATTTCTATAACCATGATCGCCACTTAATGATAACAACAGCGGAGGAATTGATGTCTCGGCATTGTCCTTTGAGGATACACGCACAGATATCTGACCAAGCTTCTGGCAGGAGAAGGAATATGGTCCTAGCCTTTTGATATGGTACCCAGGCTGCATGTTTAAAACATAATCAGGAGCACGCTATTGCAAACCAAATGAATGGCAAGTGAGAATTACAGTGCACCTAAATGCTTAAATTTTAGCCTAAGATTAGACTTGTAGTGAAAACCATCCTATCATGGTCGATTAACATGCACATGAAAATTTTATCAGTAATTTATAGACCAACCTTTGAAGCGTCAGCAGCATATGGTATATCATCATACAAAGGACCGGCAACAAATGAACCATCTGGTGATGTGCTTGTTTCAATAGCTACTTGACCTTTCTTAAGTGAAGAGATAAGGCTGTCTTTTGCAGCGGAAACCTTAATATCAACACCGGGAAGTGGAGGAGACACCGACCCTTCGATGTAAAGACCAAGCCGACCAGTAAATGGAGAAACTGGAGCTTGACATCCATCATTTGACACTACAGCCTATTAGAACAAACATACATAGATTAAGCTTGATGTGCCCAATAGAAAATCTTACATGGTTAGTAATACTTGTAATTGTAGTTAATACTTACATGAAGCACTTTAGGATAAAACAACATATTCTTCTCCACATTACCCCTGAAACAGAACACATTAGCTAAAGTATTAGAGAAAATTTCAAACAGCCAACACTCTTTTGGTTATTTGATTTTGAAACAAGAATCTATCTTCTGTGAGCTATGATAAACTCCTGAGACATTTGACCCCAAACATTTGAAGTCTAGGTCATAGTGCCCCTGACGTTATATTGAGTACATCATACCTAGGATCTCGAGGAACAAAGCTAATCTTTTCACCAAGATCTGCCCAGGTATAGTACTCATAAACGCCATGCCCATCAGATGCAAGTTTGGCAGCAATACTGTTAATAACATTTCCTTCCTTGTCTTGAATATCAACAATGAAATTCTCTGGTAATTCAGACTCAATCTCAGTTGAACTAGACTCCACATTTATTAGACCTTTGAGGAGGTACTTCTCTGCTTTCAGATGAATTGGCTACAGAAAAGAAGCATATAGATGCTATATGAAGGACATGCCAAAGAATGTGGAAAAAAATAGATAACATTATAAACTAAAACCTGTGGATTTGCGGCATAAATCTTTATTGAATTGCTCCCAAATGACATGCATGACTCAGAAAGCTGAAGCTCATGCTCTCCAGGTGACTCAACACATATTTTCTGTGAACCTTTCTGTAGTTATCACAAATGAAGGACATAATTAGTTTAAATAGAGTTAGATGTAGAAACCGAAATAGCCAGAAGAATCCAAGAATACCTTGACTTTCAAACTAGTAGGCGATCCATTAGGGTGAACAATTTTAGCATCTACCTCATGTGTGGAGATAATATTAATCCAGTAACCTTTCTGGAAAAAATCAATTCCTTTAATATCCTCAGTTCCGACATTTACATCAATGAAGCTACGGTCCCAGCACCAGCTGTCTTCATTAGATGTGGCATCCGTTGAAATTCTATTGACCTACAATAATCAATCGTTACAAGCAATTAGTAAATGTATTTAGCTATTAATGTGACTTTTTCCGTCTCTCTCACAAAAGTACCCAAGAGGAGATAATGTTGAGAAGAAAGCATGCAGCACACCTCAACTCTATATTTTCCAGGCAATACGTCTGAAAACAGAAATTGACTGCTCTCGTCAGTTAAAGCAACTGTCTTCTTGTCATGATCACCAGACACTCCCACAAGCGTCACTGAGACAGACGGACCACAATTCTCCTTGCAAGTAACAGAACCATGCACATTGACTCGGGCCTGCATCACACAAAAAAGGTTACAGAAAAAAGAAAATACCCTGAACATGTGGAAGTACATCTTCCATCAAGCTCCAATCAATTTGAAGCTACAAAGACATTTGAAGAGAGTGGGGTCATTCAGAGAGAATCACCTGAGAAAATTCTATGTTCAACAATGGACTTTTGACAGCAACATCCACATAAGATGGCCAAAATAGAAGCTCAGAAGCACCCTTTGGTGTAGCAGCCAAAGCAGACAGCCTATATTCGCCTGGTGAAACCTGGAATATGTATGATAGTAAGAAAATAGAATAAAAAAGAATGTGTCATAAAATTAAGAAACAGAGACCTCGTCAATTAACAGAAAAGTAAAAGCCAGAAATAACTCTCCAAAGAATCAAGGGAGTCAACTTGATATAATTTAACTTTTGTATGGTCGATGTTTACTAGTGATACATATCTGCATTTACAAACCTCAAAACAGAAAGCTCCGGTCTCATCTGTTTGCTTCATCTGTGGTTTGACATTTGTGGGTCCATGAGTCAAAGCTACCTAAATTCAAATATTAAAACGTTAAGCATAACACATATCAGATAAGTAGAAACAGGGAAATATCAATACAAACACGACTTTACTTTTGCTTTGTGACGAGAACCAAACATTCGCACCACGCCACAGACATCATAGGACACAGCAGTTATATCTGGAAGTGAAGCCATATTTGGTAAAACCTAAACAAATAAGTTTAAGTGATTACTTTATTTTGTAGAAAATTTAACGAGTGAGGTGACCCCATATCTGTAGCAATTAATTTAGCACGCAAGAAAAAACAAGTGAGGACTGATACCATGAACTTCTTCAATTTGTCGAACTTGTAATGCTCCTTGATTGCGTCTATTGTATACTGATTTGACGTAACCTAAGGAGTTTAACCAATATTACATTACATCACCTGCTTCTAAAACTATTGATAACAACAGCAAGAAACTATGTATAAACGCACATTTACTTTACATATAACCTTCAGAAGTTTAGCCATATTCGTTACTCTAGATTCTAAAACCCTCGAAACATTCACCAAAAATTCACTAGGAGATGTTAAATAACATACAATCTAGCAGGCTTACAACTGGAACAAGGTAAACTACTTAACTGTATTAACATCAAACTGAAAATACCATTTAAGTATACCTGGTCAAGCTTGTAATAACCTTCCTTGTTTGTGAGAGATCTTAGACTACCATCAACTAAGATTTTAACGCCCTCAACTCCCATTGAATTACCGTTGACTACACGACCACCAATGGAGAATCCTGTTACCTGAAGGAGCATTCAGTTCAATATGTAGTGGAAGAAACATGAAAACACAGTCCAACTATCAAAAGATAGGGTGGTGTAAAAGTTGGCAGTTATTCTATCTGACCTCAAACTTTTTGGGCACAGTGACATGTTGATGCACTACAGAAACAGGCATCACAGGAGGTGATACATCAAAGACCGTATTCTCACCCTTATAATGCGGCACCAGTTCGTATTTTCCTGAGGACGAAAAATCAAAGTGACCAAAAAAATACCTCAATGGAACTAAGAGCTGGACCATGCAACCAGAATTTCAAGCGTCCTTCTTAAAGTTCAACATGCTCAAGAGTCATTAAACTTGCATTGAACGATAGAGAATTCATCGGGCTATAAAGCTTACAGTAAAATGAATTGGTAGTGGATAATTGAACTATGATTTACCACAAGGGATGGACTTGAAACTGAAAATTCCTTCCGCATTGGATACAGCATGGCAAAGAGGCTTCCTTTCTCCAGCAGAGTCACCCAACCCTTGGGGACAATCTACCTTGGAAACATCATCTGAATGCAAATATATATGAACACCCACGATTGGATTTCCCTAAAAAAGAAAACAAAATATTTTTTATCAAACACTCAAAGTTGAGAATACTCTACAAGTGTATGACGAACACGAACCAAATCATATCATTTATGTACCAATTGCTATTTCCAGTAAATATCATAATTAAAACTTTACTCACAAAAGCAGAGGAGGGTAGTACGATTTAAATTAGAAGAAAAAGAAAGAGAGCAATAGAGGGAATACCTGGGCAGCAACAGACCCCTTGAGATTATAACCAAGGACAAAAAATATATCACCCACGATGCCATTTGCAAATCCAAGTTCCACCTGCAAGTTAACATAGAACTTGAACTATTAGCATGCAGACTTATAATTTTAAGCCACATGCATAGAAACGGATAATTTAGAAAAGAGAAGAGTACGAAAATGCATGTGTACTCAAATGCAAAAATGTTGGTCAGGAGAATTTTATACAGAAAATTCAAACAAAAAATGCAAAACCAATAAGATCTGAGACCTCTGTTGAACCGCGAATTTCAACTTGCAGCTCTGGATGGGATGCACGGATATTGTATTTTCCTGCAACCAATCACACAGACGCATGATTTCATTATAACGCGATACCAGGAAATTAGGCACCTGACATTTGATGTCACAAATATGGGAAAGTTCTGACTACATACACACGAGGCCAGAATAACAAAGTGATAAAAGAAAAAGCAAAAAGAAATCATTGATGATAATGAGACTCCTTACCTGGAATAATATTCTTGAATAAGTAGCTCCCATCTGAAGATGTGAGAACAGAAGCAATGGGATCTCCATCAGAAGATAACAATTCAACATTGACATTAGCTGGGCCTCCACTCTTAATCACACAACTCTCCCCACCTACACCTCCAAGGACTTTACCAGATAACGTAAAACTGCAATATACAAAACAGTAAAACATGAAAACTTCAAAGGAAGAAAGATGACCTGACTACCAATTCCAATCAAAAGAAGATGCAAACTCATAAAAACGAACCCCGTGAAGTGGAAGTTAATATCCTCATTGTTGTTACAACTAGAGTCATCAACGACAACAGGGACCTGCCACACCAGATATAATGTCATAGCTAGCTACAAGCCTGGTATTTTGTGTGGACAGATTCTTAATGAATAGTCCTTGAAAAAATTAATAAAGCTGAACAGATTAACCTTATCTGGATTCCATGACCATCCCTCAGGTCCATTTATCTTGAGAATCAATGAGCCCTACGAGAAGAAAGATAGAAATCAGTTGCAGCAGAAACGAAACACCAATTCACCAAAAAAAATATACTCTTCAACAAGCCCCGGAGAAAGAAAGATAAGGTTTGATGAATACCTTGTCATATACTGGGATGAAATAGTAACCATTTGGGGCACATTGTGTACTGTCCTTTACCAATCCATCTACTGTTTGAAGCTCAACCTTGTAATTTAAGGGGGAACACAAACAAAATTAAATCTCACTCAGAAAATGAAAGAAAAACGACAGTCAAGAAAATGAATTCTTACCGTGATATGAGAATAATCTAGTTTTCCATCGGCTCCTTTCCGAGACCTGACCAAAGACGAACTCGCCTGCACGTTTAGTGATATAGCAGCATTAATTATTAAATTCAGATCCGATCTTATTCCCTGCTACTAATAGGATGATAAATTTCAACGGTAAAACATCCCCCGAATTGCAAAATCTCAGATTAAGTGCACTACTACCAAGCAGGCTAAACTACACTGAATCTACTTTAGAAGAAAACATCCTCAATATTCCAATCCAGTAATCAACCAGGAAGCAAACATCCTCAATATTCTAATCCAGTAATCGACCACGAAGTAATCAGAACGATGTATAAAACGAATCGGAAAAAAAAGAAGAAAAAAATGAGAGATAAACCTCGACAAAACCACCGCAGCCTTTTATCGAATCTGCGGAAACTCCGAAGACTGTAGAAATCGCTATGAGGAAGACGACCAGAGAATGGTGAATCTTCGTCGTAGTTGCCATTGTTGCAGATGTGCAGCTCCAATGACGGAGCTAAATGGTTGGACTTAGGAAAAGAGTGTTATTCGTCAATGGAGTACACGGATCCAAAATATCGGACCGATGACTCCGATCTAAAATATCGACGTTGGTTTTTAACAAGGTTCTCTCTCGACTCGAGTATTTAATGGGCCTCTTATAGGCCCAATTAAACATTATCATACTATTAAAATAAATATAGTTGTTTTTTTTAATACAGCTGTCGAGATTTGCTTACCGTTTGAAGAGTCAAGTGATTGCGAGAAATGTTTTGATAAAGCATTCGCCAGGCAACTGTAAAAATCCTCGGAAAATCAAAATGCTTCAGCTCCTGATAGTAGCGTGGCTCTTGATCTTGAGGACGGAGACGGTACTTTCGCACCAGGAATCTGGAGAATGGAGTTGTGAATCCGACTCTGAGATCCAGGTCATGGCCGATTTCAGACCGGGGACTATCACTCTCGATGGTCATAGCGATGACTGGAAGGACATTGATGGCTCCGACTTCCCGCTCCGACCTGCACTTGATCCAGACGCCGATCACGAGTATTCCGCTGGAAAGATGACGGTCAAGGTAATGTGTTGATTCGAATCAGATTTGCATTACCTTATGAGTTACGACATTACTTGTAGATTGTATAAATTGATGAAATTCGCGCTGAAAGTTCAGATGTGCCAAGATATATTTGGTGAGTTTGACTAGAGTAGTAGTGATGCTTTACTCAATGCGACATTTAGATTCTAGTAAAAACTGGATTTCGTGGACTTTGAGTTCGATTTTGTTCCAAACATTTAAAGGGTGGATCTTTATTTGTAGGCATTACATGATGGTCGAGATATCTTCTTTATGCTACAAATTGATGGAAATTACGCTTATAGTAAAGGGTAAGTGTTTTTGGTTGGTGATCACTGTTCAGAACCATACGTTATCTGAGAATCTGAGATCTATAGTTTCTTTTTTCTTTTTTTGGTCCAAATATCTATAGTTACTTTTAAGTTTTGGTAGATGTCACTCCGTCTAACCTTTTGAGAATATGAATCCTGCGACGAAAAAGTGATCCAGTGCAAGTATTGCAAATTATTTCTATTAATATTTTGCTTGATCCTTCTGCGTTACTTCTGTTCACCTGGTGATGTTTTCTGGTTAGACCCTGAGATTCTTGGAATTTAAATTTTAGACATTAGTTGTCAAGCTCTGGCATGTCTCTTACTTTCTTAGATACAGAAGTGTGTCAAATTGCATTTATTTACTGCTTCAAATAATATTAATATAATCCTCGATTTAATTGATACTATATAACTTCAAACTGCAAGTCTATCACTATTATAGTGAACTGCTTGCTTTTTTATATCCAGTGAAAACAAGAAGTGTCCTTCAGTGGCTCTCATGTTCCAAATTGGTGATCAAGCTACTTATCATGATGTAAGTGCGTCAGGTGGCTAGAGTATTTTCTTCAAATATTTCATTTAATGTCCACGATATTTTTATATGAAACAACTGATTTCAACCTTCTGCTCCACAAGATGGGTGGTTGTAAAGAAGGAACAGACTCTTGTACAAGCAAGGCTTGTAAAGGGTTCGAGGTTGATATTATGCATTTCTCCATTGGAAATGCTATTCCAGGACGCCTTTATGGTGGTAATCCAATAGACACCGCAGAAGGAAATGGAGGTGACAGGTGATTTACACTGCAGTACAATTCATTCAAATGTAGTTCTGTTCCTTATTTGTTTATTTAGTGCCTTTGTTGCGTCACTCTCATACTTTCACTTGGTCTTGTAACAATTCAGTGCAGTTCCGTATTTGTATATCAAATGCCTTTGTTGAATGCACCTGTGTTTTTTCATATAAACAGATTTGGTCATCTAAATGATCTTTATGCGTGGAATCCACATTGTCGATACCTTGATGGTGTTGGACCCTCAGGTACTTCTCGGATCAGATGACATTATATTTTGTTTCAGCAAGCTTTGATTCATGGAAGCTTAATAATTATGTCTCTTCACTTATTTAATTCAGATTTTGTAGGTTCTTAATCCTCTAATGTGTTTCTCCAAATCTCTAATTCTAGCAGGATGCTAGCTACTTGAAAGCTTGAAAATGTCATCACTTTCCCGTTTGCAAATTACAAATATGTGATCCTTTTGGATATTCATTTGGCAGGAAATGATTCTAGTGCACAGAACGATTGGCATGGAGCGTGGTGGCACAGCAGCTTCACTACTCAATCAGGTCATTCTTACATATCTTCATAATCAGTACCATGAGTTCCCTAAACAGAGATGTGTAATCATGCTTTTAACTAGAACAAGATGAAATTGAGTTAATGGTCGATGTTTACAATCACCTCTTAGCCTTAGGCGTCTCCTTTGGTCACTTATCTTTAAATTTTCAACAGGCTATGTAGAGGAAGACAGCCCTTACACGAAAGATGGCCAGAAGGGAACTTACTTTTTTGAGTTTTCAAGGCCTTTAAGGACTATGGACCGTCTCCAACAGGTCAGTAAATTTTCAAACTCGGATCAACCACATTCAGTTACCATTGGCCTCTTCCTAAGATAGAGCGTAATCTCCAACCAAATCTTCTAATGAAACAATTGTAGGAACAAGAAATCTGTCCAGTAGAACCGTACTTAGTTAATATAACAACGTATAAAGAGAACCTTCTTATGAAAGCTGAGGTCCTAGATTAATAATTACAGGATGTTCAGTTCAAGCTTGGCTCACTGGCCAAAATGTCTGTTGCATTCTGGTACCCAATGGACAGCAAACCATGGCACGGATCAGCACACTATACGATCAACTGCGATTGGATACCACTAGATATCTCCTCGCGCGGCTCATCTTCGGCTCTCACCGCTACAACTACCAAGGGCTCTAGCGATGGAACTAGCATTACAGCCATTGTGATGTCCATGATTTCTCTTGGTGTTTCGGGTTTCATCGCGTATAGGTTATTTAGCCCCAGGAACGTTCCATTCACACCCATGGAAAACAATCTGTAGGAAATAGAGGTCTTACACGGTTATTAGTTGGTTTGGTCACATCGCAGATTTGGTTTTGGTTCCACGTTTCTTTCTTTTTGGGCTTATTGTTTGATGAGTTTGTTTCTTGGGGTTTTGTGTCTGTTGCAACCAGTATCGACTACAGAGATTTATGTCTAGATTTGCAAAGGAAATTTGATCGGTTTTGCCCAATTATTACATTAGTAATACCTCTATAAATTAATAACCTCTAAAATAATAGAGGTTCTATGGTCGGGTCAATGTCAAATTTGATCAAATTTAATAAATTAATAAGATAATAATTATTTTGAAACTTCTATATAAAAATATAATTCTAATAATATCATAAATTAATAATCATCTAAATTTACATATATATATATATATAATTAAATAAATTGATATATTAAAGTGTGATTTTTTTATAAATTTTTTTTAGAGCTTAACTCTATAAAACATTTGTTGTGTTGTATTTTCAGACTATGATGTTGTACTATAACATGTCATAAAAAATAACCAAAAAAAAAATTTGTATTATTACGAAATATTTCGTCACAATATGAAGATATTGTTACGAATTTGTGATGATTTATAAATAGTTACAATACAAGTGTCACAAATACATATCAGTAACAAAACGTCACAATATACTCGTGACAAATAAATCTAGTAACAATTTTCTCAAAGATCGTTACGAAATAAAGTTCACAATAATTCGTACCAAACAAAATTCGTAACAAAATTGTATATAAAACATCACAAGTTATTACTAATATTTATAATCACAATACAATTATCACAATAAGTCAAAAAAAATTGTAGTTTGTAGTGATAATATTATAGACTGTTGAAATAAAATAGTTGAGGTCATTAATCATAAATATAAGTTAATAATATTAATTTATGGATAAATTAATATTTCTCTAAATTAATAATTTTTCAAAATCCCAACATTATTAATTAATATTATTAATTTATAGAAGTTTTACTTTACTACAATTATAAATGGAAAATTTTATTTTCTTTTTATCGATGTTTCATTCAGGTTTTCATATTGGTGTTTACACTCTAGTTTTGGTTAAACGAGCTTATGTGTGTAGAAGAAAGTAGAGCTTTTAGTTAGTAAAATTGTATTCAACCTTAACGTTTATGGAGCAAATGGAGGTAAAGGAAGTGGTTCCAAGTATCAGGAACACCAGGTAGACACCAATGACTGCAATCTTCAACAGCTTTTGAATGCTGGTTTTCGGGTTTTGTTCCATATATAGAAGGGTGAGCGTCAATTCTGTACAGAGATAAACCGCTAACGTTCAAGAGAGTTACCGGTGTCTTCATCTGCTTCAATACTTCCTCAACAATGGAAATTTTGTTCGAATAACTCGGTTTTAAGGTTTGGTTCAACGGCATATTGGCTTCTCTGCAATGACCTCCTGAGTTCCATTCTCCTCCTCTGTCCAAAGAAGCAATACAGAGCTAATACAATTAGAAAATGAAGAAGAAAAACAAATCTGTCTTTCAAAACAGCGAAGAGACTGGTTATGAACCTGAAATGAGATGGTGCAGCACTTCTAAAGAATACTCGAGTTTTCTTTGGATCAACATTTTTATCAACCCATGATGACCAAGTCTGCAAAGCTTTCTTAAAAGCGATCGATACATCAAGCTTTGGATGAATCTGGTCTCCTTCTTGGTAATAGTTGACCCTGCAAACTCAAAACTTATTAATCTTAGAGTCTTGATCTACATTTCTTCTGATGCTTAAAGTCAAAAACACTAACCCTGATTTGGTTTTGTAATGAGACCACCAATGAGCTGTATTGAACACTAAGATATTAGCACCTTTCCATCTAGAAGAACTTCGATCCATAGCATCAATATTAAGTGTTTCTCTTCTCTTCTTTCCTATTCTTGCTTTACCCTCACGAACTAAGAAATGAGTAACGTAGAATTCCACAGTGCATTTGTAATCCTAATCAAGTACACAAACATTAGCATTCTAATAACAATCACAACAAATGAGAATCCATCTAGAGAAGAGTAACATACCACAAATCTAAAACTATAATTCCCTTTCTCTTTAGTGATTCTTCTATTGTGAGTTTCGTAGACTCTCTTAGGATCTTTAACAGCTTGAAACAACATACAAAGCATAGATTCCCATTGGTTTCTGTTTACTGAATCTCCAACGAACACTAGCCTCTTTCCTCTTAACATTTGCAGTAATTTTGTAGCATTGAACCTAGACTCACATAACATACCAAAAATGGTCCACAGTTTCCAAATCAGTACTATAGAAATGATTCAAGGGCCATTACTATCATTAACCACTTAGTGGGTCTATGAATCCCAGTATTCATTATCAATCACTATCACCATCATTAGCAAACTATCTCAATAGATAAATCTTAAAGGAAAACAACAAAAACAAACCTGGGAGGAGCATCACAGTCTTGAGGCTCCCATCTCCAATTCATGTAATTAAGATCCAATTTTCCATTGCTTTGACAACCAAAATCTTCATCAATAAAGGGACAAGACGAATTTGTGTACAATGGATTATCACTATCGTAAACCCACTTTCCTTTTGTAAGGTCACACTGTTCGATTCTCTTCTGTGTCTTCCTCTCTTCACCATTGTTGCTTTGAAGTTCAATCACTTTAATTGAAGTTAAATTAGCAGTTATTGTTTCTTCCTTAACCAAACTCTCGCCTCGAGTTTTGAGCTCAAAACTCGAAATTTTAGCAGACCCAGAAGTGTTTCCATTGGGATTGAAATGGGTAGAGATCAGATTTGGGCTTGCATGAGGAGAAACTGAGGAATCAGAGACGGAATTGATAGTCTCGGAAATGGCTGATATAGGACTTAAATCAATTTGGAGGTTAGCTTCCACTGTTGAAATAAGAGAAGAGTTTGATTTGATTAAGGAAGTGGAGAAGAAAGTAAAGAAAACAATGGCGGATGAGACTGTAGTGATAATAAATGCTAAAACTCTTGTGGACTTGACAGAGAAACTCTTCTGTCTCTCCATTAACATCTATCTCTTTCTCTGTAACTAAAACAACACTCTCATAATCTATGTAATCTACAGAAGTTTTGAATGCAAACGAGAGAGCAAAAGGATGGAAATTTGAGTCAGACAATGGTGGTTGAGTAAGTGGGTATAGAGAGGAAGGAATTCGGTATAGGAATGATAGTGACGTTCTTACAAACTCGTGAGCTCCACTGTTTTTAATAAATTTCAAATAATGTGGCTAATGGTAATGATGAGTAATGTTATTTTCACTTTGTGTGATTAAAAGTAGATATATAAACAAGGGAAAAATGATAAAGACTTTCAAAAGAAATTCCATGGAAAAGACAGGAAAATTGTGAAATTTGATTTTCTCATAGTGACGTTTAATTGGTTTTAATGGTGTTAAGTTTACTATCGATTTTTCAAATATGTTCATCTCTCTATGTTTTACTATCATTGGAGATTCTCTCTTTAGGATTTCTTACCGGTATTTATTTCATGTTCGACAGTAATTCTTCAAATACTCACAATGCTTATGGATAAATTTCAAGACAACAAAGTTGAATCTTGAAACATTAAAATTTTTGGAGTAGCAAATCGACGGTGTTTCTTTTGAACTGTTTTTCTGGTATTGATTTCAATTTTGTTGGAGCATATCTGTTTGTTTGTTGATTGCATGTGGTTGTGATAGGAGAACAGAGGCTCTGGCCACTTAGGATCTTGATCCTTCCAACTTAGGGCTGATGTTTCTTGGGCATTGTTAGATCTATTTTCATATTATTTTTATTTGTAATATGAGTTTTCTGACCTTTGAACTTTTTAATAATACTATAGTTTTCAGGCGGAAAAAAAAAAACTACTAACAGTGTAACTGACTCGAAGTTATGATTATCGAATTCTGTATATTCACTCGAAAAAGCTGTACAATTGGTTTATATACAATACATTAAACCATAAGCTAACCGAACTACAATTAATTTCTAAGTAAACCGAATTAAACCATTTTTATTTACCACCCTATTAACCGAGTTAATCACATTGCTCTCCTAAGCCGGCTTACTTACCCACTAAAGTTCAGACAGCATTCCAGTCATCATCAGTCAAATCGGCAGGTTCAAACGTTGCTTTCTTTAAGAGCTTCCTTATTTTACGTATTCCTACTACTGAATTCTCTTTCACACTTATCTTAGTGAGACTTGAATGTATGGTTACTACATTAGCAATAACAATGTCGGAGAGTTGTGATTTTTGAATGTGATTGACAAATCTGAAAAGACAAGGATAAAGATACAAGACAAAAGGGCTTCTACTTAATTTGCCGAAGTTTTGTTTGCTATAAACATTGCATTGAACTCCAGTTAGTTTTAAACACAAAAGTTCCATCTACGACTTGCTTATTTCCATGGTGCAGCCACAATTGCTCGAAACTCCTGATCTACATTCCGAACTTTTTGGTCAAGAACCGCAGCATGAGACTGCATCAACTCTTGTTGTCTCTGCAATTCAAGCATATCTTCTTCACACTTCCTTCTTTTATTGTCAGTCTCTGTGATCTCTTTCTCAGCAGCTTTCAACTCTTCCAATGCCATTTTCTGGTTTTCTTTAATGGACAATAGCTTGGCGATCAGAGATCGAAGCATTGTAACATCGAATCCATGTTTCTCTAGCTTGAGAAAACACTCGTCGATCCTGTTAATCGAGCTTATTGGATTGTCGACTTGTAGTTTGTTGAGTTTCTCTAACAGCCCAGTGTATATCACCAGTATACCAATGGCGTTTCCTTCACGGAAATCTTCTTCGCTCTCTAGCAATGGACTGAAATGTGGACGCTGTGGCACTGCTTTTAAGACATCCATTGATTCAATGACATTCCAAAGCGGTGACTTCTTTGCAAATGGAAGAACCATTGTCGAATCTTTGGCTGGAGGAGTTCCCATAACATCAACACGTTTTTCCACAACAGAATTAAGCCCTGGATCAAGAGTCTGGGAAACGGATTGCCTTGAGAAAATAAGATGAAAAGAAAAACACAAAACGATGAGAACCAAAAGCCAAAAGAGCATCAAATGCATAAAAGACGTGTCAGTACTTGATCCAGCCAAACCCGATGATAAATTTCCACCTTGGATCCATGAAGCAAGAGGCCTATCATCATCAGTCAAATCGGCAAGTTCAATAGTCACAGCCTTTGAACCATTACCAGCCACACCTACATATTATACCAAAAATGTTTCAAGATTGCAAGAATATAAATGCCAGCTTACTTGCACATTAAAATTAAGACAACATACCAGTCTTCTGCTTAGGCTCAGAGCTTATGTCATGTGGTTGTCCTCTTTTCCTCTTGTTAAAGTTCTCTCTGGCTTTTGTTCCCTCAGGTGCCTACATACAATCATAAGGATAAGCGACCAGCAAAGCTCAATATTTAACAGTGGAACTAACGAACTTTCACCTTCTCTCTAACAGAATCATTTGCAGTAGTGAGATAGCTTTAAGCAAGTTTAAATTCACTGACATAGACACATAATTATAATAGTAACTCGCTGATTCAATATAAGACTTTTTTAAGTAGCGTGAAACTAGAGAAGAGAGAAGGGGAGGAAATATCTAACTCACAGCTGCAGTTTCGGAGAGTGGTGTTTCATTTACAGTAACAGATACATTACCAACCTCTGCAACATCCCCTCCATTAGAAGAGACAAGAAGAAGATTCTGTTTTGTCTCCCTTAATGTCTTTTCTGCACCCAAAGCTGTTTCGTCTCTCAAGGCAGTTTGAACACTTACTCTAACGTGAGCTGAAGCTAGTGTTTCTTCAGCTGCATGCGGAGTCTCCTCACTATCTAAATCCTGAAATTTGAACAAAATTCTATTTTTAATTCAAATTTCTCCAAAAGATGCTCAACGAATCGAAGAAATACATAAAATGGTATTTTTTATATAAGAACCACATAACTACCTTTGCTTGTATATGCCAAACTCCCCCTTGCCACACTATAGAAGGTCTTAACTTCAAGTGGTTAAACTCTTTACTCACTTTGTTTGGACCCAAAACCACAGTGTAGCTGTTCTCAGAAAGAACTTTGCTAACTACACCTGGACACCATCCAGACTCGAGAAGAGCATCGACATTTTCCATTGAACTGTAAGATCTTAAACGAGCACGCCGTGGCGAAGGTCGGATTTTGGAATGAGGCCACTTGGTGCATTCAACTACTTCATTGCATCACCTGCCTCAAAGGCGACGTCTTGAAACAGATCCAGCGGTGGAACAGGACGAATCCGACTTTGCACAGTGGTTTTGATTAACGGAGGAGAATAATCTTCCTTGAGCAGAGGATCCAAGTGACGACAGAGAGCTTCTTCCCCTTGGATTTAGCTAAATCTGTTTCAAGTATGGCGGAATAACAAACAGCTCGACCACGATAACGATGAAGATATTCAATTTCATAACCTTTAGAAACGGAGAGTTTCTCCTTTCTTCCCGTAGGTACATGCACGATGCCTATCATCTTCACCGAAACCTCTGAGAACCAAGAGCCACTAGATAAATAGAGCAAAATTGAAGGAAAAATGAGACTCCTTATTGGTCTTCAATGCCAAGTGAAGATATTATTTTAAATCAAACAAACTTCAAACTCTTTTAACAATAAACAAACAGAATGCTAACACCTGAAAAATTAAACAAAAATCAAAGAGAAAAGATTTCAGTCAACACATGAAAAAAACTAAAGATTTCTTCAAACACAGCATCTCAAGGGACCTCAAGGGACAAAGAAAAGCCAACAAAAACTAAGATTTCTATTTTCAAAATAAATAAATAAAAGATTTCTTCAACAAAAATCATAGAGACAAAGAAAAGCTCACAGTTTTCTTCAGTCAACACCTGAAAAAGAAAAAAAAAGAAAACCCGAAAACAAAGGTGTGGGAAAAAGGAAGAAAAACTCACAGATTTCTTTGTCGCCGGTCTTCAGTATCGGCTCAGGTTTGTTACAGTCATGTAATAAAAATGCAATTTTTATGTACGGTAATTTCCTGGGTACTCATTGGTTAATATTGGTTAGGGTAATTTTCTTGGTATCAAATGGTTTAGCACAAGTGTTATAGCCGCAGCTAATCGACTGATGATATGCAGGACTAATAAGTTAGTCTTTGTTTAACAAAACCGTTTTAAAACTATCACAGAAACGCCATTTTTCAGATTTAGATTGATAGGACAAATTAAATGATGATATGCTGGAATCCAAATACATAATGTGCTACAATAGTATTTTTATATACAATAAAACTGTAACGTTAATAGATTCGTATCTTTTATAATAATAAAAATTAGTTTTTATCTCTGAATATGATTTGATAAAATTATTTAACTGATTATTATTATTATCTTTATCTACATAATATTGTTAATTTAAATATATAAATATTTGTTTTAACTTAAATATATAATGATATAATAATTAAATATAATAAAAATCTACTATATAAAAAACTAAAGCAAATTTTTTTGCTAAAATATATTATGACATAAATTGTGAACAAATACATAGGAATCTCTTATATAATAAATATGTAGCATTAAATTAAATACCATGTTATATTAGTTTGTTTTGATTTAGGAAATATCGTAACAAATTTGTTATAAAAAAAATATTATGATAAAATAAAATTATAATCACATATTATTTTTAGTTTATTTTAGGATAATGTGGAAAAAATATTTGAAATAATCTCCAAACATATATAATAAATAATAACTAAAATCTTATATATTATGAGAGAACTAATTTAAAAAAAAAAAATCTTTTGTGTCAATACCATATTCAATTTTAGTATGGTTGATTACAAAATTGCTCTTAACATTATAATTTATGTTTATTTAATAGTAATTCGTTTTTTTATTTTTTTTAACTTAATTTTTATTTTTAAGAAACTATAATTATCTTTTTAAGTTTTAAAATTATCCAAAAAAATAAATTAGAAATTTGTTCGGCTTTAATATTCTTTTAAATTTACTTATATTTATTTAAAACTAATTTTTTTTTTAACTTAATATTTCTATTTTTAAGGAAATATAATTATCTTTTAAATTTTAAAATATTCATATGTCAACACTATATTTAATTTTAGCATTGTAGATTACGGAGTTGCCCTTAACATTAAAATTAATTCGTTTTTAATTTAAATTTTGTATTTTAACTCTTTTAAAAAAAATTCAAAGCAATAAAAATAAATCTTAAGTTTTAAAATTATTTGAAAATTAGATAAAAAATTGTTTGATTTAATACTATTTAAATTTTTTAATAAGATACAAATAATGACATATCTTTCATAGTTATCCTAATTTTTAATAAATCTTATTCCTATTTGAATATTACGTTATTTTCTATATATACCTCTTATATAATAAAAGTGTAACATTAACTTACCATGTTATATTAATCCGTTTTGGTTTAAGAATTATTATAACAAATTTATTACTAGGAAAACATTATGATAAAACAGAATTATAATCACGTGATATTTTTTAGTTTATTTTGAGATAATACAATAAGTAGACTTGAGATAATCTTCAGTCAAATAAAATAAATAATAATTGAAATTAATATCTATTTAACAAAATAAACAAACATAATATTTTTGAACTAATGATATAGTAAAAAAAATCTTATTGATTTTGACAATTTATGTAAAATAATTATATGATTTATAAGATTTTTGACCAATTATTTATAAGAATTATAATGAAAAAAATGATTTTTTGAAGGATATAACCCACAAATTTACTAAAAGTTAGTATATAAGCCAAATAATGTAAAACATAAAAATTACCTATAAGCTCAAAAATGGTTGAAAATTGATTATGTAAAGGCTATACATATTTACTAAAATTGAGTATATTAGCCAAAAATATAAAATCTAAAAATTCTCAAAAATAAGCACAAATGTGGAGACTTATACTAAGTTTTAGTAAATGATTTGGCTTTTACTAACTTTTATCAAAAGTTGATAAAAATGATTTGATGAAGGTTATTGCCCACATATATACTAAAAATAAATATATAAACCAAAAAAACTATTTACTAAAAGTGAGTATATAAATAATAAAAAATGTATAATATAAAAAGATCAAAAAGAAGCTCAAAGGAGGATTAAAATGATTTGGTGAAAGATATAACTCATAAATTTATTAAAAATGAGTATATTTGCCAAAACAATGAAGAATTTAAAAATTATCAAAAATAAACTTTAATGCGGATGAAAATTAACTTAATACTATAGCTCACATATTTACTAAAAATGAGTATATTAGCCAAAAGTGTAAAATGTAAAATCTAAAATCTAAAAATTGACTTTTAGAAAGTTGTTGCCCACATATTTACTAAAAGTGAGTATATTGGCAAAAAAATACAATATCTAAAAATAAACTTAGTTGGTGTTGGAGGTGGGCCTCACTCCAAATAGTTAGGCCCATATAGCTTCGCCAAGTCCACATGGCAACAGGGGATTCACCACGGCACAAGGCTAGGCGACACTTAGCGGTACGCGGAGATCGACTCACTACGGCATCGTGGTCAAATCGGCACACGTGCAAACCCGCCTAGCACCTCATCTCGGACTGCCTGCAATGCATTTAATACGTTGCAGAGACGTTCACCTAACCAGTAGATATGTGTATCCGTGCAATAAGCATTTAATATTGCATATAAGTAGCTCAACCACTCAGTAGCTCGACGAGCACGCCCAAAGCAATGATGCCTTAGTCAAGGACCCACAGGCTATGACCATAGGTCATCATGGCCGGCTTGACATGTCAGCAGAGTTGCCCAAAGTATTTTGCCTATAAAAGGAAGCGTCATGGACGCCGAGCACGGGATATGATCATCACTTTTCTCTTTAGTACCTTTAAGCTTTTGTCATCTAAAATCGAGAATCCAAATCCACTCTTGTAACCTCTACTATATTTTGATCGATAAACATTGTGTTAATCTCACCACAAACAGTTAGGGCTAGAAAATTTATTTAGTGAAGACCACAGCTCACATATTTACGAAAAATGAGTATATAAACAAACAAAAAAATGTATAATTTAAAAAGATAAAAAAAATAAGTTCAAAAGTGGATAAAATATGATTTTGTGAAGGTTATAACCCATAAATTTACTAAAAATGAATATATTTGCCAAAAAAATGTAAAATTTAAAAATTATCAAAAATAATCTTTAATGGGCAGGAAAATTGACTTGGTGAAAGTTATAGCCCACATATTTATTAAAAGTGACTATATTGGCCAAAAAATGTAAAATCTAAAAATAAGCTTAGATGAGGTTGAAAATTTATTTGGTGAAAGCTATAGCTCACATATTCACTAAACATACCAAAAAAACACTAAAATATATAAAAAAATAAGCATAGAATATAGTACTAAGTAATGATATGCTGAAGATTTTAGTCCACAAATCAACTAAACTTAATTTGATAAGCTAAAAATATAAAATTTATAGATTATCAAAATTAAGCATAAAATCGAGTTAGCATGAGTAAATATATATATGATAGGCATCTCAACAAAATGTTAGTATGTGAATGAATGATACATTCCATCACCAACCAAACCTTTCGGTCCTCTATAATTGTTCAAATAGATATAAATGAGCCAATCATTACACAAATGACATGTGATGTGAAACCCGATTATGAGATCTCCTTGTCACTTGTTCTAACACTAATAAAAATGAGGAAGTGGGCAGATGTTGAAGACCGTTAAGTGCAGTCAGTCAGTATGATTCATAGAGACACACTAGTTTCGAGGTTTAGAAAAACTGTCGAAGCCAATTGTAGATATAGATGGATACATTATTATTAAAGATAATGAAGGCAAAGAAGCACATGCCTCACTTTTCTTTATATGATTACTTATTACTTATTACTTATTACTATTATGTTTTCTTTTACCTGAAAAAATGTAATGGCATGTGATTGCAACACTTAGTTACCTCGTGATGAAAACAAACATTGAAACATGCATTATGATAGCATCACTCACATGCTCACATAACGCCAAACTAACTAAGTAGAAAGCTCGCACTACAACAATATTCATTAAAAAATAAAGATCGTCTCAGAACTCTCGTAAATCTCAAGTAATTTTCTTTCTTTCAAGATTGTAAGCGGGAGAATGTGAAGAAGAAGAAACAATGGAAGATCATCTCCACAAGCAACTCGGCGGTTGCATGGCTGGCTTCTTTAACATCTTCGATCGCCCTAATCTTCTCTCTCCCAAGCGTCTCTCTGATTCCGGCTCCGTCAGAAGTTCCCTTCTTAAATCAACCTCCAACCATAAACAGCTTAGTGTTTATTCTACCCCTGAGCTCCGGTCTCCAGCTCCCGATGACCTTAAGCAACAAAGATCTCCATCTCCATCTCCATCTTCATCATCATCTAGGTCGTCGTCACCGTGGAAGTTCTCTAAAGAAGCTCCTCGCCTCTCCCTCGATAGCAGAGCCATTGTGGATGCCAAGGGAAGCCTCAAGCCCAGACACATCCTATCCGCGGTGGAGGCTGAACCAGAGAACCAGCGAGGCTCACCTAGCGTCATTGCACGCCTTATGGGATTAGAGCCATTGCCTCAACAGCCTCTACAGAGATCTGCATCCGAGTCCAGAGTCAGCAGAGAGTACAGATTTGTCGACACTTTCAACTTTCGAGATGAAAAGGACAGCGCAAGAGGTGAAGATCCGGCCGCCGCGTTTAGGAGCACCAGAGCTCAGCCAGCTAGAGCTCCACCCTTGGCTAGGCGAAAGAGTTTCTTCGATTCCGGTGATTTCTTCCCCGAGCCCAGGCAGTGTGGAGATGTCAACAAAGTTTCTAAAATGAGTGGATTCGACGCTCCACAAACTGATCTGGAAACCCTAAAGCAGCTTCTCGAAGCTCTTAGGCTCAAAGGACTCTTACACTCTTCACACAAACAGCAGCAGCAGAGCAGGAGCAGGAATCTCGTCTACGACAACATCCAGTATCAATCTCCGATCAAACCAACTAGATCCCCTTGCGGCATCAGATCTGGAGCTGGAGTATCACCGCCGGCGAGCCCCAGGAAGGATCAGGGCAGCAGAGGAAGAAGCCAGATTTCCCCGAACGTCAAGAGTCCGAAAAGGGGACCAATGCTAAAGGAGGAGAAAGGAAGAGTCTCCCCACTCCCTTGGCAAAGACCTGAACCTGTGCAGACGCATATTGAAGACAAATACTCTATGGTTTCGAGGAGGAGGAGGAGTAGCACCGTAGTAGTCGAAGAAGAGGTAAAAGCAAAACCTGAATCTCTCTGAATTACATTACGGGAAATCTGAAAAAACTTTATTTTGGAAACTGAAGAGTGTGTGCGTATGCTTGCAGATGTGGAAAGTGGATGAGTATAACAGAGAAGGCAAAACTTTACTGGAGAGATGCGACAAGCTGCTCCACAGCATAGCCGAAATGGCGGCGGCTGAAACCGGAGACTCACAACCGAGTCCCGTCTCTGTTCTTGATGCCTCACTCTACCACGAGGAGTCTTCCCCGTCGCCAATCATGAAACGCAGCCTTGACTTCACTGCTGGTAGCAACTCATATGACACTCTCATTCTCTCTGTTTTGTACAGCCAACTAACCCTTTTAAACTCATTTGATATTGAGACAGAATCGGAAGAAGACGAATCGTGGGGTGAATCAATCTCATCATCGTCAGACTCTGAATATGTATACATCTCTGATATCCTCCGAGCCTCTGATTGCCTTCCACAAGAGTCTGACATCTTCTCATTGCTCGAAAAGCAGCAATACCTCAACGGCAAATGCATCTCCAGAGCCGCAGCTCAGGAGAGGAGACTCATCTTCGACGCAGTGCAAGAGATAGTGAGGCGGCGGAGGAGATTGCCGCCATGGAGAATGGTGGGAGAGGCTGATAAGATGCAAGTGATATGGTCTGAGTTTCAGAAAATAAGGAAGAAAAAGTCGTCGACGGAGGAAGTGGACCTTGTGAGATACGTGTGTGGGGTCCTCGGAAGAGATTTATCAGAGGACGGGTGGCGAGATTGTCAGGTTGAGATGTCAGAAGCGGTTCTTGACATTGAAAGGCTCGTATTCAAAGATCTCATCGGTGAAACCATAAGCCATCTGGCTGCTCTTAACAGGACTGACTCACTGCGTAGGAGGCTGCTCTTTTGATACAAATTACATTTAATATCTCTTTGACTCAACTCTGAAACAGATCCCACCAACCATGTCTAACAAAACATGACAGACTCATGCTTCTTTCTTTCGTTTGTCTTCTTTTCAAGTGAGTTATTTCTTCTTGTATTATCAAATTCAAATGTGTGAAAGTTTTTGGTGAATTGAACATCGCTTTGCTTATTCTATGGGGACTAATCTATGGCGTTCTCTCTTGCTGCTTGCGACTTGGCCTATGTTGCCTACACACCATACACAATGCTGAATCCCGCTATTCATATCTATGTGGCCTACTTTCGTTCAATACCCAATTGTGTAGCCCATTACATTTGTGGTTTGGACTAAACATAATCAGAATGTTATGGGCTTCAAGTGGACCGTTAGTTCCCATTCAGATTCAGTAATGGCCCATTCAAACCCAACAAGGCTTTGCGCTCAGAAACTCGTGAGCCATACACTTTTCCGAGTGGAAGACAAAACTTGTGATTTGTTAAAGAACATTTGCAAAGGCAGTAAAGACACGTGTCTTTCAAAATTGTTAATGGGAACAAAGCCACGTGAAGGTAGAAGGACGCACCAATTAGAGTTTAAGCTGACAAGTCAGCAGAGAGGTCACAGTCGTGGACTAGTCCACTTCCCACACCGCCACAGCCGTCCTTTCGACCCTTTGGCTGACAAATATTCAAAGGCATATTTTTATATTGGGACCAAGATTGCTTGAGACAAGCTATGCCCCACGACTCTCCCGCTAGTGCTCTCTGGTCGCTTCACCTCTCCTAGAGACCAACCAATCCCACCAACTCAGTTTTTCAGTGCACACCTCATTCTGAATGCCCACCACTCCACCAATGAGTTGAAAAGAGCCCAACTTCTTTCTTCACTGTTCAAACCTAGACTGGTCAAACCTCTGGGAATCCATCATATTCCTACACACGAGATTTCTAATGGGAGCACAAATCTTGACGGGGCCACCTTTTGTCACCAGTCAGCTCTATTTTCTCTTTCTTTATTTTAATCCTCCATAACATTAAACCTTTCTGGTTACTTATTAAAATGATCATGTTGTTGACACCGTAGCTCCATTGTGGTACCTTCCAAAGATGATCATAATGTTGAGGAAACTGAAAGTAAAGTACGAGATATTAGTAATTAACAAAATGGACCACCCCAGATGATTCTGTTTTGAAAAGCTGCGAGTCCCTCTTTGTTATCCACCTGCCGGATGTTTTGCAAAAGTAAACTAAAACATAATTCCAAGCTAATCTCATAATAATAATGTCTGATAAAAAGAATTTAGAAAAAGAGCTGATGATTTATTTAGTTTTGTCAGCTAGCTGCAATGGGAGGCATATTAAATCAGCAACTGGAAAACTTACTCATTGGTTGCTTTGGCTTTGAGGTGTCACAGCCTCAATTAGTTTCTGTGTTACAAGGATTTTTTTTGTTGGGTCCCAAACTGACTGAAATTGCCTCCTAATTTCCCACAAAGAGCACAAGGATTGATTCCGTTCCACGTCTGCTGATGACCCGCTCAGTTCAGTGATAACCATTCTTATTTCTTTTTCTCAAACATGAATCAGGAACCAATCCTTTTGCGTTTCATCTGAGTCAAAAGCCTGCAAAAAGCGTGGAATACAATCACGTATAATAGATCTCAGGCTAAGAAAGATATACCATACCTACGACCGAAAGAGGGATAAATCTATGAGATAAGAGGATAAATAAGGGAATCCTTCAAATGGTAAGTTTCAAAGTAAAAGTGTTATGGTATGATCTTGTCTGCCTTTTATTTGAAAAAGCCAAGATTGTGGGTGTAACTGTTATGAAAAGATAAAGATTCGTGAGATCTTTCTTTCTTGTGACTTTTTCCTTCAACTAGGCTCCTACTTTATGGCTTCTCTCTGCCAACAAAGAAAGAGAAAGGCTTCAACTTAAAAGTGAAAATCCTAAAGCTATTTATAACCCTTTGTAGACAGTCAGTCCCCATTCGGATTCTCACAACCAAAACGATTGGTTGCCCCGGCCACTCAGAATCACACTATCTTTTTATAAGATCAAACCCTTTCCAATCTTTGGATTCACTACTCTTGTCTTACAGAATTCAATAGGCCATATGAGCTATCTACATGCATGCCTTCTCAGGAAAAGAACCATGCTTCTAGTAAGAAGCTTCACCATCTTGCTTCTCACCGGCATAGCCTTTAAGTTAGCTTGCTGCTTCTCTAGCAGCATTTCTTCTTTGAAGGCGCTTCCTCTAGTAGGCCACTTGGAGTTTAAAGATGTGCACTACGCCTCCAGAGACTTTGGAAATCGATACCAGTTGATTCCCTTGGCTGTCTTACATCCCAAAGCGGTAAGCGACATCACTTCAGCAATACGACACATCTGGATGATGGGACCTCATTCACAGCTTACAGTGGCAGCGAGAGGCCGTGGACATTCACTCCAAGGCCAAGCACAAACAAGACATGGAATCGTTATACACATGGAATCACTCCATCCTCAAAAGCTTCAGGTCCACGGTGTGGATGCTCCTGCTCCATACATTGATGTGTCTGGTGGTGAGCTGTGGATAAACATTTTGCGCGAGACCCTCAAGTACGGGCTTGCTCCAAAATCATGGACGGATTACCTACATTTAACTGTTGGTGGTACGCTGTCCAATGCTGGAATCAGCGGCCAGGCATTCCGACATGGACCACAAATAAGCAATGTTCATCAACTGGAGGTTGTCACAGGTTAGTTCAGAGTACATTATATATGAAAAAATCCATGATAATGTTTCGTAAGCATAGAGTACATGGTGACTACTACAAGTAAACTCACTAATGTCATGCCTACCGAATGCAGGGAAAGGCGAGATATTAAATTGTTCAGAGAGGCAGAACAGTGACTTATTTCATGGTGTTCTTGGTGGATTAGGACAGTTTGGGATCATAACACGGGCAAGAATAGCATTGGAGCCAGCACCAACTATGGTAAAGAAGAAACCTAGTCGTGTTTAACATGTATGGAAAAGGAATGTGATAAGTAATACAGATATTTAAACTAATTGAACAGGTAAAATGGATGAGAGTATTGTACCTGGATTTTTCTGCATTTGCCAGGGACCAAGAGCGTCTAATTTCAGCAGATAACAAATTTGATTACGTAGAAGGGTTTGTGGTAGTAAACAGGACAGGGCTGCTGAACAACTGGAGGTTATCCTTCATCCCAGAGAATCCTTTAGAAGCCAGCCAATTCAAATCTGATGGGAAGACTCTGTATTGTCTGGAACTGGCCAAATACTACTTCAAGCCAGAAAACAAAGAAGTAATAAACAAGGTGAGACAACAAACGGAATAGAAGCAATAGTCGAATTATTACATTTTTGAAGTTAATATAAATATATATTTTGCATCCAGGAAGTGAAAGAAACATTAAGAGAACTAAGCTTCATCTCGTCGACACTGTTTTCATCGGAGGTAACATATGAAGCATTCTTGGACAGGGTACACGTGTCCGAGATTAAACTAAGATCGAAAGGGCAATGGGAAGTTCCACATCCATGGCTAAATCTGCTGGTACCAGGGAGCAGAGTCAAAGAATTTGCAAAAGGTGTATTTGGAAACATCCTAACCGACACAAGCAATGGCCCAGTCATCGTCTACCCAGTCAACAGATCAAAGTAAAACAATAAATAAATAAATAAAGAGCTTATAAAATTGTAGTTAAAGAAGAGGGTTAAGAATTAACAAATAGAGGTGTGTACGCAGGTGGGACAATCGAACATCAGTAATAACACCGGAGGAAGAGATATTCTACTTAGTGGCGATCCTAACATCGGCGACGACGGAAAAGGAGGGAGTAGAACAAATCTTGAAGAGGAACAGACGGATAATAGAATTCAGTGAAGCAGAGGGGATAGGTTTGAAGCAATATCTGCCACATTACACAAGACGAGAGGAGTGGACATCACATTTCGGTCCAAAGTGGGAAGAGTTTGTGCGGAGAAAATCGAAATATGATCCATTGGCAATACTTGCGCCAGGCCAGAGAATTTTTGAAAAGGCAGTCGCCTCGCACGTATGAATCATCTCTCCCAGAATTAGGGTTTGTATCTAGTTAAAAGACACAGAAAAGTATATTACTATATGTATCCGCTGTCTCTCTCAATCTGCATATAAGGCAAAGATTGTACATACTGATTCCGATATGTGAATTATATCATCTTCTTTGTGTGTATACTGACTCCATATACTGTATATCTCAATTGCTACTACACTGTCAAGAACACACCACTATGGTCAATGGCACTAAACCTTCTTTTGGTTAGGCTCTAATAATGTGGGCTTTATCTACTCTAATTTCCAGGCCCAATTGATTCCAAGTCGATTTTTGCTGTGGTTGTAAATTAGTGGTCCACGACAGACACAAACTACTCAAGAATCCAAGCCATATTCAGGCCCAAAACAATAACAGACAAACAAAGAGGAAATTAACAAAATTCTTAAAAAGAGAGAGGAACAAACTTGTCCGGTAGGGAAACATCCATAAACCTGAGAAAGTTTAGCAATCTGTTGTTGATCTATATCTTATCTAAACCGAAGGTCAATTTTGATACGTTCATTTCTGGAAATAAAAAAAGAAAAAAAAAGAAAGAAAGAGAGATTGAGAGCAGCAACGGCGTTTTAAAAAGAACAAAACTAAAAAAGAAATGGAGTCAGATACACACGACCCTCCATTGGAAAAGAAATAAATCACCGAACATTTTGCCTGGCCTTGATCATCCGCTTTAGTGTTGCCAGCCAGAAATTGCATTCGTCCCATTCGCTGGTCGTCAGAAGTATCTGCGTTTTAATAAAACTACATTAACAACAAATACAGAAGGAAGGAACCACAAGAGATCAAATTTACTTTGCTTACCTGTATTTGAAGGGCTGCACTGAAGTCCTGGTTGTCTAGGGCTTGACACAGCTGTGCTAGTTTGTCTGCAGCATTCTTCGAGATGTCTCCGCTATTCAGTTTCACAAACAGAGCACCTAATTTTCTTGAATTGTCTTCTATCTCACGCTTCTTAGCAGGATTTGCACGTGCGCCTCCCAGTGCGTCCGATGTCTCATTGAAAAGTCTTGTCAACGTTGCTATCACAGGTTTCTGGTGTGCTGTTTCAGTTTACAAACAACCGCTTATCTTTATATGACTTCGAAGTCAGAATCATAACAGAGAATAATGGTGCTAATGTCTCAGTTCTACAATACCTGGAACGTTGGAGGTATCTGCAGTTTGAACAGTCGCTGGTGGAGCTGCAGGCGTAGGGGCGGCCTGCGCAGCTGGTTGCTGTGATGGAGGACTTGCTGGCTGCACAGATCTTAAAACAACTCCTGGATTTGCCATGGGCGTAAATCCTATGGGTCCCGGAGCAACCACTTGGGGCATCTTAGGGTTAGGAAATTGCCCAACTTGTGAAGGGCCAGAAGGAGCATATGTTCCAGGACCGGGGGCATATGCATTGTTAGATGGTCCCTGATGACATAACTGTTGTTAGTTTCGTTAAACCAAAAGTGTGGGCAACATCAGACACTATGGAGTACAAAATTTGACATACCGGGAACGAATGAGAGGTCGCAGTTGGCTGCTGATATTGGCCTGCGTTTTTCAGCGCAGGGGGAGTTGAAGGAACAAAAGTAGTTCTCATGGATGGCTGAGCATTGATTGCAGGAGCTGGAGTAAAAGATTGCTGCATTTTTACACCATAGTCAACAAGTAGGCCCAAAAAAACTATACACAGCAAACAAAACACTCCCCCACCAGAAGCTTCCCGACCTCTAGGACATAGATTCTACACTAGTGAACTCAAGCAAAGGTCTACATTACCCATTTCTCAGGATATGGCTTCCAGGCTGATAAATTCAATTCCGACTTTTTTTTTTATTGTTGTCAAAATAAATGATACCTATTGCCAATCTGATATTATGCCTCAGAAATTCAAACACAAGAACTAGGCATTTCAACACAATAACCGTATGCCAGATATCGTCCTATCCTGAAAATTTGACCAATACCCTTATACAAAAACATAACAGAAACTGACAACCGCTAGCTAAGAATGACAGTTAGTGCATAATGATGTAAGGAAAATTGATTAAAAGAAAATGCAGCAAAGCCAAAACTTCAGAGACCTGCGGAGCTGGCTGAGCTTGGTGAGGCATAAACATGGTTGATTGCTGCATGGGTGGATTTGAAGCTGGAGGGGCATATCCTCTATTATACGAATCAGAGTATGGTTGTTGTTGATACTGATTATCATATGGGTTAGTAAGAACGTTCTGTTGCGCCTGACTTGGCTCCTAAGCCACAGAAGAATGAAGGCTAAAGTATGATTTCCGAGAAAGGTAAGTGAATTTAAGCGAGCTTTAAGTTCCGATTTAAAGATAATTGCAGAACTAAAAATAAAGAAAGACCTGATTATATGCCATGGAGCTTTGAGGTTGAGTGTTGCCTGAAGCTGCAATTTTAGTCTCTGCCATGCAAACATAAATAGATAAGCTAATTTTATTATCAGAACTCTCTTAAATTTATCAAAAAGCCAAATGCATACGCACCAGGTTCTGCAGACTGAGAAATGCGATCACGTAATATAGACAGTTCAGGTGACGAGCCACCGGAATCCAGAACTTTCAAGTACTTCATCGCCGTCGTTAAAAGCCCTTGGCTGGCCAATATCTCAGCATAACTCTCAAAAAGTTTACATAGAGATGCGCTGAACCGTTTATTGCCAGTTGCCAAAGCAAGGACAAGAGTCTTCTCCATAAGATCCTAGCATAAGAAACATGCAGAAAAATGTGAGCAAAGAAGCTCCACATAATTATGGGCAAAAAATAGAAAGGGATACACACTTGAAGAAGCTCAGCATAAGATCTTCCATCACGCTCATTCGCAAGGCTTCTCGACCAAATTTCTACTGTTCTGTCAACATTGCCTGCACAAATGTAGCACAGAACTGCAGCCAAAGTGTTACCAGCAGCCATCAACTTTGAAGCAAGGGCATCGCAGAGGGTGTTCCACTGTTCTCCTTGTGCAAACTTTTGAAAATAAATAGAAGAGTAGCACTTGTTAGAAAACAGTTTTATAGCCAGCAGCTAGCAATTGCATGCATAATGGCACACTTCCGAGTTGTTCAACTTGGTTCACGAGTAAACAGAAAAAAACATATCATATTACATTGTTAGTAGAGCTACGGTGATAGCAGATAAATATTGTGGTTAAGTACGCCATGAAAAGGCTGATACCATTCTATAATTACTAGCACGTATTATAAAAAATATCGATAATTAAATTTCCTTTCTTTTCTAAGTACTTTGTCATCAGTTTGAGAAACTTACAGTACACAGGAGGGCAAGGGTTTCTTTCCAGAACTTGAGCGACCTTGTATAGATAAGGCTCCTGAGATCATCGTTCACCATTGCAGAAACAACCTGAAGAAGACAGTAGTTTAAAGATTTTGCGATCACAAACAGGGATGTAGATGGCATTTACTTACATATCAAGTTGTTATTTATTATATACCTTCATGTACGGCGAACTGCTCGTTTTTAAATACTTCTCACGAGTACTCTCCCACAATTCTTTACCACCAACATGAGCAATAACTAAAGCATCGGCCATCTTATTTGCAGATATACACTGATCCACCGCTTCCTTGTAATCGCCAACAACCAAAGCACGCTGGATAGCATCATCAAAAACTGGGTCAGAACTTTCCTCCTCTTCTTCTGCTTTGGCAACATCTGTGTCAGGAGGCATAAATTCTTTGGCAGATGTAGATACGGGTGTATCCGGTTTAGCAGGCAAGTTGTCAAAGAAGTCTTCTCCATTGTCCATAGCATAAGCAGCAGCTTCGTTATTGTCCTCAGGCTCCAGTGTATGCACCGCTGTATTCTCTAATCCAAGGGCATTCAGATCTGATGTGAGCGCATTTACTGCTTGATCCGTTTCCTCAGTACGCAAACTAAAGCCAAGATGGCTGATTAACTTGTTTCTTGAAGTTCCTTCCTCTTCAAACATAATCTTCAGCAGGCCCCACGTCTCCTTCTCCTCTTCGGATCTGTGAAAGTCGGGAATTGACAAAAAGCAAAATGAGTTGTCTGATGAGTTTATTAAGGGAGAACATGAATATTTTCAATCACAATAGTTACATACTCAGTCTCTTCAGATTTCTTTTCGCACAAATCCCTTAGAGAAGTCATATCACCATTTTCTATTGCAGCTTCAAATTCAGAAGTTCGATTCACCAAACTCTGTTCTGTTACCAAGCTATGCAAAAAAATCTGAACATAACATATAGTCAAATGAGAATTGACGAAGAAAAAAGTATAGCAGAAGCAAGTATCATTTTAATATAACTACCTCCGATGTAATGCTTGAAGCACCCTTTGGAGGGGCCTTTGTGTGAAACGATACAAGCTTTCCCCCAAACCCAAAAGATGCACCCACCGGTCGTTTATACCACTTTGGCGCTCTTAAAGGAACTGCATCAAGCAGAGTATAAGAAATGATGTTGGTTCTGATGCTATTTATCCTCCAACATAGACATTATCTAATGGTACAAAAGTTGTTCAGAATGGGTAAATGACATTACCAGTACCAAAATTGTTCTCTTCAGCATCATAGCGACTGCAACCCTGCACCAATAGCATTGAATAATTACTTTTAATTTACTATTGGTGGGGAAAAGGGGAATCTAGAGTTCAAAAGGTCTTGCTAATAAGGTTATTCTCAAATGGACAATGCATAAGATTAAACCCTAAAACACTTGACACCCAGTAGAGCAACAGACTGAGATGTGAAATCTAAATTAATTCTTTGAAAGAAAACAGTCGATAGGGCACATAATTTATTGTTCCTCAAACACTATTGACTTTCATCAAGAACAACACAATTTACAAAATACAAACTACCAAGATACCTCGATGTTGTAGACACCAATTTTCCCATCAAATGAAGATGCTAATATAACTCCAGGAATCTTTGGGTACCAATGAACATCAAAATTCCAATTGTTGCCAGCAGGTAATTCAGCCACAATCTGATATTGTAGTATAAAGTTAGTAAAAATGGAGAATAGTTAAATAACTAGCGGATGAATTCTAGCAAATCTTAATCTTCAAGTGAATCCTTCTCCCTACCTCTGCTGTATTTGTGTCCCAGCAAATGGTTCGGTTGTCCTTAGCACATGTAAGAAGATAGGAGCTGTCACTTGGACACCACTCCATTGCAATCACACCTGACAGAGAAGAAATATAACCAATGGCACCACACACAATTACAGACTATGATTGATGTTTGCTTATCAAGCATAGAAATGAAATCGGGAAAAGGAGAAGCAATAACTTAAAATTACCTCTTTGGTGTCCAGTAAACTCGCGCACAGGTGACATTGTATTCCTCATATCCCAAAGCTGATTGCGGATACCTTAGATTACCAGAAGAGCCAAATTTGAACTATATGAAGCAAGGCATAAAATAAATCATTACCTTCAGAGTAGCTGACTCCTCATCTGATGCAACCATTATCTGAGTAGCAATGTCAGGGTTCCACTGTAAAACAGAGCACCGGTGTCGAACTGAATCCGCAAAGCTGTTAATTGATAATATCCAGATCAAGGTTTTGATATCAGATATTGAGCGGCTCAATAGATTATCACTTCACAAACTGAATACTTACTTAATTATAGGCTTCTGCTTCCTCAAGTCCCATATTACTGGGGAGAAAAGGCACCGATTAGCAGACGCAAAACAAGAGTTGACAGAAATGAACTAATAATCAACAAGACGCTAGTTCTTACCAGTAGTCCCATTGTGTGAGGTAGATGCTAATATCTGTTGAACTTTTCTGTTCCACGAAATAAAGGAGATTTCATCTTGCGTAGCGGAACCACTACCCTGCATAAGACCCCTCATACAGTTTAACGTGCTCCAAGATTCAAATCATAAGGCTGAGCAAATTGAGTAATAGAGTGGCAACCAATTCTGAGAGTAAGGTAACGCATGTACAACTAAGGAAAACCAAGGTTCTTGACTTGAAACAGGTGGTGGCGTACCTTGAGAAGTGGAAAATGAGAAGGCTCAGAAGGCTTTTCAAAGTCCCAAATGCAAATTTCACCATCATCAGCTCCAGAAGCAAGTCGGTTTGGGGTGATAGGATTAAACTCAAGACCACGAACCTGACATACAAGGAAATGTAGCACGCAGACATCAAATGAGAGTGTTAAAAGATAAAAAGCGTTAAGCAACAACGCATAGCAGAGAGAATCAACTCACGGGGCCTTTGTGTACTTCAAGATGTCCAACGAGTGCCTTAGCACTGGACTGGGAACTGAAAAATGTGGCAGTTGTTCGAATTAGACTCGTCCAGATGAAAATTCCATACCAAAACGCACATCATATGTATAATTTCTTATTTAAAGAAAACAAAAGCAGTGATCAGTGAAAAAGGGTGATCAAGAAAAAAGAAAAACGACGATGAATTTAATAGCAGCAGCAAGGGTTATAATAACAGTATAAGCACCCGATCAAAGAAAGCGGATTCCAGAGATCTATATTTCCATCGACAAGACCGCCGGCAATAAGACCAAGGGAGAATTCTTCGGATCCAGATCCAATTTTACCCCAGGCGAGTCTATTGAAGCGCTCGGAGCTGGGGATTTCTCCAACGAGAGGCAAGTCGCGATCGTCAGACTGAAAGTCGAGCTTAAAGATCTCGAGATTAGTGGAGGAACTAAATGAAAGATCGACGGCTCCAGCCATGGTACCGGCGGCCATGTAAGGAGCGTCGGGGGCCAGGGCGACGGAGGCCGATCTGCCCACGCCCTTGATGCAAGCCATATTGGCGGAGGAGTAACAGGAATGGGATCGGAGATTGGGGAAGAAATTAGGGTGTGAATGTGTAATGTAAATTGGGATCTGAAAATTGAGATGAAGATTAAGATGAAGAAGGAGGAGTTACCGTAATAGAGTTAGAACGAAGACATCTGAGAGTATTTTAAGAAGGGTGATACTGTGCTCTCACTTCCAAACAATGAGAGGGCAATATCGTAAATTCGTCTAATGGTCAGCGTTCCATTAAAAATACGACACGTCATCTCTATCTGATTTGGGCCCAGCCCACGAATATTTTGCCAACAAATATATGGCCCATCAGATCCTTATTGACAAAAAGCCCAAAAGAGTTCATGCTTGGGCTACATTCTCAAGAATATTCTAATAAATAAGCTAATAATATATTGTTGCAAAAAGTCAGTTTGCATGAAACAAATAGGAAGAAGAAACTTTATCAAGTCTGGTTATATGCATAATAATTGAAGGAGGATGTGATTGGTTTATAAGTATAATCAAAAAGAGGTCAAATGGAATTTGATAAAAATCAAAACAAGTGGAAAGGAATGTGCTGAAACATCGGATCTGGCCAGAGGGGATCGTACAAGAAAATCCCATGTTCGCCGAAGAAGAAATAATGTGGTGAGTCACGTCACATGGCATAACATGGAGATCTTGACCATTTTTTTATTATAAAAAACACGAAAAGTCCACTTCTTGCAAATTTGTAAACTCTCCATTTAAAGGCCAGGTATTATATCAGCAAAGATTAGTACTAATTTACAATAAAATAACTGCAATTCTGATTATAGATTCCGATTAGTGATTAATCTATGTTTAAGAAAATCAATAATCATTGATACATAATTGGAGGTTTTGACTTTTGACCCAAAAAAGAACACAAGTTATTTAAAGATGGAAGGGAGGCAAACAAACCTTTCATAGTTTAACTGTCTGTTGTTAGAAACTTTCTCATTCTCTCTCTTTCTCGACACAATAAACTCAGAGCAGCATAATTAAGATACGTAATGGGTAAAGGAGAGGGAAGCTATGTACTCGCATGGGTGTTGCTATTATTGTGTTGTATGTGTAGTCAAATCGAATGCAGCAAGCAAGTACACGCACTGAACCGCCTCTACAAGTCAAAGAGAGTGATAGGTTCATCATCGGGCATGGACAAAAGCCATTTCAAGGCGGTTAAAGATTTGAAACTGTCTTCGATGCAGATCAACCTGCAGGAGGAGGAGGAGTTACGAAAGAAAGATCTTATAACGAGATTGCCCGGACAGCCTCCCGTTGATTTCGATCAGTACGGTGGTTATATCACCGTCGATGAATCCGCAGGGCGTTCCTTTTTCTACTATTTCGTTGAAGCCTCTAAGCCTCACTCTAAAGATTCTTCTCCTCTGCTTCTATGGCTCAATGGTGGTACGTTTCATCTTCCACACGCACACACTACATATCATACTTTCAATTCTTCATTTTTTTATATTCGATTTCGGTTAAACATATGTACAAGAATGTTAGTTTTGATCGAGGTTGTCTTTCATTTTATCTTTTGATATACTTTTTAACACTCTCATATGGGAACTAATTATTGTCGTACAAATATAATATTATATAACCAATAAAAAATTTGTGAAAAAATGGATTTGCCATCTTCGGTGGGTTTCAAAAAGAAGTCACATGCGAGGATCTCTCGGCGTGCTTTGTTGCACAGCTCTACTTGTAATTAATTATTTAGCCACTAATTGAATTGAATACATTTTTGTAGAAAAAAATACAAAACATTAGTGTATTGATATGTAGAAGATGTGTTGTTACAGGACCGGGATGCTCGTCACTGGCGTATGGAGCATTACAAGAGATTGGGCCATTTAGAGTGCATAGCGATGGGAATACGCTTTTTAGAAACCGATATGCATGGAACAATGGTATCTATATTTACCTCTTTTTTTTGAAATCTATATATGATAAAGAATAATTGTTATTATACGGTGTGTGGTTCAGTTGCGAACGTGTTGTTCTTAGAATCGCCGGCGGGAGTAGGCTTCTCCTACACCAACACAACATCCGACCTGGAGAAGCATGGTGATAGGAACACGGCGGCCGATAACTACATCTTCCTCGTGAAGTGGCTCGAGAGGTTCCCGGAGTACAAAGGCAGAGACTTGTACATCGCCGGTGAGAGCTATGCCGGCCACTACGTTCCACAACTAGCCCATACTATTCTCCATCACCAGAGCTTCCTCAATGTCAAGGGCATTCTGGTAGGAAATGCGGTGATCAACGACGAGACCGACTTGATGGGTATGTACGACTTTTTCGAGAGTCACGCGTTGATCTCCCCAGAATCACTGGCTAGACTCAAGAACAACTGCGATCTCAAGACGGAGGAGTCTGCGAGTGTGCTGACGGAGGAGTGCGCAGTGGCGTCGGACGAAATCGACATGGACACCTATTACCTGGACATCTACAACATATACGCTCCCGTGTGCCTCAATTCCACGCTGACTCGCAGGCCCAAGAGAGGAAACACGATTAAGGAGTTTGATCCGTGCAGTGATCATTACGTGCAGGCCTACTTGAACAAACCGGAAGTCCAAGCGGCCCTGCACGCAAACGCTACGAAGCTGCCTTACGAGTGGCAGCCATGCAGCAGCGTAATTAAAAAGTGGAACGACAGTCCCACCACTGTGATTCCTCTCATCAAGGAGCTGCTGGGTCAGGACATCCGCGTCTGGGTGTTCAGTGGAGACACCGACGGGAGAATCCCAGTGACGTCCACCAAATACTCCCTCAAGAAGATGAATCTTACGGTCAAAACGCCTTGGCATCCGTGGTACCTTGGGGGTGAGGTGGCAGGATACACAGAGGAGTACAAAGAGAAGTTGACATTTGCCACCGTGAGAGCTGCTGGTCATCAAGTTCCCAGCTTCCAGCCTAAACGCTCTCTTTCACTCTTCATTCACTTCCTCAACGACACTCCTCTCCCTGACACCTCTCGTTACTTTTTATTATATCCGAAAGTGGTTTAGTTTTTCTCTTTATTAGCTTTTGTTCTTCTCACATACATTCTTTATCTACTATTTCATAACTTTAAATGTTAATATCTGCTTTAATCTCACACAACCTAAAAAGATCTGCTTATCTCTTCACCATCATCTACTTGACCACATCTTCTACAATACCAATATAGTGTTTTTATATAACTCATCTTTAGGCTGTAAAGAGAGATGCATACCAAGAACTGATGTGGTGATTCCGCAAGGCTTGCTCCTGAATACCTTTGTTTTCGGTTTCTAACTGCAAAGAGGAAACAACACGGCAGCTTGCATCAATGATCCTGCTCAACCTCACTCTTATATATAGATAATATTACGTAAATGAACCTCTTCACACCCCTCCACTCTATTTTACCTTTTTAACTTTCAGTTGGAGTTCTTCGATGGTCTGCTGTAAGGCTTGTATAGTTTTTGATGCAATATCTTCACATACTGTATCGAATTCTTCCTTGGAATCTAGGCTGAAAATGATCCCTTCCTGTATGAACACTTCTTCTAGCTTTTTGATGTCTTCGTTGCTCATTCGCTCTTTCATCTGTGTACAATAACAATAATACATATGTATCTTCTAGTCCCATTTATGAATATTAGACAGAAGGAGGAAATGGCTGCCGCACAATCTTAACCTTCTCTAGGATTCTTTCACATTTTTCATCTATGATTATCGCGGAGGGTTCCTCCTGTGTCTTCGCAGATTTTACTTCATTGGCACGTGGTGAGGCTTTTATGTGCTTTGCCCTGTACAGTAATTGGACGTCACCACCTATTTTAAATACGTTCAATTATATTACTATGTACATCTATAGTGACACTCGAGATTCGAGATGCCTACCTCATGCCAAACCTGAGGGTTGAGAGCGTCTCAGATGCATTCGAAGTGCTTGGTGAGCAACAGCAAAGCAGTGCCATTCGAGAATTCCCACCCTATGGCATGAGAAACCACGACAGAGTTGAGAGCAAGCTGGAAAATTATAAAATAAAATCTACCTGAGAAGAGATACTAACCAAGGCATCCTGTAGGATTCGAGTAAGCTTGGAGTCACGATATGGTATGTGATTCGCTTTGTTAGGTGAGCCACTTGTGAGAGCGTTTATCACGTTCCCCAAGGCTGAGAGCGATTTATTGATTGTCTTGGCTTCTTCAAGAACCCTACCTTCTGCTCCAGTTTTGTCTGCTTTCTCTGAGCCAGCCAGGTCTACAAGAATCAGTTTTCCTGTTTTTACCCTGTTCACATGCCAAATCTTTATATAAAGCTCCACCATTACAACCTAACAGTTTTACAATTAATTTTGGAAAAGGTTTACCTATTATCTTTAACTGAATTTTGCTGGATTGTGAAAAAGTAAGCGCAGTGGCTTCTACTGCTGGACATATTCATTTCTGTCGTTCATTGTTAAACCCGAAACATTGTTCAAGATGACTCTCAAATATTTTTAACTTTTTTGTCAACTCGGCGTAGCATATTCTTAATCTCGCTATTAATTAAATGTGGTAACACTGAATAAGTGCTAACAAGCTAAAAGGATACGGGTTTCCCCAACTGCACGATTAGCTAAACCGGTCTGAAATGGCAATTGACATTAAAAATAAGAAATAATAAGGTAGTGTTAGGCCATCAAAAATTTTAGGATAGCTGCTATCTTACACATAGATGTTGTAAAGCCTCGCCCGAATCTGACACAGGCACCTGAAGCAACCAATAATGAAAACTTACCTACACTGTAACATGGTTTCTCAACACTAACAGGTGAGATAAGGCAATGATGCTAACCTCTGTCACGCCTGACAGGAGTATTCCTTGGGTTTTGTTCTCCTTGATCTGTATGTTTCCTTTTGATAAATCTAACAGGTCTCTGAGAGATTTGAAGATATAATTATTCGCCAATAAGCTATACCCTAGAAGAAATAAGTCTGAATGATAGGCATACACATTACCTGACTTTCTCCATGTAGATCTCAACCTACAAGAGTCAGGAGACAAATGCACTTACGATATTTACAGGAAACTGGGCTTTTTAGCTAATGTTATAAACTTGCGTAAAGAAGTGCATTTGAATCTCTACCATAGACAATTTAACTGTATATCTTGCAATATCTTTGGAAATGCTGATTTGCTCAAACATCCCATCGACCACTCTTGGAAGTAATCCTTTATTGTGCTCATTACAGTCCTGGATGCCTGGTCCCTAAAGCAATAGAAGAAAACCAATGTTATTCAAAAGGAAAGGTCCTGCTGCTACAGACACAGCTCAAATATATACATATATGATATTTAGGTGACCTCCATGGAATATGTCTTCCCAGCCCCTGTCTGCATAGTATAAAGTGAAACATCAAAAGAAAGATATAAATTTCCCAAAAATGTAAACAACTTAAAAAAGAAATTGAAAGCATTCCAGGTATGATTTGGGAAAGAGAGCACTAGACAAACCTGTCCATAAGTGATGATTGTTCCGTTTATAGCATTCACAGCATCTGAAATTAGAGATAGACTAGAGAGGTAAGATGCGAAAGACAAGGTAGGGCACCAAAGACAGCAAAATCGAAAGTGATCATTAATTACATTGTAAAACATTGATAAAATCAGATTAGTGGTCGATGTTTAGATCTAAAATCACACTGGTGCTCAAAAGAAGAAAAGAAAAACAGTGGTGGACATAAAAATCAATTCGTTATGATTCGTGAATGGAGTACCTCTCATGATCGGCAGAGCCAGAAACTCATAAACCGCAGATTGGGCAGAGTCTTCATAAAAAACTCTATCTAGGCTGAATGTAAATTCATCTTCCTTATCATCCTACACGCGAGAAAATTTGACGTAACAACTAGTGAATCAGTGCGCGCTAGATTATGACACAGTAAAACATGAATCAAGCAGATGGCGTCGAGTACAAACTTGGAAAACGAAGGTTTCAGCGTCGACGTCTCGAACACAGATATCATCGCTGTGGTCTCGCATCTCTTTCGAGTTTCGTGGCCTGAATCGCGCACAGACTGTTACCTTAGACATCTCTCACTCTCAATCTGCTTATCGGTACGAGCTCAGTCTCCAGTGAAGCACCCGAGATCAGCCAGCAGAGGGTGATGAACACAAAGATCAATTACAAAATTTCCGAGAAATAATAAGAGCATAGGAAATCTGAGAGTAAAAGAGAAGAGAATGGAGAGGAGGAATTTGGATCAACTTACCTCAAATGAAGAGCGTTTCTTTCTTCGACGGGCGGGAAAGAAAGAAACTCGAAAAGTCGATATCTGATTTGGGGAAAAATATAAAAATCGGTAAAGAAAGAAGAGTGATAAGAAGAAGAGAAAAAAGATCGAATGGTCCATAAAAAGACACGTGTCAAGTAAAAACATTGTAGAGATGGTGCACGAGCATGTAGAGTATAATTAGCTCAGCGGGTGTTGAGTATATCCCTTTGGGCGTGGAATGGATTAGGGGGACTAGTGCTCAGTGCTCTTCTTCTTCTTCCTTTCTTCTACCTATACACAGACAGACAAAGAGCTCCAACAATGGCTGCCTGCGCTATTCACTCGTCCCTCATGCTAGCTTACGCCGCGGCATCCACTCGCCCCCAGGACCTTACCCCTACACCATCTCTTTTCTCTTTTGCCAGTCCCAGACCCAACAACTTGAGCGTCCCTCTTCTTCTCCTTGGGGGTTCCAGGGAGAGAAGATGTGCCTCAATTGAGAGAGCTTCCAACCGATCTCTATCTGTACTAGTGTCCGCCGTAGCCGCAGAGGCTGACGTCGAGACGGAGGAGGAGGCGGAGCAGACCGCTACAGCCGTCCTTGATCCGACCAAGCCTAAGAAAGGAAAAGCCGCTTTGGTTCTCAAGAGAGATAGAGTAGGCTTTTACTTTCATTTTATTATATATGTTTCCTTTTGCAAATCTCTATGCTCTCGGTCCAATCAATTGTGTGTGGAATTTTGACAGACAAGGTCTAAGAGGTTTTTGGAAATCCAAAAACTAAGAGAAACCAAAAAGGAGTATGATGTGAAGATGGCTATATCTTTGCTCAAGCAAACCGCTAATACAAGGTTTGTGGAGTCAGTTGAAGCCCATTTCCGTCTCAACATCGATCCAAAGTACAATGATCAGCAGCTGCGTGCAACGGTCAGCTTTGGGTTTCCTCAAATGATATGCACTTGTTGCTATTTCCTTCACAGTATTAAATCTCAATGCATCATTGTCTTCTTTTTGTGAAATGTGTATAGGTGAGCCTGCCTAAGGGAACTGGCCTGACTGTTAAAGTTGCTGTTCTTGCACAAGGTATATTTGCCTCACAAACATCTCAACCAGGTGTTTAAGTCTGTGCTTTTACTAGTACTGCTCATAGCTAAAAAAATTGGTTGGTTAGGAAGTTCTTGTGTATTTCGATAAAGATGTTATTTATTCTTTGGATTGCCTCATTTCCATATGTTAAACATCCAGGTGAGAAGGTCGATGAAGCCAAAAATGCTGGGGCTGATATTGTTGGCAGCGACGATTTAATCGAACAAATTAAAGGAGGCTTCATGGAGTTTGACAAGCTAATTGCATCCCCAGATATGATGGTTAAGGTGTGTGTTTTCCTCCACTCATTAGGCCGACCTGTTTGATGAAATTATGCTGTAGCTTTTAAAGCATATGAGTGAAATCCTCATACTTGGCAACCTAATATAGGTTATATATTATTATTCCTAACATTCTTGAACTTGGGAGGTTTAGGTTGCTGGCCTAGGAAAGATTCTTGGCCCACGGGGGCTCATGCCTAATCCCAAGGCTGGTACAGTCACAGCTAACATTCCTCAGGTAAGCCAACTCTGTTAACATCTTTTGCTGATTCTGGTTAACATGGTTTGAGATGCATATACATCTCTCAGGCTATAGAAGAGTTCAAAAAGGGTAAAGTGGAATTCAGAGCAGACAAAACTGGGATTGTTCACATTCCATTTGGAAAAGTTAATTTTTCAGAGGAAGACCTTCTCATAAACTTTCTTGCAGCGGTGGTAGGTTAATTCTTCATTAATATGCTTGGTATATCTGCTGTTTAAGTATACAAAAAATGAAGAGGGGAATAATGTAAATGCAGAAATCGGTGGAGACAAACAAGCCAAAGGGAGCAAAAGGAGTTTACTGGAAAAGCGCGCACATATGCTCGTCAATGGGACCATCCATCAAGTTGAACATAAGGGAGATGATAGACTTCAAGCCTCCAGCTGAGAACTAACCAAACATTTGTAAATGAGGTCCTTTCGGGAGATAGAGATAGGCAATGCGAGTGTTTGACCGAGTGGAGAGAACTCGAAGTCTAATCTGTTAGTCATCTTTTATACCTCATGTTTGTAATCACTCATTGTTATGGCCATTTTGTATCTTGTTATTTATTAATTATCACTTTCTTACAGGTCGGACACGAATGCTCTCTAAAAGTAAAGACCTCAATTTATCTACAAATAACATACGACATGGATTGTTCTTGTGTACATTACGTATTTGCTACAAATATTACAAGGCCATGCTCTGCTTCGTCACTTCCAAGCCCTCTCATCTCTTCTTCCATTCTCATCTTCATTTCGTAAATTTCGCTCTGCCCTCTCTCCAGTGCATACTATGTGGAGCGCACCCACACGGACTCCGCCATTAAATACAATATATATGTACAGTACATAGAGAAAGACTGACAGACAGCTGTTAGGCTCTGGAAGTGGGCCTTTCCTACTCAATCATAATAAGTAAAGTAAGGCCCATCACAACTATAATACATAGAGAGAGAGACTCACAGATAGTTGTTGGGCTCAGAAAGTGGCCCTTTCATACTCCACCATATTAACTAAAGTAAGGCCCATCAAAACTATATCATACATGTATATAAAGAACACTTAACATAGAGTGCATTCGTGTCCGGTCTGTTCATTCATTTATCTTCTTCTTCTCCGGTCCTCCTCCTAATGTGGTGCCTACTAAGTGTTCGACCAAATGTCTCGGAGATGTTCTTCAAGTCCTCTTTCCATCCTCATTCCCCAAAACTCAAACTAACTGCGAGATTTTTCTCCACCACTTCCTCTCTCCATCTTCCTCCTTCCTTCAGGTTTGTGCTTCTCTCAGGCTCAGCTTCCCCAACTATACAATCTTGATTCTGGGTGCTCACTAATGTTTTGCTCCAGCGTCACTCCAATGATGGATTGGACAGATAATCATTACCGGACGCTGGCTCGCCTCATAACAAAGCACGCTGATTGCCGCTGAAACTCTTGTTCACCAGCAGACCAATTTGGTAATTCTTTTCATACATATATTACTTACTACTTTCTTTATTTTTTTTCTAATAGAATCTCGCTAGACATGTCCTTCTTCTGCACTTTGTTTGCCTCAGGACAGATTCTTAGCATTTTCTCCCCAACAACATCCTATTGCTCTTCAACTTGGTGGCAGCAGTGTGGAAAACCTTGCCAAGGCTGCTAAGCTTTTTGGTGCTTATGGATACGACGAAATTAATCTTAAGTTTGTACAGTCTTTTCTCCTACACTTTTGATATTGAGCTTGGACTTCATATCATAGTAAACACTCAAACTGCTTCTGTCTTTTGAGACAGCTGTGTGTGCCCCAGTCCTAAGGTAGCTGCTTTGGTGTTAGCCTCATGCTCAAACCTAAGGTCCGTTTCTCCTCCTGGATATTTTAAGAATTATTTGCTCTTTCCTAAGGTTGTTGGAATCTCACACTTTTTCTGTAAGCTTGTTGGAGAGGCAATGTCTGCCAATTCTAACGTCCCTGTTACTGTGAAATGTTGAATTGTTGTAGACGATCATGATTCTTATGATGAGCTCTGTGAGATTTTCTTTCCAGGTTCCTTCTTTATTTAAGCCTCGTAGACTGGCTCCGGATAGGCCACTTCTCACTAATACTTTGTTTCCTTTTTACTCTTAGGTGACTTTGTCTACAAGGTTTCTGCGCTATCACCAACCCGGCACTTCATTGTACATTCACGGAAGGCACTGCTCGGTGGTATAAGCCCTGCTGTAACCGGAGAATCCCTCCCCTAAAGTATGTTTACCATAGCTAGCCTCTTGGTTACTTTCTTCTGTAAAAGTAATCATGTATAGTCTATTGTTTCTTTGAAGTCACCAGTTTTCGGGTTAGTTCAGGTATGAATACTACTATGCCCTCGTGCGTGACTTTCCGGACCTGAGATTCACAATTAATGGAGGCATTACTTCTGTATCGAAGGTGATCCCTATTTTGACTATGAAAGAATAGCTTTCTGCTCAGATGATTTCTATCAGGGATAGAATAAGAAACATCTCGTGATTATAAGGTAAATGCTGCACTGAAGGAAGGAGCTCACGGAGTCATGGTAGGGCGCGCTGCATACAACAAGTATGTGACAATCTGCCTGATTTGGTCTGAACAGTATATAAGAGCTCCCTTGTCTTGATTTGCTGTCTATCCTTGTCAGCCCATGGCAGACTCTAGGACATGTTGACGCTGCAGTTTATGGTGCTCGAAGCAGCGGCCTCACACGCCGAGAGGTTCGATGGAAATATTCAGCTTTTGAGTTGCTTTGTCTGCCAAACCTGTCTGACTCGTTGATAAAAAATGAAATATGAAATCCGAGTGTTGGCCAGGTTCTTGAGCAATATCAAGTATACGGAGACTCTGTGTTAGGAACACATGGAAACGGGAGGCCTAATGTGAGGGATTTGGTGAAGGTAGGTGTGGTTTAAAACAAGAATTTGGTAGGAGGTGTTTTGTGTCTGAACTGAAAAGTTTGGTATTCATTGCAGCCTCTGCTAAACCTATTTCATTCAGAAAATGGAAATAGCTTGTGGAAGCGCAAAGCAGACGCAGCATTCAGGGAGTGCAAGGTATGTGATATATATAAATATATAGGTGGTAAAAATGTTATAAAAGATTGTATTGAGAGTGTATAACTGCAGACGGTTAGATCGTTGCTAGAAGAAAGCTTGAGGGCGGTCCCGGACTGTGTCTTAGATGCTCCAATAACTGAGCCTCCAGATAGTGGAGAAGAAAAAGAAGATGTGTTTGGTAATGTGCACAAAGTATTGCCGCCTCCCTACGAAGCGAGAGAGGAATTCAGCTTATGCACTTAGTTGGTTGGGAACCAAATAGACGTTTTGTAATCTTTGTATTTATTCATTGTAATAATCATCAGTGCATATATTACTGGTTTTGCTCGCCGGAAATACATACATCTAGGAGAATGGGCTGCTCAGGGTACGACTCGTACATATGTACTTTGTTAAAGTCTATGTTGTGAATTGTGTGGTCATTATTTGGACTTGTTGGTAACTAAATAGGTCCAGGAATTGTTGCAACGTGGCAGCGTATCCGCCCAAAGACACAGTCTCAAATCATCCAATCTAATCTATAATATTACGAGCCATTCGCTTACCTCGCTTCTCTCTTTCAATTCTCATCATTCAATCAAATTATCATGACGGAGCAGCTCAGTGATGGCAGTACCATCGTCTCCGTCAATCCTAAACCCTCCAACGGTTTCTCCTCTAAGCTTGTCGATCTTTTCGAGAGAATTGTCGTCAAGTTCATGCACGATGCTTCTCTTCCTCTCCACTACCTCTCTGGCAACTTTGCTCCCGTCGGTGATGAAACTCCTCCCGTCAAGGATCTCCCGGTCCATGGATTTCTTCCCGTAAGCTCCACCTTTGGTCTTCTATTTATCTTTTTTTTTCTCTGCCCGTTTTTTTAGGCTTATTTGTGATCGTGTCTTATTTTATTTTATGTTTCCCAGGATTGCTTGAATGGTGAATTTGTGAGGGTTGGTCCAAATCCGAAGTTTGATCCTGTTGCTGGGTATCACTGGCAAGTTCTCTTCTCTTCTTCTCTTCCATTTGTAACTTAACACCATCATATTAATATCCATACTAATACTCGCTTTCTTCTCTTCTTGCCAGGTTTGATGGAGATGGGTACGTTTAGTATTCCCTGTTTCATCTTCTTCTCTCCCTATGTTTCATCTTCTTCTCTTCCTCTTTGCGCAACTACTCTCACTGTTTCGTTTCTTCATGTTTCGTAACTCCTGCAGGATGATACATGGGGTACGCATCAAAGACGGGAAAGCAACTTATGTTTCTCGATTTGTTAAGACTTCACGTCTTAAGCAAGAAGAGTATTTTGGAGCTGCCAAGTTCATGAAGGTGAGCTACTATATGAACGACTTTATCCTCATGCTGCGAATTATAGGGGCAATAAATCATCGAATTACTGACTCTGTGTATGTGTTTTGGGGGTCTTGTAAATTTTGCAGATTGGTGACCTTAAGGGGTTCTTCGGATTGCTTATGGTCAATATGCAACAGCTGAGAACTAAACTGAAAGTATTGGATGATTCGTATGGAATTGGAACTGGTTGACTATCTTCTATTCACTTCTTTCACTCTTATCTCTTTCCCTAGGTATCTTAAAAATCTCACTTCCGTTTTTCATGCACCAGCTAATACAGCACTCGTATACCACCATGGAAAACTTCTAGCATTACAGGAGGCGGATAAGCCGTGTAAGTAGCCATTACTAAACCAATTCTTCGTTTTTCTTTGGGATTACATTGGTCCAAAATGACAGCAAGTATGTGGAACTGATCGATTTAAAAACCAAAACTTCTGTTATGCTGACAGCCCAGTTCCTTATTTGAAATGGTTATACTAAAGAAAGCAAGCTAGGAAGATTTTTGTTTTATATCGTAAAAGCCAAACCCTCTCTTTTGGTTTGTAGATGTCGTCAAAGTTTTGGAAGATGGAGACCTGCAAACTCTTGGCATGATAGATTATGACAAGAGATTGACCCACTCCTTCACTGCTCACCCAAAAGTTGACCCGGTTACGGGTAAGTCTTCACTTTTTACTGTGAAACCAGTTACTACTGTTGACATGATGATGCCCCGTCATGACTTCTCTCTGCAGGTGAAATGTTTACATTCGGCTATTCGCATATGCCACCTTATCTCACATACAGAGTGATCTCGAAAGATGGCATTATGCATGACCCAGTCCCAATTACTATATCAGAGCCAATCATGATGCATGATTTTGCTATCACTGACACTTATGCAATCTTCATGGATCTTCCTATGCACTTCAGGCCAAAGGTATGTTACTCATCGACTTTAAAAATTACCACAATAATTTCTTGCCTCCCATATACCTTTTTGAAATGGTGCAAGAGTATAAAGCTTATAAGGTTGCTTGTTTCGAATTTCCTTTGAGAATCATAGAAAGTAATTCCTCTATATATTTATGTGTTTTAAATAATTGATTCCTAGGAAATGGTGAAAGAGAAGAAAATGATATATTCATTTGATCCCACCAAAAAGGCTCGTTTTGGTGTCCTTCCACGCTATGCCAAAGATGAACTCATGATTAGATGGTTTGAGCTTCCCAACTGCTTTATATTTCACAATGGTCTGCGCTTTTCTGTGTCTGTTTTAAGTTTACATTATGTATATACACACACACACACACACCAATTAAACTTGTGTGAATGACTTCCTATATTCAGCCAATGCTTGGGAAGAAGAGGATGAAGTCGTCCTCATTACTTGTCGCCTTGAGAACCCAGATCTTGATATGGTCAGCGGGAAAGTGAAAGAGAAACTTGAAAATTTTAGCAACGAACTGTATGAACCCCTGGCCTGTTTTATCTGTTCTGCTTTCTCTTAAAACAATATACCCTCCTCAACTAGTGCATTTGCAGGTACGAAATGAGATTCAACATGAAAACAGGCTCAGCTTCGCAGAAAAAGCTATCGGCATCTGCGGTTGATTTCCCCAGAATCAACGAGAGCTATACTGGAAAGTAAGAACGCACCTTTTTCCTGTATTAATATGCACTAGGTCCCTAGCAAGGAAACCTTATCATGCTCAATGGTTTTAATTGTATTTTTTCTGTGTGGGATTGGTCCGATTAGGAAACAGAGATATGTATATGGAACAATTTTGGACAGTATAGCAAAGGTTACTGGTATTATCAAGTTTGATCTGCATGCGGAAGCTGAGACAGGCAAAACAATGCTGGAAGTAGGAGGCAATATCAAAGGAATATATGATCTAGGAGAAGGCAGATATGGTTCAGAGGCTATATATGTTCCGCGTGAGGCAGCAGAAGAAGACAACGGTTACTTGATATTCTTTGTTCATGATGAAAACACAGGGTAGTTATAGCTCTACTGCTAATTGTTAGTTACCACTTGTTTTTTTTTGTATCTTTTTGGTACAATATTGTGATTATTGAAAATGGGCAGGAAATCATGCGTCCATGTGATAGACGCAAAAACAATGTCGGCTGAGCCAGTAGCAGTGGTGGAGCTGCCGCATAGGGTCCCATATGGCTTCCATGCCTTGTTTGTTACAGAGGTACTAAACGCTAAACCCATATATCTGCTCTTTACAGCGATACATCTCTTAACCACCAGTGGGTTTGGTCTTCGCAGGAACAACTTCAGACACAAACTCTTATATAAGCCAACCCGTGGGCAAGAATACTACTACTCCGGTAACTTGGAGGTTATGGCAAGCCCGGGAAATTGGACTATACAAATATTACTATTACACACAGACTATGGCATCATGTATTTATTCTACCGCCTCGTTTCTCTTTGCAAAAAATTCTACCTTCCTTGGCCTTTATAAGGATTGCAAAGATTTGTTGATATGTCGTCCTTTTCTTATTTATGATCTCTTTTCATGGCGCCCATCACCACTATCCAAGTTTAGTCAACTCTAGTACTCACACTTTCATATCTTATAGTAGGTCTGGTCTATCTGCTTACTTCGAAAAGGATCAATTGCAAAGAACAAGAGAGCATTTTGAAGCCTAAACTAGAGGCGTGGGAAATGAAATAGATACCCAAAGATGAGGATTGAGACTTGTGCACCATCACCATAGATGGATTCAGCTTTTAATCGTCTTAGCATTCAGTATACAATCCAAGTGGGTGTTAAAGCACAAACTAAGTGAGAATAGAACTAGACGAAAAATTACATGTACAGAGAAGGACTGAACATGAGAGAGTATAGTGTCGATATCTTTTTTAGACTATCTTCTGGGTTTAGTACTAAACTATAACAACTACTTGATGACCCTCAATCTAAAAGCAAAAAGAAAAGAAAGGGAAAAGCCCGTTGTGTTCATCAATGGATGCTAGGCTCCCCAAAGACTTCACTGTTGCACACCGGGCAAACCTGCATTCCATATGCATTGAGTTTCAGTTGGACTGAAGATGTTAACTGTAACTGTAAAGTCTGGAATACCTTGTTGATGCTTAGCCATTTGGAAATGCAATTGGAGTGATACACATGCTTGCACGGCAGATTCATTTGCCTCTCCCCTATCTTGTACTTGAGCTGACAAATCACACACCTGCTCATCACAAGCACACTTTTCAATGTAAACATGTGATGTGAATCCATACCAACGTTATTACATGCTTGCTGTTTACCTTTCCCCTGCTCTTTTCCTGGAGAAGATGCTTCCAAACTTATACTTTCTAGTGGGAAGCGTTTCAATTAGTTCCTGAGACAGCCCTCGGCTTTCTGTTCCTACCGCTTCCCCAAGCTCTACTAATTCCTGATCGACAAACCAATCAGCTTATATGTTGTCCCTCATGTAGATGCAATCCACTGCCTCTCTTAACCATCTCCATCGAAAAAATGAAAAGAACAAAATTTACAAGGAAACTGAAACAAACCTCATAGGTCATTGTATCTGGATCAATATCATCTTGCCAGGATACCTGTGGCAACATGGCATTAACGAGCATATAGAATTCATATCAGTGTTTAGATCACATCCTGCATGGATACACCACTAGCTTCACAAAGATGGGCAAGTGTTAAGAAATTGACACGGACTATAAAACCGTTCAGACCATGTGCACATACCTGAGGACTGTCAGGATCGTGCTCATTGCCAATGCCTGTAAACACATAAACATTCTTAGCTAGGAAAAGAATATGATGAAGGGGATAACAAAGGATGCATAAAAGAATCAGTAGAAATAACTAACATTCTTCCGCTTCGAAGTGCTCATTTGTGTCCTCAATTTGGACTGGTCGTGCAACTGTGATTTCAGGTTCATCAACGTTTACCATGGGATTGTACTCCCAATTTGTTCTCCCAATGGACATTCTCGATAAATGATCATTCATGTCATAAGAACCATAGAAAGAAGCATTATCTGATCCTGAAAATCCAAACTTATATGCATTTGTATTCATGGTCCAGTAAAGATTGTCCTGAGAATAGGCAAAGAAGCAAAGTTAGGGAGACTCAATGCATTCTATTTGTCATGTGACTAATGAACAAAGACAATCATAAGGTCATCTACCAACAAATGAGACACGAAAGCATAGAAACACCTGCTGAAGTGTATATATATACTAGACCAGAGAAGAACAAGGGATGTTGAAGTACCTGAGGGTGCATTGTTCCGGTATGAACATAATTTAGAGGCCCCTGAGCCTCATCACCATAAAAATCAATGTAACTTCCAGTAGTAGCATATGGGAATCCAGTCCCAGTGTAGTGAGCATCATCCAGTGGTCTATCTCCATTCATTTCAGCAGCTGCTTTTGGTAAGAAGGAGGAGAAGAATGTGGGAAGTATTTATAGAATTTGAAACAAAAACACAGAAGAAAAATCAAAGGAGATAGTGATAGTGAGCGATGTCAGAGAAGGACTTAGTTGTATTGAGGTAATGGGAGAGAAAAGTAAGAAAAAAAACCTTACAAAATACGAATAAGCCTAGCAACTATGAAACTGCAGCAGACAGATAAAGCAGGGGGAAAATGAACAAAAGTAATCTCCAGATTTGCATAAAGAGTGTTGAAACAAAACAATTCCAGAAAGCAGTAGAAGCCGGTGAAATGTGGTTAGAGTCAGGTGTGAGCAAAGAGACTAAGCATATAAAAAGGAAGACGAAGAAAAAGAGGTTGGGAAAGAGGAAGACATACACTCGAAGAGGGGTTTGAGCGGCGAGTGGCAATTGGAGACGGCAAGGCAGAATCTGGAACAATATCTGTACCGCAAGAGAACAAAATTGTTTCTTTCTTCTTTGTATTTAATCAAGAAGTTAAAAAAGAAGAAATTGGAAGACAGTGAGAGAAAAAAATGCTTACTTGCTTAGTGGAAGAAGAAGAAGGAGATGGGCATTTCGAGCAAATTCATAGGACAAAGAAAAGCGGAAGAGCACTGCAAAGGAGAGACGGAGGAGAGAGAGAAGAAAAAGGAAGGAGACAAAACGACGTCGAAGGAAGGAAGGTGGTGGGGAAGAAGAGAAAAAGCCGTTGAAGAAGCCGGCAAGGGAGACGCACCCACCCCAGATCTCATCTCAACCCTACACCTGTCTTCTCATCCCTTGCTCTGACCCAGGGACAAATATTTGCTTTTTTTTTCTTAATTATAACCAATGGAATAAGGATTTGTGCTCCATTCATGGATGCATATCTCTCTCTCTTATATTGTATCATCAATATTAGTATTCATTATACCCAAAGTACACCTTGAGATTATCAAAACGACAACTTGCTTGTCTGTTTCCCACAAAAGGAAACCCCTTTTTGTTTTTCTTTTATCTTATACTACAATACATACATATATATGTATGTAGTAAGTCTGTCACAAGATGTATTAAACTGTGTGTAAGTGTGGATATATATGTTACGAATAAAAGAAGGTAACTTGGATGGATGGAGAAAGTCTTGAGGCATGGGAATAGTAACATTGTCCTTCTTCTTTGCTTTGTGGCCTCTGTCTAGTCTAGTCTCTGTTGTCCTATGTACTTCTATTGAAACTCCAGTAAATTGTAATTATCATTTTTACTTTAAAGTAAGACACTTTTTACCTGTTATTGCCGGCAAAGTTGCAGACCACCAAATGCATTTTGCTTGCTCCTGCTCTCTTCTTAATTATACCGGAGTATTCATTATGTGTTTGAATTGATGATAAAGGATCACAAAACTCCCAATATATGTATTCTCATTTATCACCAAAATACAATCCAACATTGAACTTGAAAAAAGGATTTTCAAGAAGAAGAAGAGACGGTTTTGAATGAATCGCGAAGGTGTGTTAATGTGTCGAGGTCGCGGTTCCACTCGGGCGAAGGGGCATTGACAAAATGAGCGTAGAGCTTGTTCTTAGCGCATGTGACTGTGATCAGACTGTGCATCCCAACTCCATCGATCTCGTACAAATAGTAGACCTGTCCTGTCTCGTCCTTCCTCTCTTCAGTCACCACTTTGTCAGCGCTTGCTATCAGATCCTGCAAGTCCACGTCCGACAAAGCCAAGTTGTTCAGAATCACATCCCTCGGAGCCAGCTGTCTGAACCCAGCCAAGAATGTCAGGTACTCCTTCTCCGTCCTCTTTTTCGGGTTATAGAATTCGCTGTCTGTTCCGTTTGTCCCTTTCTCTACCTTCGAGACCAGCCTCTCCTTCCACCCTTCTGGAACATCATATACGTACTCAGCCGATGCCTTCCTGTCCGAGTTCCCTCCGTATCCTCCGTAGTTCGCCGCACTCGCCGCCGTCCCGTAGTATATTTTGTATGTTTGGTTTCCCTCACCCGCCGCCGGTAGCGCCGGAACTATCGTCAGAACGGCAGTCGCGGCAACTGCGGCGGCCAGGGAGTTTCTTAGACGAGAGGTTATGGATTTAGGGAGGATCGGCGTTCTGGTGGCTGAGGCGGAGATAACGGGAGATGCTGTGAAGATTTTAGTGGCCATACTCACTCTTCACTTCTCTCTCTATTATTATTATTATTCTACGGATAACGTTTTACCATATCTCTCTCTTTATGTAATGGCAACTCTCTGATGTATTTAGCAGGTTTCATTTTCCCCTCTCAATTAATTAAATTCTCCGGTTAAGCCCCAAAGTTTATCATATTTGTCTATACACCCCCGGATACTCAATTAAGCTGGTGCGAAACCCTAATACATTAATTTCTTCTTCTCAAGAGATTCATTCATCCCCGGAGTCTCTCTCGATCGCCGATGTCGAAAAGGTCTGTGCTTTACCCATTTCATCTTTGTTTTCGGTCAATTCCTCCTCTTCTTCTTATGTTTCGCCAATGCTAACATGTTTGTCTTAAAGCTTAAGTTTTTACCCTGTTCATTGCAATTGATACAACTAGTGTTCTTAAGAATGGTCCGTCTCTGCTCCCATGAACCTTCACGTTCCAATGAATATAACTGAGGGTGGAGTTTGACTCTTATAATATTTTCCCCTTTGAAATAAATTGAGAGTTTACGTTTAGACTGAGAAATTTATCATGACATTCACCATCTGAGAAGAATCTTGAATCTAAGCGTGAGAATTTCCCTGTAAAGAAATCCGTGAATGGTTTCATCTTCTGTATGCGTACTCGACTACTTTTTGATAAAGATTTTCTTGATAGAGAGCTTACTCGACTACTTTGTTGCACTCCTTGTTTTAATTATGATTTTTTGTGTTTATCATTTAGAACCCTCTGTAAATTCTTCGCTCACGGTGCATGCTTAAAAGGGGAGCACTGTGAATTTTCACATGACTGGAAGGATCCTTCAAATAATGTAACCTCTAAGGACCAGCATTCGTTATTTAACATTCGTTATTTAACATTCGTTTATATTGTAAATGTACTCTAAAAAACGAAAATCCTACCACAGATTTGCACCTATTACCAGAGAGGAATCTGCTCTTATGGAAGTCGATGCAGGTACGAACATGTCAAAGCTTCTCGACCTCATCCATCTGCTGCATCTTCTTCAGGGTTGCCTCGGTCATCTCCTGCTTCAGCTTCCAACCCTCTTGCTTCTGCTTTTCGTCCTGGTACCTCGGATAGGGATCTGAGCCCTCTTCCCTCACCATATTTGAAACCAACGTGGAATTTAAACTCTCTTCACCAGGATTCCCAAGACGAGGTCAACACCTTTAGCACTGGTACAGTCAAACCAGAAGACCAACCCATTTGCTCATTTGCTGCAGCTGGTGATTGTCCACGTGGGGATGAATGCCCTCACATCCATGGCAATATATGCCCAACTTGTGGGAAATGTTGCTTGCATCCTTTCAGACCTGAGGAGAGAGAGGAGCACAAAAAAGCATGTGAAAAAAAGCAGAAGCAGCTTGAAGCATTAAAACTTAGCCAGGAGATCGAGTGTTGTGTCTGTTTGGAACGTGTACTATCTAAGCCAACTCCAGCTGAACGGAAGTTTGGGTTACTCACTGAATGTGATCATGCTTTCTGCATAGCATGTATCAGGAATTGGCGCAGCAGTTCTCCTTCCACTGGGATGGATGTCAATACTACACTGAGGGCTTGCCCCATATGCCGCAAGTTATCATATTTTGTTGTTCCTAGTGTAATCTGGTTTTCAGCTCCAGAGGAGAAAAAGGAAATTATGGACAATTACAGGGAAAAGCTCAGGTACATTTACATGCTTTATGAACACTGCCTTAGTTAACTAACCACGGACTAGGTTTTTCATTCTGGTGGTTTTATTGCTCTCTTTATTTTCATCATACTTGATTGGCAAGCAAAGGAATACAAATATGCATGCTTATAAGTCTTTTTTTTTCCATGACTCTCTTCGTTTCTGTGAATGCAAAAAATGCTCTCTGTTTACCAGGTCAATCAATTGTAAGCACTTCAATTTCGGAGATGGGAATTGTCCGTTCGGAACAAGTTGCTTTTACAAGGTATATTTATGCATTCAGTGTTGAAACTCTTAGCTAAGTCGTGCATGCTTCATATGACATTAAACATTACTCCTTGCTGTCTTTTACTGATAGGCGATCCTTTTGAAGTTGGAGGTGTATATGAAATTATGCTTGATTGGGTTATTTTTTGTTCTTCATATATTTTCAGAGCCTTTGATTAATGAACTTAGAGATTCAATCGTTTAAGTAGAGATTTGGGAGTTGTTTTTATTTATTGAAAACTACTGCTCAAGATTACATTGAAATCGGGTTTCGTTGTTTGTATTTGCTGCCTTAATTTCATTCATGAACATTTTCTAGTATTTGTTTGAAAGCAACAATGTTGAATTGCCATTATTGAAGCCCTCTTGACAGTCTAATTATGCCTTGCTGTCTTTTGGTATCCATTTGTACTATATACCTCTGAGCGTACTTATCTGTACTAATTGCAGATGTTTCAAATCTAGAATATCTAAAAGTCCAGAATTAGTTTATGTAGAGTTTTCAGCTTATTTTTTTTCATGTCTTTATAGAAGGAAGTATATGGAACCGATTAATGTGATGTAACATCAATGATTAGTGTAGTATTAGAGGCTTATAAAACAATGTGATGAGTTTTCTGCATTGAGGTAGGTGGGTTTGCAGAATTTTCCATCAAGTCCTTAGAAAGCTTGATTAGTCCTTTAATGGATGTTGTTGTGTTCCAGCACACTCTGAAGCCAGGGTCATATGCATGGAAATACCACAGGCCACCTCCAAGACGTCAACGCCCCTCTGGATCCAACTTCTCAGACGTAGATACACTTGTTAACATGATCGGAAACATAATTTCAGAAGCCGAATATGGTCCTATGGGGTTTGAAGATACAGATGATGACGAACTGACTACAAGTGATATGATGATGTTACTGATGCACATGGATGTAGAATCTGAGGACTCGTCCTATGAGGATAGCTTTTAGCTACGCCTATTTAAGTGAGAGTCCTTGGGTCATATAGCTATTATAGGGTAGTGGGAGGTCGTAATAGTCTTTGTAGTTTGGATGGAGTATATAATTTGACTTTTCTTTTGCACTTGGAATGTATACTTGATGGTGAATAGATATGTGGTCATTTGGATATACACCTCTAAAACTCAAAGCGGGGTTGTGGGTGTGATTGCAGCATGCTTATCATGATGGTCGTTTGGAGGAAGTGGTTCTGCGGCATCTGGATGCAGAAGATGGGCAGACTGTGATAGCAAAAGATATAAGGTATTGGTGCCTCCAACTTGTACCACCAGTCTCTTCTTTCAATCGCTTTCAACTTATCTCTGGAGGGTTGATCGTCTTTATAGGCTATCTGACTTCCTTGAGGACATGCACATATGAACAGAGACTTTTGGCACAATAAGGGACTATGCAACTCTCTCTTCTTAGTTTCCTTTTCATCTGGGTTTCTCCCATTCATTGTGATTTGAGTTGGAAGATTTTATCGTAGATGCCAATGCTTTGACTTGCGATAAGAGCGAATCATTTATATTAATTTGTATTTCTAACAAGTATTACTGCTTCCTGCAAATCAGGAACCAAAGTGATATTGATGTAATGATAGTTATAAGATTTATCCAAATTCTCTAGCTACTGTTTCTATCCCCAACCCACTCGAACTATCTCTGTTTCCCTAATATCGTCTTATTTATCAGCTTATGGGTGCTTCTTAGTTGCTTCTCCGACAAGTCGCCTCTATGTGCGCTGTTAACTTTTTTTCTTTATTTGCAAGTAAAACTGGTTTGCAAAGTGGTTTTGATTACCGAGCTGAGCGTCCCATTACAGCAATTTCCTCATCCAAAATACATCCACTCCTCTCAGTACTGTAAATACTATAATGGGTGGCTAGAATCTACGAAGCCAAGGCCATAATTTCTCAAATAGAAAACGTTCTAATTCTAAAACTCAAGGCTACGAAACTTGGCATATTCCCACACTTGGGATTTGGTCAATAACGAAATGAAGCTACAAGATGAAAATGAATTTGGTCAAGAAGTTTCTAAGAAAACTTTGGTGCCAGATAACTAACTACCTCTCGTTTCATTCCTCCTTGCAACCATCCAATATATCAAGCAAAGATATCCTCTGTGAAAAAAGGTCCTTCACCACTCATAGAGCCTTCAGGTGCACACTCAATTTGCTCATAGTTAAGTTGTCTAGACGCTTCATACAAAGCAACTCCTACACTTACAGACAGATTGAGACATCGGACATACGTTTCCACCATCGGAATACGTATGGTGCCCCCTCCATATGGTTCGTTTTTGCAGTCTGACAGTGCTTCAGGAGGTAGACCGCTTGTCTCTGACCCAAACAGGAGGTAATCGCCTCTTTGGTAAGAGAATTCCTGTATCAAGTTGTGATAGTTGAGGACAAAGCATTCTCTGGATGCTGTTGTAACATGCAATGTCACAGCAAATATCTTGGATTATTTTAGGAAGGCCAATTCCAATTGCTAATGGTTGTTGCTATCTCTTGTTGGTAAATAGACACAGATGAATGGATAAGAGAGGTCGAAGGGTGGGCGACTTACTGAATGTATCTTCGTTCCTCGTTTCGTGAAAGCTATCATCCGTTTTTCTCCCTCCTATACCAAACATAAAAATATATGATAAGTAAAACACCATATACAGAGCTACTGGAAATTATAATGGAAACGTGGTAAACCTGTTGCCTGAAATATTCTCGAAAATCATCCCACGAGCTATGCGCTTTGACAACCACATAGCTATGATTTTAAGTTAAGAAGAAGAAGAGCTAGTGAAAGGGCATAAATATCACAATATCTAACCTTAAATAACAGACAAAATGCTGGTGCAAGGGACCATCAACAGAAAAACAATAGGGATATGCAGAGATCTATACCAGTAGACTCTCTTTTTTACATGAAAGTTTAATGTACAGACGCATCACTTATTAGGTAGGATACGGCCAATAATCCAAACCAGCTCGCTTTACTTTGGCGTCATCCACTTGAAAACCTAATGGCTGAAGCAGTTTCAGACGAAGATATTAAGTCATGAACACTGGAAATAATGAATAAGTCTTTGTTTGCTCCATCCGAAAGGAATAATTTACCCCGACTAAATGCAGTCCCACAGCTGAGGCTGCACATGTTCTAGCAATGCAACCTGTATTTCCAGGAATCTGTGAAGAAGGAGAAGTACAAGTAAAAATAAAAACCAACGCAGTCGGGTTAATTCATGGAATCTGGGGAGTTGAGTGAGATATGTATCAAACCTGGGGAGAGACCAAAACTACTTGAAGCAGCAAATTCTTCGCAACTTCCTTGACTCCTGCTCCTGCCCCTCGCGGCAGGGGACTTCCCTTCTCTAACGAGGTGATGGAGAGAGAGAAGTTTCGTTTGAGATGAATTGAGCTAAAAGAGGGAAAAAGACGGTGAGTTGAGAGCAGATGAAACGGCCTTGAAGCTGCTATGACGCTCAAACTGCTCCGCCCGATACGATCCATTCCCTCGCCTCCATTCTCCGTAGAAATTGCAGGTCGACCAATAAGATAGAACCGGTTGGGCCCCAAAACTATAAGCCCATTATTCACTATTTTCAATCTCTAAGAGGCCCACCCACCTTTTAGTTTACCATTAAGTAAACAATTGGTTTGGATTACCGCCAGATACAGTTCGGTAACAAACCTAACAAAACCTTATAATATAAAATTAATATATTAGTAATAGTATAATGATATGGATATAGTTAAACGTAACGATCTAGTTTTAGTAGATAATATAAAGATATAATTAAAATAATCAGTAATAGTATTAACTTTTTATTTATAAAGTTTCATAACTTGGAAAAATCGAACAAACTAAACCAAATTTCCAGATTGAACACCCCTAGAAAAAATCCCAAGTACAAAAAGATTAAATTGTTATGAAATGTGTTTCAAAAAAACAATGAGTTTGTAAACTCTTCGTCCCATATGGATAACTTTATATACGTGACTACCCTCCTCACTACTATATATAGGAACCTTATAGAATAATTATAAGATATACCAAAATCAAATAAAGTAAAGCTTTATTCTTATATTGATCTATTTTATTTCAATCCAAGTGTATCACCAGCCAATCAAGTTTTATATTGATCTTGGTGTTTATTCTATTTCATAACACGTTATTAGATACATTTCTAGATTTCTTTTCTGATATTTAAATTTTACTTTCAATATATTAACGCATATGTCTATAATAAGAAAATGTTGAAACTTGAGAACGATGATGAAGATATATGTCTGGTAGACAGTACTACAACTCACACGATACTTAAAGATAAAAAATATTTCTCTTTCCTTTATAAAAGATTCTGTTAGAAGCGTGAATACTATTTCTGGTAATGCAAAAATAATTATGGCTCTAGAAGAGCTAATTTTTCAATGTTGGAACAAAATTTGAAATAAATAATGCATTAAATTCTCCCAAGTCATACATTAACTTATTAAGTTTCATAGATATCTGCAGAACTAGATATCATATAGAAACTATGAATAAGAATGACATTGAATGTCTTTGCATTACATCAGTAATTCTGGAGAGAAAATATATACTGGAAAAACTGCCAACTTTATCCTCCAGAATATATTCCACAAAAATAAAATGTAGTTGAATCATATATTAATGTAAACCCAAAGTTTACATGTACGTTCAAAGTCTGGCATGAATGTTTAGAGCATCATGGTTCAGTCATGATGAGAAAAACTGTGGAAAATTCAAATGACCATCTGTTGAAAAACCAAAAGATTTTTTGAACGAGAGAATTTCCATATAATGCTCGTTCTCTTGGAAAACTAATAATTCCATCACCATCTAAAGTTGGGAATGAATCTCCAATATTCTTGGAAAGACTACATGGTGATATATGTGGGCCAATTAACTCACAATGCGGGCCATTTAAATATTTTATGGTATTAATTGATATATCTAGTAGATGGTCACATGTGTGTCTATTAAGCACACGAAATATGACTTTTGCAAAATTCATTGCTCAAATAATCAGGTTGAGAGCACAATTTCCTGATTATATAATAAAAAAAGTAAGACTTGATAACACTGGTGAATTCACTTTACAAGCGTTCAATGACTACTGTACGTTATAGGGAATTGATGTTGAACATCCAGTCCTGCATGTTCACACATAAAATGGCATGACTGAGTCTTTGATTAAACGGGTTACAAATTATTGCTAGAACGTTAATAAATTCTCCCCATTAGAATTAACATCTGGCTAGAAGTCAGATATATCTCATCTTTGTGTTTTTGGGTGTGCGGTTTATGTCCTCATAGCGTCACCACAAAGAACAAAAATGAGACTACAAAGGAGATTGAGAATATATATCGGGTATACATCACCAAGTACAATTCGGTATCTGGAACAAAAATCTGGTGATATATTTTATGGCATGTTTTTTCGATTGCCATTTTAATGAAGATGAATTTACAGCGTTAGGGGGAGGATCTAGAGAAGTTCCAAAAGATATTACATGGTGCGCATCGTCGTTATTGCACCTTGATCCCCCTACAAAACAACATGAATTGGAAGTTCAGAAAATTGTGCATTTACAAAATATGGCAAACCAAATTCCAGATGCCTTCACCGAAACAAAAAGGGTACAAAATCATATATACCCGCTGCGAATGTTCCATCAAAAGTTATTGTTCCGGAAGAACAAAATGATGGAAATATAGCAAATGAACCTAAGGTTCAGTTAAAAAGGGGGAGATGAATGAGATCAAAGGATAAAAATCTCGAAAGAAAAAGAAATTGGGAGAGCTGAATGAAAATGGTCCACAAAAACCACATACAGAGAGAAGTCCTGAACAAGACATTAATATTGAAAATCACAAAATTTCCATCAATTAGACCCAAAATGGAAAAAGATGGGTTAGAAATAAAATAAAAGATGATGGAATTTCTCGATCTCTGTATCAAAAGAAATTGATAATGAAACTGATGATCCAGATCCAAGGTCCATACTGGAATGCCATAATAGATTTGATTGGGAGAAATGGGACATGGCCATAAAAACCGAGTTAAACTCCCTCAATAAAAGAAATATTTTGGACCTATTGTCACAACACTCAAACATGTAAAACCCGTATGGTGTAAATGGGTATTTGTTCGGAAAAGAGATGAGAATAATAAGGTAACAAGATATAAAACCCGACTTGTTGCCCAAATTTTTTCTCAAAAACCGGGAATTGATTATGAAGAAACATATTCCCCGGTAATGGATGCAATTACCTTCAGATTTTTGATGAGCCTATCGGCATTTAAATATCTAGAAATGCATCTATCGGATGTTGTGACAGCATATCTATATGGATCACTGGATAATGATATATATATGAAAATCCAACAAGGGTTGAGAATGCATGAGGTATTGAGCTCAAAATCTAAAGAGATATATTCGATTAAATTACAACGATCACTTTATGGATTAAAGCAATTTGGACGCATGTGGTATAATCGCTTAAGTGAATATTTGTTGAGTAAAGGATATACCAACAATGCGATATGCCCTTTCGTATTTATTAAAAAATCTATATCTGGATTTGTGATCATAGTTGTATATGTTGATGACCTAAACATAATTAGAACTAAAAAGGAGATTAATGATGCAAGAACTCATATGAAAGAAGAGTTCAAAATGAAAGATCTTGAACAAATAAAATTTTGGTCTTGGGCTCCAAATCGAGCATCTTCAGAATAGAATTTTCGTACATCAATTAAATTATACGAAAACGATCTTAAAATGCTTTTACATGGATAAAGCGACCTTGTGAAGATAACGAAGAAGTATTAGGTCCTGAAGTACCTTATATGAATGCTATTGGTGGACTCATGTATCTTGCAAATTGCACTAGACCAGATATAACATTTGCTACAAATCTGCTTGCAAGATACAGTTTGTCACCTACGCGCAGACATTAGAATGGAATAAAACATATATTTCGTTATCTACACAAGGAACAATTGATTTGAGATTATTTTATAACAAAAACTCTAGTGTCGATTTAGTTGGTTTTGCAGATGCAACCTATTTATCAGATCCACATAAAAGCCCGATTGCAAACCAGATATGTTTTCGTAATTAGAGGCATTGCAGTTTCTTGGCGTATCCAAAAATAAACTCTAGTTGCTACCTCCTCAAATCATGTAGAAACAATTGCACTTCACGAAATATGTAGAGAATGTGTGTGGCTCAGATTCATGACTCAACACATACAAGAAGCAAACAGAATAGTCATAAATAAAGAGCTAACATAATTGTTTGAAGACAATGTTGTTTGTGTCGTCCAACTCAAAGAATGTTATATCAAGAGCAACCGAACAAAGCATATTCCCCCAAGATTTTTTTCCTACACACGGGAACTCGAGAAGAATCAAGAACTTCTTTTACAATTATAATACTATAAGCATTATATAAATATATTTCATAACACGTTAATGTTCTATTCGATCATGTATTTATATATTATTATAATGGTTGCCTTGTACCCTCAAAATAGGTGACTTGGTTCTCATATATATAATTTAAATATTGTTATAATGCTTGTTTAAATTTTACATATTGTTAGAGTAATCGTTTAAATTTAAATATTGTTATATTATATAATTATCATGTATATCCAGTCCCGCATGTTCACACACAAAATAGCATGGCTGAGTCTTTGATCAAATGATTACAAATTATTGCTAGACCGTTAATAATGAGAACAAGACTCCCAATTTGAGTATGTGGTCATGCAATTTTGCATGCTGTAGCACTCATTCAAATAAGGCTAAATGCATATAATATACTCCCCACTAGAATTAGCTTCTGGCCAAAAGTCAGATATATCTCATCTCCGTGTTTTTGGGTGTGCAGTTTATGTCCCCATAGCGCTACCACAAAGAACAAAAATAGGACCATAAAGGAGATTGAGAATATATATTGGGTATACATCACCAAGTATAATTCAGTATCTGGAACAAAAAACTGGTGATATTTTTACGACACGTTTTGCCGATTACAATTTTAATGAAGATGAATTTCCAGCGTTAGGGGGAGGAATTCATATAACATGAAGTAAAGTTAAGCATCATGTTGCTCACAAAATGATTTGACAAAAGATTATTAAGGGTCTGCAATGAATTGCAAGACCATTGATCATGAGATCAGATATTCCAACCTTTGTATGGAGACATGTCATGTTGCATGTGAAACCACTTATTTGAAAAATATCAAGTGCGTATCAAAAAATATTCTCCATTACAATTAAATTTGGTTGAAGACCAAATATTTCTCATCTAAGAAATTTTCAATATGTGGTAATGTGAATTTACACAACCACAACATAAAAGGATGAAACACCATAAAGGTTGGAGAGAAAATAAGCATATAGATACTTAGACAGTGAATAAGTCACATGTCTACGCTGCAAAAGATTATGTCTATAAGATCAGAACATGCCCTCATCATTTCAGGGGGAGTTTACCTCGTTGTACTCTTTTTCCAAGAAATGTTTTTAACGAGACAACGAAGGACGATAAAGATATTTGCTTAAGAATGTCCAATCAATAAACAATGTATATTCATCACATTGGACTGCACCATAAACGAGATGTGTAAAGATTGATCTCCATCATTCAAAGGAGAGCTTGCGACGTTGTACTCTTTTTCCCTTCTGATGGTTTTTGCCATTGGGTTTTCCAACAAAGATTTTTAACGAGGCAACAGAAGACGATAAAGACATAATGCAAGAAGCAATAATGATGATGGTGTCCAAGGGGGAGTGTTTTGAAACATATTTAGTCATTTGATATTTATCAATGACAAACCAAATGTATGGATTAGTCATACATATATGTGTCGACATAATATAAATTTTGTGGACCCCATATTACTACTATATATAAAAACGTTATGTAATACTTATGATTCATACTTTCGAAGTTTTGATAAGAAACTTGTTAATAATACATGTTAATCATCTTCCTCTTTTATTTATATTACAATATATAAATATATTACAATATATATATATATATATATATATATATTTCATAACACATTATCAGCATGAGTAGCTATATTCCAATATCGAAGAGGTACGGTTTAATTTATAGATTAAAATAATCCAGATGCATGTGATATAATCGCTTAAGTGAATATTTGTTGAGTAAAGGATATACCAACAATGCGATATGTGATATAATGGATCATAATTTTTATAGATAATGTCTTAAGATCTCCAAATTCTAAAAGGAATCTGTGGAGACTCCAGAACATATATCTTTAGGTATATTATACTCAGTCTGATCAACTGAAAATGAAACTTCCAAAGGGAATGAAAAATTCTGAAAAATGACTAACATTGAAAAAATATTATAAAACTTCCTTGGGGTGTGCATTATACTTATGTGGATCCAATTCAATCACATTTTGTGATCAAAAGAATTACTGAAGATCATGCATATGATCATTTTAGATACCCATGCATCACCAAAGAACTCATAAACAATCTCCAAGTAGAGAGATCTCACATCAAAAGGATTTGATACATAGTACATACCCAAAATGAGTTATTAGAAATGTCATTGGTCCTGAATTTGATACTTAGTACATGCCCAAAATAGATTATTGGAAATATAATTGGTCATAAAGTGAGATTTAATTCGAGATGGATATACATGAAATGTCATCATCTCGAAGGGAAAATTTAAAGAATCACCTAAGTCCCTAAAATGGATTCATAGTGATATTTGTGGATTTATAAATCCATCACATATACCATACTGCATATGATTACATGTTTGTATTTTATCATCTTGAAATATAGAATTTTCAAGATTTCAAACTCATTTAATAAAAAAATGAGTTATCTTGTTATCTAATTAACATAGTTAGATTATACAATACTAATTAACCTTCGGAAAATTGACTTTTATTTGTAACTAAATACACCAATCATACACGTCTTTATACTATCTTCATTCATTTGCAATAATTACATTTCTTTTTGTGGGCTAAGCAATAATTACATTTCAAAACTAACAATTCTTTGGATAAACTATGCATTAGGTATTGGTTCGGCTTAACATAAATCAATATATGATAAAATCGTATCTTCTATTTCCAGCTGGTTTCAACGTACGGTAATGTGAAAAAATCGTTTTTTTTTTTTTTTTGAAAATAGTGTATAATATATTTCTTTTGAAAATCTACCCGGTTCTAATAGAAAAAAAGACGATAACTCAGAAAATCTTTGTGGTTATGGGTTCATTGGTTCACTTTGAATGAAATTTCATTATTGTTGAAGATCTTTTATGCTAGAAAATAAACATACAATGTTTGAGGCATGAGCAGTGAATATGGAATAAAGAGTTGCAGATGGTCCCATATATAGACATTGATTTAAGGTACTCGGAAGTTAGCGTTCTCATCGGATTTTGAGAGAGACGAGTTTGGTGTCAAGTGTGTGGGCGTACATTTTTAGTTTGAATTGGATATGAATGCAACAAAAACGTGCTCGCTTTCGTACTAACTTTCTTTATAAACAACCAATTAAATATTATGTATCAAACTTTTCTTTTTGTATTAGACGCTCATTATTTATCTAGATATTGGATGACGACATCAACAACAACACAAGTATTGGATGTCATCCTTGTATCAAAGGGCGATTCCATCCTTGCCAAAGGAAGAAACAGGAAATTCTCTGTTTTTATTTTTTAATGCCTTTATGGCTAGCTAGATCCTAGTATATTTTCTTGTCTCTAATCAAACTGTTTTTTATCCTTTTTTGAGCAGTGTTGATTAGATTGTTTAATTGTACAATTAACTATTCATTAATGATATTCACATTCGTATAAAAAAGAAAGAAAGTATTGGATGTCATCAAGAACACGTATAATAGTACATGAAAAATGATCAAATATAAGAACAAAATTGAGTGATAAATTATTTTGTGAAGGCTATAGTCCATGGATTTACCAAAAGTGAGTATATAATAAAAAATTGTAAATTTTATAAACTTAAAAAAAAATAGAAAAGTGGATGAAAAATGATTTTGTGAAGGTATTATCCATGGATTTACCAAAAACGAGTATATGATAAAAAATGTAAAATATACAAATTAAAAATTAAATAGAAAAGTGGATGAAAAATGATTTTGTTAAGGCTATAGTCCATGGATTTATCAAAAATGAGTAGAAAAATTAACAAAATGTAAAATCTAAGAGTTATGAAAAATAAGATAAAAAAATCAGGTAATTTTTTTTTGTGAAAGCTATAGTCCATGGTTTTATGAAGACGATTTGTATACTGCAAATGAACAATTGGATTACTATAATTAATCTGTAGAAGCAAATAATTATTGCCTCTTAGTCCAGAGATTTCATACCAAACAAGACATCGCATCACATGTTGAAACAGGAAATCTCACTAATCAGCTATTGGCCTAAGTGGTTAATGAATTCAGATGTTAACGCTCGTTAGTCGCAAGCATATATATTCAAGAGACAAAACATAGAGTCTACCAAGACTAAGATGAAACTAAACCCTTTGGTAACCACAAGAGAGTTTAGAGAAGAACGCTTCTAAACTACATTTATTACAATATTGACCACTACTCTAAAAACCGCCAATATATTTTATATGAACGAAGGATTAGATATTGGAAATATGATTTAAGCACATGCAAATGTATCTTAAGACAGAGAGGCCTAAAGGAGAAACCATTGACAGTGGCACCTCCATCAATGCAGATTGTCTAACCTGTTATATATATAAGAAGCTGGAGGAAGACAGAGAAACTCAACAAGCAATGTGGTACTTCATTTGGATCTCTAACAAGCCCTATCAGTGGCCTAATCTCAGTCCTTTCTTTTGTCTTTATCACTGAGAAACTGTACCAATGTCACACACATTAAAATTAAGAAGTAATAATATATATTTCTTTTCATGGAAAACCTGTACGTCCTGAAATTACATCATTAGTTAAGGACTTGGGATAAACTAAGGACAAACAAAGTTAGCCCTAATGTTGTCTCTTGCCCATTCGCAAGCTAAGTTCCTAGCCAACTGATTATGGCTCATGAAATGCAACACTTACATAAAATTCATAAAGCAAAGGCAACCTTGGTGTAAGGATGTACATATATACGGTACCTTTGGTTGCTCCAAGATGGATCAGGTACACAGATGCACACCCCAGCATGGATTTATCAAAAATGAGTAGAAAAATTAACAAAATGTAAAATCTAAAAGTTAGGAAAAATAAGGTAAATAATTAAGGAAAATGAATTTTGTGAAGGCTATAGTCCATAGAATTATAAAAATAGTAGAAAAGTTAACAAAATTTTAAATTTAAGAGTTATGAAAAATAAAATAAATAATTAGTGAAAAATGATTTTGTCAAGGATATAGTCCATAGATTTATCAAAATGGAGTAGAAAAGTTAACAAAAATGGACTATATTCTTGACAAAATCATTTTTCACTAATTATTTATTTTATTTTTCATAACTCCTAGATTTTATATTTTGTTAATTTTTCTACTCATTTTTGACTAATCCATTGCCTATGGCCTTCACAAAATTCATTTTCACTAATTATTTATAAAACAATGGACTATCTTCACAAAAAAAATTTACCTGATTTTTTAATCTTATTTTTCATAACTCTTAGATTTTACATTTTGTTAATTTTTCTACTCATTTTTGATAAATCCATGGACTATATAGCCTTGAAAAAATCATTTTTCATCCACTTTTCTATTTAATTTTTAATTTGTATATTTTACATTTTTTATCATATACTTGTTTTTGGTAAATCCATGGATAATACCTTCACAAAATCATTTTTCATCCACTTTTCTATTTTTTTGAAAGTTTATAAATTTTACATTTTTTTATTATATACTCACTTTTGGTAAATCCATGGACTATAGCCTTCACAAAATAATTTATCACTCAATTTTGTTCTTATATTTGATCATTTTTCATGTACTATTATACGTGTTCTTGATGACATCCAATACTTTCTTTCTTTTTTATACGAATGTGAATATCATTAATGAATAGTTAATTGTACAATTAAACAATCTAATCAACACTGCTCAAAAAAGGATAAAAAACAGTTTGATTAGAGACAAGAAAATATACTAGGATCTAGCTAGCCATAAAGGCATTAAAAAATAAAAACAGAGAATTTCCTGTTTCTTCCTTTGGCAAGGATGGAATCGCCCTTTGATACAAGGATGACATCCAATACTTGTGTTGTTGTTGATGTCGTCATCCAATATCTAGATAAATAATGAGCGTCTAATACAAAAAGAAAAGTTTGATACATAATATTTAATTGGTTGTTTATAAAGAAAGTTAGTACGAAAGCGAGCACGTTTTTGTTGCATTCATACGCAATTCAAACTAAAAATGTACGCCCACACACTTGACACCAAACTTGTCTCTCTCAAAATCCGAAGAGAGCATAGACGGAGCTAAAAATGTGTTTTGTATCAGTCCAATCAAACACAGCTGTATATATCAATAATATAACAAAGTAAGAAAATATGGATACTGATTATTTAGAGTAGTATAAATAGATGAAGCGGAGCTGCAGAGGATTGTGTAAGCAAATTAAAAAGAGAGAGAAAAAAAAAAGGAAAGATGTTTTGTAGAGAGTCGTCGTCGAGTCTACAGACTTTGAATATAGCAAAGAGTGTGAGCTCGTTGTTCCCGAAAACATCAGGACTCATCAACCCCATCTCCGTAGGACGACGTGTGCCTCGTCGAAACCTGAGAGGAAGATGTAAGGTCACGGCCTCATCACAGTCTAATGTTGAACAGAAAGGTAACATAGTGACAAAAACCACTAAGAAGATCAAAGTAAAGGGATTCATAAAGGCCCAAGAAAAGTTGGCGGACGGCATTACTTGGTCCAGAGGTCTTGATGACATCAGTGATATGGCTGGCAGATCAATTCTCGTCGAGCTTATTAGCGCTGACCTTGAAGACCCTGGTGAGTACATTATTTATTTAAGTTTTGAAGTTAGGGTTTTATTTATGAAGTGAATGTACGTATAAGAGCTGGTTACTTAACGCCATCAATAATCCTAACCAATTAGTGCGTCACATATGTTAGAGACGGGGTTGGAGAAGGATCCAGTAGAAGACTACGCACAACGTGTCTGGGTCGATGTCCCTGATGAGAAGTACGAGTGCGTGTTTGATATGCCTGAAGACTTTGGAACCGTGGGAGCCATTAGGGTTCAAAACCAGCACCACAGAGAGATGTTCATCAAGGAGATGGAGCTTGAGTTGCCCGGCGGGACGGTTACGTTTACATGTGAGTCATGGATGGCCCCAAAGAACGTTGACCCAACCAAGCGAATATTCTTCTCCAACGTGTCTTACTTGCCTGCTGATACCCCAAAGCCTCTTCAACAGTTACGAAAAGAGGAGATGGACACCTTACAAGGCAAGAACCGGCAGAAAGATGGTGAATTTACCAAGCACGAGCGCATTTACGACTATGACGTGTACAACGATGTGGGTGACCCTGACAATAATCCAGAACTTGCTCGTCCCGTAATTGGAGGCCTCTCACATCCGTATCCAAGGCGTGTCAAGACTGGTCGCAAACGTTGCGTCTCTGACCCCGCTTCAGAACAACGTTACGGGGGAGAGTTCTATGTCCCCAGAGACGAGGAGTTCTCTACAACCAAGAGTACTGATTTCACGGGGAAGGCCATCTTGGCAGCTCTTCCCTCAGTGTTCCCACAGATCGAGTCTGTTCTGTTGGATCCTCAACAGCCCTTTCCACACTTCAAGGCCATAGAAAATCTCTTTGAAGAAGGTATCGAGCTTCCCAAGGATGCTGGCCTTATAACTTTGCTCCCTAGAATCATCAAAGTTGTTGCTGAAGCTCAAGATGATATTCTCCAGTTTGAATCCCCTGTTCTCATTAGCAGTATCGACCTACCTCTTTCCTTTTTTAATCCTCCAATATTCCAATTATATTGTCTAAGCTACAATTTTAGTCTCACTTTCTTTCTAATATCATTACAGAGGATAGATTATCATGGATAAGAGACGACGAGTTCGCTCGCCAGACACTTGCTGGCCTTAATCCCTATAGCATTCAGCTAGTTCAAGTAAGCTAAACATAAGTACTTCTTTGTAAAATAGTTTATGTTCTGCATTTTCCAATAAAACAGATGATTGTGTACAAAACTAATTATTTGAACAAAACTAGTTATGTTGTACTAATTGTTGATGTCCATATATATATATATATATTCCCAATTCCCATCGCTAAATATTCCAGGAGTGGCCGATGAAAAGCAAACTAGACCCTAAAGTTTATGGTGACCCCACCTCACTTATTACTCGGGAAATTGTAGAAAAAGAAGTTAAAGGAAACATGTCGGTCGATGAGGTAAGGTTATATATTGACAAGTATTGATTTTAGGAAAACGTGTATATATACGGAAGATTTCCTTAATGAATGATCAATGCAGGCTATAAAGAATAAGAGATTGTTCATGTTGGATTATCACGATTTGCTTCTACCGTATGTGAACAAAGTGAGAGAGCTGGATAATACCACTTTATATGCGTCTCGAACATTATTCTTCCTAAGTGATGAAGGCACATTGAGGCCTGTTGCCATTGAGTTGACTCGTCCCCCAGATGTCAACCAGCCTCAATGGAAGCAGGTATTCACGCCAGGCTATGATGCTACGTCATGCTGGCTATGGACTCTTGCTAAGACTCACGCTGTTGCTCATGACGCCGGTTATCACCAGCTTATATCCCACTGGTATCCAAAACACTCTTTAATTCAAAATAGATCCTCTCATATTTGATATCACTACCTAACTAAAAAAGAGATGGTAACAATTTTATAGGTTGAGGACTCATTGCTGTATGGAGCCATACATAATAGCTGCAAACAGACAACTAAGTGCCATGCATCCCATCTACAGGCTTTTGTCTCCACACTTCCGTTACACCATAGAGATCAACGCTCGTGCACGCCAAAGTCTTGTCAACGCAGGTGGAATCATTGAGACTTGTTTTTGGCCCGGCAAGTACTCATTAGAGCTAAGTTCAGACGTTTATGATAAACTTTGGAGGTTCGACATGGAAGGCTTACCTGCAGATCTCATCAGAAGGTTTCTTTTTTCTTTTGTAAAATTTTTGTATATCACCAATATATATATATATAACACGTATAGCTAAATTATCAAAGCTAACCAAATGTATATTTTGTAAGGGGGATGGCTGAGGAAGATAAGGATGCAGAGCATGGGTTAAAGCTGAGGATACAAGACTACCCATTTGCGAATGACGGTCTTATATTATGGGATACTATTAAAGAATGGGTGACAGACTATGTGAAACACTATTATACAGATGTAGGACAGATCATATCGGACAAAGAACTCCAAGGATGGTGGAGTGAAGTGCGTAACATAGGGCACGGGGACAAGAAAGACGAACCTTGGTGGCCTGACCTCAAAACACACGATGACTTGATCAACGTGGTAACTACGATTGCGTGGGTGGCCTCAGGTCACCATGCAGCTGTAAATTTTGGACAGTACGGATATGGAGGATACTTTCCTAACCGACCAACCACAACAAGGATAAGAATGCCAGTGGAAGAACCGACAGATGAAGAGCTTAAAGAGTTCTATGAGTCGCCAGAAAAGGTTCTTCTTAAGACATACCCGTCGCAGCAGCAGGCAACCAAAGTGATGGTCACTTTGGATCTTTTATCAACCCATTCACCTGACGAAGAGTACATCGGTGAATACCCAGAACCATCTTGGATTAACAACCCTGTCATTTATGCAGCATATGAAAAATTCAAAGGCAAACTCCTAAATCTCGAAAAAGTGATTAATAATAGGAACGTGAACGCCTCTCTAAAAAATAGAGCAGGAGCTGGTGTTGTTAAGTACGAGCTTTTGAACCCCTTCTCTGATGATGGTGTTACCGGAATGGGTGTTCCCTACAGCATCTCTATTTAATTTATGCATGCTATTTCTCAATGTTTCCTTTTTCTATGTAACCAATAAAAAGCAAATTAATGATCCATTGTTTTCTCTTCTCCACGTAATAAAAGTCTCAATTGCTTAAGTACACCAAATCATTCCTAAGAAAAGAGATTGTTGGCTGGTTGGACCTTTACTTTGGTAGCATAACATGATTACTGCATCACTGATTGCCAGAACTGGGAAAAATAAATACAAACAAATACAGAACCAGATAAGATTTGATAAAAAAGAAAAAGAGGGAATGAGTCCCCCTGTTTCCATTTCTTAAATTGTGCAGATTCCTAGTTTTGCAAAATGCTAAAAGCAGAGTCTTTCGTCTTCAGAAAAAGAAGAAAATATAGGGACCTATACAATAATCATATTCATGTTATAAAACTAATATAATTAAGACTAAGTTCAGTATAAAACCTAATTGGCTGGTGAGATACTTAGATTAAGATAACGTAGATTGATATTAGAATAAAGCTTTACTTTATTTGATTTTGGTATTAACTATTACATAAGGGTCCTATATATAGTAGTGAGGAGGGTGGCCACATATATAGTTATCGATGTGGAATGAAGAGTTTACAAACTCACTGTTTCTTTGTGAGAATACGTACGTTTCATAACACTCCCCCTTGGACACCATCATCACTACTGATTCCTGCATTGTGTCCTTATCCTCTTTGCTGCCTCGTTAAAAACCTTCGATGGAAAACCCAGTGGGAAAAACCGTTAGTTGGAAAAAAAAGTACAACGTTGCAAGCTCTCTTTTGAACGGTGGAGATCACTCTTCACACATCTCGTGGTGCAGTCCAGTGTGATGAACATATTTTCTTCAACATTGTTTGTTGATTGGACATATCTTAATCCAATATATTTATCGTCCTTCGTTGTCTCGTTAAAAACTTTTCTTGGAAACCCAGAGGGAAAAACCAAAGGAAGGGAAAGGTAAGCTCCCCCTTGATGAGGATTATATTGTACAAATCTTGAAGGCACATTTCACTCTTATACATATAATCTTTTATGTCTTTTTTTATCTTATGTTGCCTCGTTTAAAACCATTCCTTGGAAAACTTCGTGGGAAAAACCATAGGAAGGACAAGAGTACAACAACGCAATCTCTCCCTGAAATGATGATGATTGCACTTTACACATCTTCATGGCATGTTTCAATCTTATGTACATAATAGTTGATGTCTTTTGTTGTCATGTGTTGCCTCATTAAAAACCTTTTCAGGAAACCCGTAGGAAAAAACCAAAGAAAGGGAAAAATATTACAATACAGACTCCCTCTTAAATGTTGAGAATAAAAAACACTTTGGTTCTTCCGAAATACCTAATGATATTTTCAATACATCATACTTTTCAACTTGTCTCCGGTTAAAAGGAATTTTTTAACGGTGTAGGGTGTAGGGTATAGGGTGTAGGGTTTAGGGTTTTAGGGTTTAGGGTTTTAGGGTTTAGGGTTTTAGGGTTTTAGGGTTTTAGGGTTTTAGGGTTTTAGGGTTTTAGGGTTTAGGGTTTTAGGGTTTTAGGGTTTTAGGGTTTTAGGGTTTTAGGGTTTTAGGGTTTTAGGGTTTAGGGTTTAGGGTTTAGGGTTTAGGGTTTTAGGGTTTAGGGTTTAGGGTTTAGGGTTCAGGGTTTAGGGTTCAGGGTTCAGGGTTCAGGGTTCAGGGTTCAGGGTTCAGGGTTCAGGGTTCAGGGTTCAGGGTTCAGGGTTCAGGGTTCAGGGTTCAGGGTTCAGGGTTCAGGGTTCAGGGTTCAGGGTTCAGGGTTCAGGGTTCAGGGTTCAGGGTTCAGGGTTCAGGGTTCAGGGTTCAGGGTTCAGGGTTCAGGGTTCAGGGTTCAGGGTTCAGGGTTCAGGGTTCAGGGTTCAGGGTTCAGGGTTTAGGGTTTAGGGTTTAGGGTTTAGGGTTTAGGGTTTAGGGTTTAGGGTTTAGGGTTTAGGGTTTAGGGTTTAGGGTTTAGGGTTTAGGGTTTAGGGTTTAGGGTTTAGGGTTTAGGGTTTAGGGTTTAGGGTTTAGGGTTTAGGGTTTAGGGTTTAGGGTTTAGGGTTTAGGGTTTAGGGTTTAGGGTTTAGGGTTTAGGGTTTAGGGTTTAGGGTTTAGGGTTTAGGGTTTAGGGTTTAGGGTTTAGGGTTTAGGGTTTAGGGTTTAGGGTTTAGGGTTTAGGGTTTAGGGTTTAGGGTTTAGGGTTTAGGGTTTAGGGTTTAGGGTTTAGGGTTTAGGGTTTAGGGTTTAGGGTTTAGGGTTTAGGGTTTAGGGTTTAGGGTTTAGGGTTTAGGGTTTAGGGTTTAGGGTTTAGGGTTTAGGGTTTAGGGTTTAGGGTTTAGGGTTTAGGGTTTAGGGTTTAGGGTTTAGGGTTTAGGGTTTAGGGTTTAGGGTTTAGGGTTTAGGGTTTAGGGTTTAGGGTTTAGGGTTTAGGGTTTAGGGTTTAGGGTTTAGGGTTTAGGGTTTAGGGTTTAGGGTTTAGGGTTTAGGGTTTAGGGTTTAGGGTTTAGGGTTTAGGGTTTAGGGTTTAGGGTTTAGGGTTTAGGGTTTAGGGTTTAGGGTTTAGGGTTTAGGGTTTAGGGTTTAGGGTTTAGGGTTTAGGGTTTAGGGTTTAGGGTTTAGGGTTTAGGGTTTAGGGTTTAGGGTTTAGGGTTTAGGGTTTAGGGTTTAGGGTTTAGGGTTTAGGGTTTAGGGTTTAGGGTTTAGGGTTTAGGGTTTAGGGTTTAGGGTTTAGGGTTTAGGGTTTAGGGTTTAGGGTTTAGGGTTTAGGGTTTAGGGTTTAGGGTTTAGGGTTTAGGGTTTAGGGTTTAGGGTTTAGGGTTTAGGGTTTAGGGTTTAGGGTTTAGGGTTTAGGGTTTAGGGTTTAGGGTTTAGGGTTTAGGGTTTAGGGTTTAGGGTTTAGGGTTTAGGGTTTAGGGTTTAGGGTTTAGGGTTTAGGGTTTAGGGTTTAGGGTTTAGGGTTTAGGGTTTAGGGTTTAGGGTTTAGGGTTTAGGGTTTAGGGTTTAGGGTTTAGGGTTTAGGGTTTAGGGTTTAGGGTTTAGGGTTTAGGGTTTAGGGTTTAGGGTTTAGGGTTTAGGGTTTAGGGTTTAGGGTTTAGGGTTTAGGGTTTAGGGTTTAGGGTTTAGGGTTTAGGGTTTAGGGTTTAGGGTTTAGGGTTTAGGGTTTAGGGTTTAGGGTTTAGGGTTTAGGGTTTAGGGTTTAGGGTTTAGGGTTTAGGGTTTAGGGTTTAGGGTTTAGGGTTTAGGGTTTAGGGTTTAGGGTTTAGGGTTTAGGGTTTAGGGTTTAGGGTTTAGGGTTTAGGGTTTAGGGTTTAGGGTTTAGGGTTTAGGGTTTAGGGTTTAGGGTTTAGGGTTTAGGGTTTAGGGTTTAGGGTTTAGGGTTTAGGGTTTAGGGTTTAGGGTTTAGGGTTTAGGGTTTAGGGTTTAGGGTTTAGGGTTTAGGGTTTAGGGTTTAGGGTTTAGGGTTTAGGGTTTAGGGTTTAGGGTTTAGGGTTTAGGGTTTAGGGTTTAGGGTTTAGGGTTTAGGGTTTAGGGTTTAGGGTTTAGGGTTTAGGGTTTAGGGTTTAGGGTTTAGGGTTTAGGGTTTAGGGTTTAGGGTTTAGGGTTTAGGGTTTAGGGTTTAGGGTTTAGGGTTTAGGGTTTAGGGTTTAGGGTTTAGGGTTTAGGGTTTAGGGTTTAGGGTTTAGGGTTTAGGGTTTAGGGTTTAGGGTTTAGGGTTTAGGGTTTAGGGTTTAGGGTTTAGGGTTTAGGGTTTAGGGTTTAGGGTTTAGGGTTTAGGGTTTAGGGTTTAGGGTTTAGGGTTTAGGGTTTAGGGTTTAGGGTTTAGGGTTTAGGGTTTAGGGTTTAGGGTTTAGGGTTTAGGGTTTAGGGTTTAGGGTTTAGGGTTTAGGGTTTAGGGTTTAGGGTTTAGGGTTTAGGGTTTAGGGTTTAGGGTTTAGGGTTTAGGGTTTAGGGTTTAGGGTTTAGGGTTTAGGGTTTAGGGTTTAGGGTTTAGGGTTTAGGGTTTAGGGTTTAGGGTTTAGGGTTTAGGGTTTAGGGTTTAGGGTTTAGGGTTTAGGGTTTAGGGTTTAGGGTTTAGGGTTTAGGGTTTAGGGTTTAGGGTTTAGGGTTTAGGGTTTAGGGTTTAGGGTTTAGGGTTTAGGGTTTAGGGTTTAGGGTTTAGGGTTTAGGGTTTAGGGTTTAGGGTTTAGGGTTTAGGGTTTAGGGTTTAGGGTTTAGGGTTTAGGGTTTAGGGTTTAGGGTTTAGGGTTTAGGGTTTAGGGTTTAGGGTTTAGGGTTTAGGGTTTAGGGTTTAGGGTTTAGGGTTTAGGGTTTAGGGTTTAGGGTTTAGGGTTTAGGGTTTAGGGTTTAGGGTTTAGGGTTTAGGGTTTAGGGTTTAGGGTTTAGGGTTTAGGGTTTAGGGTTTAGGGTTTAGGGTTTAGGGTTTAGGGTTTAGGTTTAGGGTTTAGGGTT